>VZRU01011024.1:154713-221369 GCA_013398155.1 Pedionomus torquatus | reverse complement strand
AAAGGACTGTCAGAATATTTGTAGGGGGCCAAGCTGATGAAGAGAACCTAGAAAAAAGCCTGATTAGCGGAAGTTCAAAAATGTCAGACCTTTGAAGTTTGCTTAATTACTACTACAAGTAGTAGTAGTTCTTGTATTGCTGGTAGTAGTAGTACAGGATTGCTGAGTAATATCTTCTGCTTTCTTCATTTGAGCAACCTTTTAACACTAAGGATATGATAAAACCATTCCAGTGAAAGCAAACCTGCTAAATTTAATAAACTGAATTTGCATTTGGAGCAAGTAATGACACTAAAACCTTTTCTATCCATAGGCGTTTCATGTTTTAGAATTGTCAATTTTCACACTAGACTGAAGACAAACATCTAACACTCGATTTCAAACTCTACACTTGCTTTTTGTCTTTAATTCTACGTATTAGCTTTCCACTGCTCACTTGCACTAGATAATGATCCTAAATTAGTGAATTTGCTTTTTTTTAGGGCGATCCTGTTTGGCAGCAGCATTTTGGGGAAGTTCCTTCATTCAAAAAACATCAACATTTACAGGAGATTTTAAAAAATCTATTAAACATCATCAGATATTTCTAATGACAAAATTGAGACAGGTGTCACATCAGACTTGGCTTGAAAAGGTTACACATTACAGCTAGTGATTTTTACTGGACTGAAATGGACATGTAGAATCTAATTAATTATCAAAACACAAAATAAGTGTTGGAAATATTCTCTCTGTATCAAGATAAATCCTATTTGTATGGAAGATTATGTAAAAGATGGATGATAACTGTGTTTAACTACTACTGGGAACTTGCAGGCCTATAAATGAGATTCTTACCTGCAACTGAAACACTCATCTCTGATGAAAGTAAGATCTGAAATTTCATCTTAACATATTTATCTTTACAAAAATAAAACTACTTTTGGATCTGAGACATTCAGATTTTGAGGATACACACGTGCTGTTAATTTCCACAATTCTTTGAGTTAGATTTCGAGCCTGTGAGATTTCTATTTCAAAAATGATACATTGAGTATGAAGAGTCTTAACTCTCACCCTGAGTCAATGGCAGATTCAGCCTGGCAGGCGAGCTGCGCTCCATCACCTGGTGCTCCTGGTCACCTCCTTTCAAGATACCTGTCTCTGGGTGTCCTGAGAGCACTTTATTTCCACTGCCAATAAAAATAAATCACATTGTATAAATGAAGCCAGGAAAAAAATCCACCCTGAATATAATGACAAAATCGGACTTTTGAATGTGTGTCTGCCTTTTGCAACAAGATTTTCATTACACTGTCAGCAATGCCAACACAATATACAGTCGTGAATTAACAAGAGTTCAAACGCCACATATTCCTGCTTCCCTTGCACACTGCAACTTACAGGCATGAAAGATTATTCCAGATTTGTGGAAAATGGCTTATTCGCCAGAGAAACATCCACTCTTAGTGTTCTCTATCCAGTGTTCAGCATGATCATATGCTTCTCATCTTTGTGAAAGCTGTTATTAGCAGCTGGGCAAAGACCAGGACCATCTGGCAAGTCAGGGTCCGGCACTTCCGAGATAGCCAGGCAATCTCACACAGACTCTGAGTGAAAACAGGCTACTGCTCCTTTATTCCTCCAAATGACTTAGGAAACTTGTACATGAGACACAGTGCAGTGACATACAGAGATATCTGAGCTACCTGATCTGGTTGATGTGACAGCTTCAGCAAAGCCATATGCTGCAGAGACAAGCCTTCTGATAAGCAAAACTAGCACTGCACATTGCCATATACGCGTGAGCCTGCAGCAAGTGAATATTGATTGGGATTTATTACACCTATCACCAGGCCACCAGACATCAATCACGCCCAGCATCAATCACAGGCAGATGCACCATCCCAGAAGTAAAAGAAAAACAAAGCTCCACAGGGCTAAGGAATACTTAGACTTGATCCATACCTCCTCTTTTCTTGCCAGAGTTCATGTTCCTTGCTTTTCAGAGATGGCATACTGTCCTGCTCCCAGAGCAGCTTCTTCTGCCTTGTAACTTCTTTTTGTTTGCCTTCCTCTGGAGAGCTGTTTGAATCAGTTGTGTTCTAGAAGACAGTAGGGGAGGGAGCAAGGAGCATTCCTTGAATCAGCACACGCATGAGAAAAGCACAGGCTGCCCGCAGATGTATCTCACACCTCATTATCACAAAGAACATCTCACATTATACAGCAGAATCATTTGACCAATGCCAACTTTGAATTTAACAAAGGCTTCAGCTAAAACAATCAAATAATTGCATTAAATTGAGCGTGAAACAATTGCAGGACTGACTGACTATGAGATGCCGTTCAGGAGGACAAAATAAAACTACTCTACATACTTCCAGCAGGAATCCTTGAATGACTTAGAGTGTCTAGGCTGTCTCCCATTGGACTGGGGAGGACTTTGTGAGGGAGCTCAGCTTGTTGTCTCCGCCTAGAAGCAGAGCATTACTCACATGCTCTGGGCATTCTCACATGGCAACACCAGTACTATTTCCAAAATGGTACTGGAATGGGTCATATCTGCCTGGTGGAGCTTAAGTAATCCACAACATGATGAGATCCTCCAATTCTGGGTGCAGGCACTACCCCAAACATGGCATAGGCAACTCTACCCAGGAAGTTGCTGCCTACACACCCATGTTGAAAATGATCCGTAACTGATGGCCCTGCACAGGGATTAGCAATAAGAGGGGGAAGGAAGGGTAAGAGGAGAACCAGATGGTACAGTATTCCTAAATCCTGGAGTTGAATGGTAAAAGGCAGATGACTTCTTGGGTGTGGGTGCCTTAGGCATAAGAAAATTATGTCTGGGAATCCCACATTCATTCTACTGATCTCACCTGAGGTGTCATTCATCTCTGGTGAACATTTACTTAATTAGATGCCAGATGCATTGAATTAAACATTTTGTGTCACGTAATTGAAACAAAAAAAAATAATAATCAGTGAGTGAATATTCCTCTGCTTGTTTTGCCACTTTCCAGGATGGATGGTGGCAGAGAAAAGGAGAAAAAGTGGGAAGGCGGGATTCAGTCTCATCTCAGATATGCTTAAAGCACTGTCTTACACTCAAGATCTCGGATGCAGGGAAATCACTTCAGATGTTGTTGGCTTTGAGAAGGTAGTAAAAACAAACAGAAACAGGTGACTGCTTTTTCACAGCACCAGTTAAAGAAGAGAGGCAGCTGCAAAGAGAGGAAGTATCACCCTCTGCTCTAGTCCAAAATCAGATGGTAGCAGTTTGCTTGGGAGTACGGCTCCCCAGCTGTACAAAACCAAACTATAGCAGTCTGAGGTATCACTAATTATGGAAGGGATCCAGGGAATACTGTATTCCCAGATTTTGTTAGCCTTTAGTGAAGAATGACACATTGCACTGAAGATGCCTTAGTCTTTCTTGCTTCACTGCTCCATAAAAACTCACCGCTGTCTTGTTTCCTTCAGTGGTAGAGGAAGAAGAGGAAAGGAGGTCAGCAGAGTTTGAAGAAACTATGAATGGAACTACAGTATCCTCAATTATCTTACGTTCCTAAAATGAGAGGATCAGGAGAGAGTGGAGTTTAAAAGTACAGAAAGTCAACTCTGAGCTTAAAACACAGAAGCATAAAGTTTGGCTATGTGTCATATCTAGATGGCTAGGTAAGGACCTGTGTACCAAGAACCTCAACTTTTAATCTAGCAATCTGCTTCCTGATTTTGCGCTCTCTTTCCTTTCACCACTACCATGGGAGACAGGCTGTCCAAAACTGGAAAAAATATTCCACTTGGTATGGCACCACCATTTCTCACAACTCCAGTCTATCAAATATCATATTAAAAAATGGTACACAAGAGACGTAGAGATCACAAGCATGACCCTCAAGCACAGATGCTAAGGCATCAATTTTCATTATGTATAACTAGTTAAACTGAAAACATGAATATTTTCCAATTTTTTGCAATAATGACCCACATACAACAGAAGAAAACCACTACCTTTTATATTATTAATATTCTACAACTGCAAGCTTTGAACATTTCCTGTGATTTTGTTTTTTTCTTTAAAACAAGGCCAGTTTACAAAATACATACATGATCAAGCCCAAGGCAAAAAACAATTTGATCTGGAGTTCCACCAGCTCCAGGCACTAAGTTTATGCCAAAATGCACAAGGCTCTGTCTGTGGAGGGAAGCCTGAGCGTGCCCAGACACAACCATACTGACTCACCCCGACTCACACAGCAATTAGACACCTCCACCTATGTGGAGCTTCTCAGGATAACTGTCTAAATATTTAAATATTTTTCCTCAACGCCTATGGTAGTGTGTAAGAAAAACAATTCTCCTGAGAATTCAGTCTTGAGAATGCTTTGCAGTAATTAATCTAAGTATGAGATTTTTTTTTCAGTTGTGTAAGTGGGTACAGTTAAATAAAAAAAAAAAAGTCAATGAACAACCTCCTCCTTTCAGCATTTTACCTCCTCGTAGTATCTACGCTCCTCCTCTTCAACTTCTCTCTGGGCCTTTTCCCACTCCTCTTTCAGCTTGTCCTGCTCCTTTTGATATTTCTCCTGTAAGAGAATATGAATACAGGTAAATTCAGGACATTCTGTATTAGGAGTAAATTCTGTAGTATCTCCACAGTGAAAATGAACCTGCTAAAAGTGGCTTAATCAAAACCAGGATGAAATAGGAAGATAAAAGTTGAAACATTCAAGGGTGTAAAATAAAATAAAAACTTTTCCTCCTCTCCATGCTTGTTTTTAGCAATTATATTTAACTTATTCAAACCACAAGGAACTTCTGACATACTAGAAGAAGTTTAATTTGTTAGAAGTTTTTAAATCTTTGGTCAGAAATTAAATTTATGCTCAACAATTTCAATACTTCCTTGTTTATTATACAGTATTAAGAGTTCTAAAAAGCTGTCACACAACCCAAAACACTTGGGCATGAATTTCACATGAATAAGTTCAGCAAAGTAGCATACAAACAAGCAGGTTTTGCAGATACTGGTACTAAATTAAGAGAGATGCCAGTACAATTTAATTAATGATGAATACCTGTGCAAGTTTAAAAGCTAAATGTGTATAAAGATAATAGTGTGTAAAGATCTGAAGAAGGTATGCTCGTAATTAACTGAGTAGTTTATTTTCTTCCTTGATGGAATTATTTCTTGAGAACTGTTTTCACACAGTTTTGCATGAAAAATTATCTCAAAGAGATCTTTAAAACAGACCTGGTTTGAATATGGGAAAGAATGGTGACTTCCACACCCCTTTTACACCAGTTCCAAACTCTGTTCAAATTAGAAACCACATCTGCCTAATCCAGAAGAGATGGTTTTAGTATTGAGAAAACACCCATATGTGCCAGAAAAATTATGATGAGTGTTTTAGACCATTTATGAGGAAATAACCACATTAGCAAGAAAGAAATAATCTCAAGAAAGCAGGAGAGAGACGCATAAGTCATTCTTAAAAGATGAAAAGACTGCATTATTCTCCATCCTTTGGTAATTGTTTGCTCTTCTATTACATGGAGGAAAGATAAGATTTCTTTGGGACCAAACCTAACAACAGTTTGAAAAGACACCACCGACTGACAGGGTAATTCAAGTTCTCAGGGCCACTGCAGTTCTCTCAAGAAGGACACAAAACCAGACCTTTTACAGTTCCTTCTACCACTAGGGAAAACCAGCGGCTGTTTTGAGGTCTACCCCCCTCACAAAAAGAGCCCAAACCCTTTGTGTCTAAATTTAGCTTGACGTTTTCCAATAAGATCCTGTGAACAAAGCAGAAGTCTACAAAAAGTCTTACAGTCTATGCCTAACATACTTTAAATATAGTTGAGGATCAACATTTGGTTTAACTGGAATTCAGAACTAAGTCCTTTTGATCTTTCCAGTGAGGAGGGAAGGGAGACACAAGACTGCCCAGACCACAGAGAACACACGTATACGCTCATTTTATTGCCCAAGCATTGACAGAGGATGTGGAAAAAATGTCATGAAATGCCCAACTTTTGCCCAAAGGGACAATACAACAGCTAAACCATGTGGTTGAAGGCATATAGTTTCTTCCTTACCTGAAGCAAGCGCTCTTGCTCGTGCTGCCACCTTTCCTGGCGTTTTCGCTCTTCTTCTGGATCCCAGGACCAGAAACTGAATCGCTTGAATGAAGGAAAAACAAGTTATTAGACTTTGACTCTATACTTCACAAGGCTACCAGAGAAAGCTGCACTTCATCTGGCCCACCCCTGGCAACAATCTTAAAATGGGAAATTCAGAAATAGATAATGGTTCTTTCAATTAGCAGTTCAGGTTCTTAGCATCATTCACACTTGGGATTTCCCACAGGTATTCAAATGATAAAACAATCATTTGGTTTGCCAAAAAAGGCTTGGGAAACTTCAACTGGAGGGGACAAAAAGGAAAAAGATCTGAAAGTAAGCTCTAAGCAGCACCAAATAGATACCTGTGGGTACCCAAATTTAAAGATTCTCTATTTTTCTTTTCTATAATCTTCAGTGCAACACACAAAGCAATTTGTTATTGTAAAATATATTCTCTCATTTCATATTGTTTCCAGCACAACAGCCTATAGCCTTCTTTTAAATTTTTATCTATAATGAAATAAAATCTCAGGCTTCAGTAAGCATCCCATTATATAACATATGTTTAAAATCCTTATAATCGAGGGCCATTTAAAACACCTGTTCCTTTCCACTAAGAATTGTATTAGAATCTGATAGGAAGAGATTATACCTATTTTTACATGACAAACAAAATATGAAATACAGTGTACTTTAATGTAGCTTCTGTGGTGGTGGTTTTTGGTTTGGTTTTGTTTTTTTTTTTAATTGAAGAAAATAAAAGAAGAAAGCAGAAATTGTGGTCTCAAATTTCTTTGCATTTAAAGGAGAACGGATAACTTGGAGTTATATATTATTTTGAGGTTATAAAGCTTTAGTAGTTCCAGTAAACTAGTACTGTACAGCTAGCACTCCTTTTAGATAAGGGAAGAACACATAAATTTCAGATTCAGACTAGGTCTTGATTGGGTTGTATATTTTCTCTCATACTTCCACTAGAAAAAAAAGTCTTACTCTGATTTACAGATGTTACAAGACGGTTTGCTTAAAAAAATCACTTATGCTAAACAGGTACCTCTAAACCAAACCATGATGCAAAAAAGATACTCACATTTGATTTCTCACCACTATCAGAATCAGCTATTAAAAACAAAACAAAACAAAACAAAACAAAACAAAACAAAACAAAACAAAACAAAACAAAACAAAAAAGGAAAAAGGAAAAAATTAGATTTATCACAGCAACATATGCTTAGGCTGCAATGTATCTGTATAAAAATCTTCATGGTTGTTTCCTATTTGCTCCCACAACCAAATGCAAGGACAAATTGCAAGCAAATATACCAGAAAAAACGATTACACCCATCACCAACAAAACTACTTCTTATTTGGGTACAGAAGAGCACAGTATTAACTAACATCAGGTTCTACTCTACCACTAGCTAATGCCATCTACTTCTGGCCACAGACGTTAGCAGCGTTCAGATTCTGTGTTACCTACTTTGATCTACTTTTCCCTTCATAATTCAATGCAAGGAAGGGAAAAGCACAGCAAGGCTATAAGGATGGGACTACACTATTCAAGAGCCACAGTTAGGACGAGAGCCATTGCCATTTTCTATCCAAATATATTTGAAAATGAGACTGATTTAAAGAAAAGGTATTTATAGGCATTTATTTCATTTGGGTGCCTGAAACCAGAGCATCACAACAGCCCAACAGCTCTTTGTCAACTGTGCAGCAGGAATAGACACTTTCTACGAAAGCGAGAGGTAGGACAAGTCCCCGTGATCATCAGCTTTCACCCCGCGTCCGAAGACACCTACAACTGGAGGCAGCAGAAGGGTTGAAGCTGGTCTCAGCGCCGCGTTTACCTGACTGGGAGAAAAACTGTGAGCGCCGCCAGTTGTTGCGAACCCTAAGGGGAACGGCGGCCCCGCGGGGCTGCTCTGCAGGCGAGGGCACGGAGACAAAACAAGAAACACAGCGCGGTCAAAAAAGGCGATGACGGACTCTCAGACCCGAGCAGCCTCGGCCACGAGAAGGGCTTTGACTACTTTGGCCCATCGCAACTGGTTGGCAACGGACCTGTACGTAAATGCTACAGTGGTAACATGGCATCTACCCTTACATGAGAGCTCTAGCAACCTAAAACTAGTCAAGGGCAGCCACCCCTTCAAGTCTTTGCATGGTGCTCGCATTTTTTCCTATTGCAGACATGCATTTTAAAGGATTATGTGATCCTTTCAGTGCTTTACGTGCCATGAACACTAGAGAGCAGCCAAGTGTTTCAACGGCTCTTGGAAAATAGGCGAGACACCTACATTCTATTACTTGATGTTTTGCATTGCTTGGTGCCTAACATAAATTGATGCTGTTCTCAAAGCCTGTTTGGAAAGCACACACTTAAAACAAGTGAGACTTCTATTCCTTTTCAGACCATCCCTTTTTCCACAGCGGATCACCTTCAGTAGTTTCAGTCCTGAAAACACGAGGATGTGTGTTACCTATACAAAAACTAACACCCTATTAAGTTCTCAGGGAGAAAACTTCAGATGTTTTTTCTTTCTTTCTCTTTTTTTCACAATACATTCACATACACATCTTTAAAATCAATATCAAACAACTAACATTATCATTATCAAGCAAAACTCTGTCATGAAGGCAAAAGAAAAAAGTTCTGCTTTGCAAGAACTTGTTATGTGCACAGGTCAAATTCAGGGATGTGGCCAGATAAGCGTGTTGTTCATCTATGGAAAGTAGCTCCACACGAGCAGGTGAGTGCAGAATTTATCTCCAGAAGTTTTCTCTGTGACAGAAAACCAATTGCTAAGCTACTTTCATCTGTAAGTGGCAGTACTAACGAAATACAACGCTCATTGACATAATACAGCTTTTATTACTAGGTAGGTAAGTGCAAGATAGGGCTCTCCCTGCCCCCCCTCTTTGTGTCACAATTCTGCTGTTGCGTTTAAGGGGAACAGCCGGTGAGGTCCTTTGCATCACAGAAGCCACACTACCAATATTAGTCAGATGCAACTAGAAAGTAACTATTTTATTTCCAAAACCTTCCAGGTCATTGATTAGGCAATTTTCCCTGAACACCACAGGCACACATATCAGTTACCGTCAGTTGAGTTCTCCAGAGACTGTTTGCTCACCTTGTAGACCAGAATTCTGCAGAGTAACTTGGCTGGTCTCAGGTAGTTTCTTTAAAAATGGCAATACTAAACTCCCCTCTTGTTCCAGTGCTTTTGGTTTTATCACCTGTTCAGACAGTTGGGAGCAGAAAACAGCAATCAAAAATCACCAGGTTCAATCAAAGTTTAACTTAAACTCTTTCCACTTATTTTCTGAATCAACATTACTAGAGATGAAGTCTCTATCTCCAGAATTATAACATGGAGTTGCAACACTGAAGTCCTGGATATAACTGGTTGCTGTTTGTTGTTGCCATTCCCATTGCCCTGAGCGCCAAAGTCCATCCTAACCCAGGACCAACATCAAATTTACCTGACAGAGCAGTAGGCCATTTGTTACCTCTGCCACCACCTGCCATTGTTCAGCACTTCAAGAGGACTGAGAGGGCAAGCTCCACTGTCAACACCTTCTGGGTACTCTGCCCTCCCAACATGCAGTGGCACGGGGGTTTGCAGGTTCAATTCTCATTTCTGCTCCAGCCAGTTTACAGGTTCAAACGCTGTAAGCAGACAGTGGGGAGTTCTTTTGGAGGGGCAACTCTCTGATGATGATAGGGTTTGGCACAGAAACTATCCTTTGGGGTCATTCCCTGAACTTCAGATGTGACACTATATAGAGAAAAATACCAATTTGCACAATAAACCTTTCCTTGTGAGACCTTTCTTCTTTTTTTGTCTTGTTTTCCATTCCCTCTCTTTCTTGTCTGCATGTACCTCTGGTGTAGCAGGGCGCTCTGCTTTGTTCTGCTGATCCATTTCAGGTTTCTTCACATCTTTCTCGTTTGAAGCAGCTTCCTCTGAAGGGACAGGACTGGGAAGAAATTCTAATCTCTTCACAACAGGGCTGGCACAAGTTGCGGTTGATTTGAACTGCTTTTGATCTGAACCTAATCCACACATACAAGAAATAATAATGCAAGGGTAAGACATTTTTTTAGATAAAGTGTAGACCTATTTTTGTACAATCCAATTTCTTACTGGATATACTGCAAGCCCATAAACTGTGTATTTTTAAGAAATAGTATTTGTTCTTCAATACAGACAAAATTAATCTCTCAGAGAGAGGCTTTCAGGGTGAAATTCACCTGATAAAATGTAGATCTTTATACTTGACCTGGGCACCATGGGGACACCCTTCATGGTCAACAGAGAGGCAGTTCTTGAGGAAGAGTCACCCAAATTATTTCAGACATTTCTCTTCGGCTGACATGATCTGTAACATACCTACATATAACAACATGCCGACTGAGTTATAAGTCTCCATACTGCCAATTCCTGGAGTTGTGTGATGAATCCTACCCTAACATGCTACCTAATGAAGTAGATATATCACAGTTAACATGGTATCACCATTAGCATGGAGCATATTCCAGCTTGGCTGTTTTCACTAACTCATGTCAGTCAAGCATCAGAAAGCAAAGAAATTGTGTTAAGTGGAAGCTTTGGGCTGGAATAACCTGGTTAGCATCCAGCTCTTCAAAAAACCCAACAAATTTAAGCTGCTTTATGGGAGACAATGTTAAACTGGGCTGTCATTACTTAATATTTAGCATTTCTCACAGGTGTGGAGCCTGAAACAAGGTGGCTCTGTGATTTGTAGACAAGTATCACCAGCTCATCACTGCTGACTTGAGAGGAGAATTTGGTTGGTTCACCACAAGACTGCAACTTCTACATTACCTGCCAGGTGCAATTCAAGATTGTTAACCTCTGTGCTTTGGCATCTGCGAGTCAAAGTCCTTAAGTCAGCTGATGAGCCTTTGTTAACAGCCAATGTGCTTCACAGTCTTGTAACACATCAAGAACAGGCTGGATATGCTTCTGATTTTGGGGCAATGGTACCCCATTGATGTTTGAGGGCAAAGCTCAATTGTTTAAGTCACATTTATCCTCAACAAATAGAAGCATTAAGCTTACATACCAATTACAGACAGAGATCTCATTTAAACACCTACTTCAAATAGTACTTTTTACTTACTCGTATCAAGCTGAACTTGATAGGCGCATTTTGAAAAATGAAAAACAAAAAAAGAGCATGAACTTAGTATGATAGCAGGCAGTAGATTAAACACCTACTCAAAGGTAATGTTTCAGAAACACCCTTTTGAGGAAACTAGCTTTATATTTTACTGGTAAAGTCTTTTCCCCAGGTCAGGAATCATGCAGAAAGTCTTCAAAGCAGAAAATCAGGAGTATGCACAATACTCTCAATTTAAAGCCCCTACAAACTTCCCCTTCTTGTTGTCCTTCCCCATTTCTTTATGTCTTGGGAGGAAAAAAATGTTAAACAAAAGCTGTTACTTATGGATAGTTTCTGCCCTGAGTGCTTTCTGGTTACAGCACACTTTGGCACCAGCTTTTCACACACACAAACGACAGAGCAGACAACTCATATCCCAAGCAATAAGCAGTCAGGTGTGTCCTTTCAGCCACAGAATGACAGAACAGACCTTGAAAGATCTGTCCTACCTTCCATGGGAAAAGGAACCTGGATGAGATTGTCTAGCACCCTGTTCAGTTGCACTTTGAAAGCTTCCAGCCATGGGGACTCTGTCATGTCCCTGGGGAGGCTGTTGCAGTGAATGATTGTTCTTACTGTAAAAAATTTCTTTATTATGTAGAGATTTCTGACATCTGCATTTTCTAATAAACCCTCTTGGTGCCGCTGCGGATGCACTTATGGAAGTCCTGCAGCAGGGTGGGCCTGAACCCCCGGCCCAGGGTGGGCAAGGGCAGGGTGAGGGTAACAGCAACAACCCACCTGGGGACGGGGATGCTGGGCTCGCAGGTCCCACGCTTCCAGGGGTGGTCTCAACCCGCTGGTGGGCAGCTCTGTCTGCTTCCACTGGGGAGGCCTGCAGAGAAGAACAACACAGTAGAAACACAGTGAGCACAGTGAAAATAAAAGTATGTGTTAATTCCTTAAGGCAGTACTTGCTGCTGCTTTGTGATGTGTTTGAACCAGACTGGTTTAGAGCTCAGCAGGGAGCTGGGGAGTAGGTTTCGGAGCACTATGTGCCACTCGGGTGTTGAATCACTGGGCTTTAATCTCCTTTTCAACCCGTTCAGCAGCAGCCATTAACGTGGTTAGTTTGGAATAGCTCCTACAAGCTTTTAAAATCATAGGAGATCTTGGATTGTGTTAGCTGGAGATAAGCATACATTTCACCCCTAGTTTCCTCTTCCAGAATAACACAAAAACGTATGCATTAGTGAATACATAGCGCATACTAGGGTCTGAAAACTGGCAAAATAATTAAATACTTCCTTTATTTCACGGTTGTCTAAACAATCTGTTATCTGAAGGGAAAAGCCAGAGTCAGTATTAAAGGTAACAAAATACTTGAAACACCATTACAAGAGGACTGAAAAAATATGGTGAGACCATATCGAGCCAATAATTCAAATGCCTTTTAAAATTTAGCTTCCTGACCCAGGACAAGACTGTTGCAGAGCTAAAACCACACTGTCAAAACAAAGGTAGCACTTTAGCTGATCTATTTAGCAGTTTCCACCATACATCCGCTTCCCCGGTAGGCAAATCAAGAAAAATCTGCAGCAAACCAATCAGTCACTGCACAGTGCTTCTAATTCATAAAGGATCTAGAAAATGGCACATTGAACTGAGGAAAAAAATCGGACTACTTTTCGAAATAAAAAGTAGTATAATTTCAGAAGCAGTCTATTGTAGACTCGCTTTCCTGTCCTCCTCCCACCCCTCCATCTCATTAACATCCACAAGAGAGGAAATCTGATGAAATTTCCCCTTTTCTGGGGCCTGGATTCAGACCTCCACCTCCTCACGGATCCTGTTTCCCATCCCTGCAGACCCATATGAGCCTACAGCCCCTCATCCATCCATGTGCCATAAAGGACAGACCTGGGCTCTCACATCTCAGTCATCGGGGACGCCTGCTGGCAGTGCCAATGGGAGATGTGGCTCCAGAGAGCTTTGCTGTCGGCAGGGTGCAGGAATCCCAGCCTCTCCTCCTCGTTGGAGGAAGGCATGCTCCATACAGGGGCAGGGAATGTGTCTGGGAAGATGTCCCTGCGAGGAAATGGTGGGGACCAGTGTGGGGCTGTGGCCAGGGGCAACAACTGGGGCAAGCCCGGTGGGCAGTGAGCAGTGCTGGGAACAACAGATGGAGCCCATGGCTGCCAAGGGCTGTACCACCACCTTGCAGCAGGACAGACGCCAGATCGCAGCCACCAGGGTCTACAAGTGGCAGCGTATCTCCTCTGCTGCCAGCTGGGGCTTGCTGCTGCCCTCCTCATCGCCTGGCGCTTTCCACTGTACCCTCACCTTTGCCCATAAGGCATGGGGACACGTCCCCCCTCCAGCCTAAAAGCAGTTCTCAAACTGCATGAGGCATAGGGTGAAATACACACTCCAAAAAGGCAGCATGAGAATTTTGAGGACCTGCTCTCCACCATGTCTATCTGTGAGGACACCCATGTGGAGAGAAAACAAGGCATTAAGCTGCCCCTCCATGTGTCACAGTCCAAGGAGGGACGGTCACTGGAGATGAGGCACAGGCTAAAAAACATGGCCCAGAGAAATGCTCCGAAGACCACAAATCCTGTGCCCCAGAGGTCTGCCCCTTGCCATTCTGTTGCTCTTTTCTCCCTTCCCTGGTCCACCTTGATGCCAGTGTCAGTGAGAACTTTCTCACCGAAAGCCCCAGCAGAAGAACACTGCAACTAATGAAAATGTCTCCTTCGGCCTCAGTTCTGGATCCTGACACAACAGTAGCCAGGGTAGAAGCTACTGGAAACCATTCCCAACCTTGCTCAATGCAGAAGTATTTCTTTTCTCCATGAAGATGGCCAGGCCAGCGTAACAGGCTGCCCAGACAGGCCACTTCCATCCTCGGAGGTTTTCAAGACTCTCAGCAACTGAGTCTGATCTCATGCCTGGTCCTGCTTTGACCAGAAGACTTAGCTAGACAACTATACCCTGAGTTATTCTGTCATTCTACAATCTACAAGCCTCTGTTAAACCTTAACAGATGGCTGTTACCAAGAGCCATTATAGATTTTAACTGGAAAAGCAAGAGGCACCTACCCAACAATCCTACCCACTGCTCCAAAGCATAAGCCCTGCCAAAGAAATGGCTGCAAATTTCAACTAGTAATGTTTACATTGCTGTTATTTTTGGTGAAGTAATAGAATCTGCTCTCTACTCTCAAAAAGCAACTGTCCACACTGAAAAATTGGGAAAAAAAAAAAGAAAAAAAGAAATTCAGCTTTAACTTCAACCTCAGAGGCTTTAAAGTTATAAACTGCGATAAACTGGGGTGCATAGAAAAGTTTTAAACAGCATTACATACACCCAGGGAAGTCAAGTGTTCCCCAGCTGGAGCTGGGGAAAGGGCATGGCCACACTGGCCTCTTGGTGGGTTTAAAAAGCTCAGTGAATGCACAGATATGATGCACGTGTATCACCCCTGGGCTTAGAGTTCCCTCAGGAACCTAAACATGGTGCTGTGCCATGTAGCTATTCTGCACAAGCGCAATAACTAAACCTACTCCTAACCTATATCCAGAAGCTTGGTATTGGCACAGATGTTATTTATAGAAACTCCTTCAAAGAGGAGTAAAAAAACAGAAGGAGCTAATACTTGCTGCAGGAAAACTGAACTTTGCAATGGCATGTTGCAGAAGTTCTGTTCCTGCTCAAGAGACTTGACTCTTCCTCCTCCCTCTGCTGAGGAATTAAATGCTAGTGACATCAAAGCTAAAAATATAAAACTGATTAGTAAGTAATTTATAAAAAAATTAAGTCAACTTCACCAGGGAACTCTCTCATTCCCACTATATCTAATTCTATTTATAATATCAATAATGTAATATTATCATATACACAGGTGTATATGATACACTTAAGAAAATTCCTGTACTGATGTAGCCGATAGTGTCTTTTCTACCACAGACTATCATCATTCACATGTCATAAATATATTGTAATCAAATGATGATGTTATCACTGAACCNAAAAGGCACACAAACATTTCTTTGTACCCTAGATAATTTTGACCTGGACACTGAAAAGCCAAACAACTTGTTGAGTGACGTTTCTGAAGTGTTTCAGAGGAGCTCTCCTGCTCCTGGAATGAAGGACCAGACCCAGGCAGGCTCTTGGACACCACCTCACTGCAGCCACACGCCTTTGTGTGGGCAGAGGCATCATTCTGCAGGGCCACAAAGCCACTCCATAGGCTGGCTCTGCTGCAGCTGCTCATGAGGGAAAGTCACACACCACCTCCTCATCCCACCACCACAGGCAACGAAGCCTTCGAGGGAAGTAGGAAAAACTTGGCTGCGCAGGGGCTGTGGTTATCTCTGTCCCCAGATCCAGGCTGGTGTGAGGACTCTGTCCCAGGAACTCCTGAAAACTGGAGAATGGCAGCTACTTGGAGTGGTGTTTTTATTACCCCACACATCCAGCTACATAGCAGTTAGAGTGAGCTTCCCTTTTTAGGATTTAGAAGCCCCAGTTCATGGTGGAGAGTTAAGAGTTATGAGCACATCAGCAAGAGAGGACACAGCAACACCTTGGTCCTGCCAACCAAGGTGTCCATTTAACTAAGGCACAAGCACAGCTGACTATATAGAGTTATCAAACAACTGTTTGGCATGAAAATAAATTAGTTGAGTTTGTGGCAGACAGGATTTTTATTCCATAAGCTAGGATATCAGTCCAACTATTTCTTTAATGAAGACCATACAAGCCAGAAATAGCCATGTTGCCTACTGCTGTGGCAGAACCTCATACCCTCATAAAACCCTAAAAATACAGTAACTAGGAACTCCTAAGACACCCAACATCACAACTACTACAAGAATTCAAACTCCAAAGGAAGTTATAGCAGAACTTTATTAACCCTTATTGTAAATTAAATCAAACATAGGTCAGTTAACACTACTTGTACACAAAACCACATGAAATATCATTACTGTATTTTCTGTGAAAACATAGCAAAGCAAGCTGTCTGGAACCAGCGAGAATGCAGAGTTATTGCGAAGAATCAGGTTAGAACTGCAGTTTAAATTCTGTAAAAATCACTCAGTATCAGTGCAGTATCGATCTCCAGATGTAGAAATTGCCTGACACATCTCTCAGACTTCTGTGATTGACATTGTACACGTAACCACTGACTTTAAAATTTTCATATGACGATTTCCTCATCAAAGCTGAAGTCTGCTGCTGTTGTAAGTGGTATCATGACCAAGGCTAAGTGCCTTGCATGCGGTGCCAGTATTGTACTACAGCCAGAACACTGCTCTGACACGTTAAGTCATCTGCTTCATCTGGCAGCTATATAATGCTCTAGTCAGGCCAGCTATTGCAACCAAAGATCAGGGTGAATCAGCAATTGACAGAGAAGCCTTGAAAATGTTGCAAGAAGTAGTGCAAGGTATCCCTGCTAGTCATTTTTCTAGCGTTATTACTGCTCGGGTGGGGTGTAAAATAAGCTCCTGTCACTCATAGCCTCTGAAAAGTATGTGGATGTCTGGAGGATGGGAGACACGGACACTACATTTTTAACCAAATCCTGAGCAGAGTTCCCTTCTAGCTGCTTTGAAGCTTTGCTGCTCTCGCTTCTCATCCCAAACCTTTCTCCCTTCAGGTAGTCCAGCCCTCCTCGCATCTTCCCATGTGTGGTTCAAGGCAAAGCTGTCAATCTGGAATGGATGCACTTACTCTGCAAGTGTTTCTTGTAATGAATCAACGAACAAAGACTTGTCCTACCAGATATGTACAAATCAGGATTTCAACCCTGCTCTCCTGTAGCTTGGCCAACAATCCCCAACCACAAGAAAGCTTATACTTTAATCTCAGTTCAATCAGTGGATTTTTGAAGATGAAGGAGAGTGTTACTTGGATATATAAAAAAAAAGTTTATTTTGTGCCAAGCATGCAATGAGTAGAAATGGACAAGTTTAAGCTAGCTAGTGAAAAATTAAAAGAAAGCCAAAATCTCTCCCCACCATTGCCACCCCACCCTGATCTTTTTAAAGTTGCTGTCTATATTTATTGTTTTTTTGGTTGATCAGAGCAAAGCTGTAATTAGAGCTATAACAAGGCAGCAATTTCTAAATGCTCATACAGATTGGTTAAAATAAAGCGATGTTACTCACTGACAAATTAATCCCCCTACACAAAAATCTGCACAAATGTTGTTTTAAACCAAAACATTTACTTTGCCAACTTCTGATCCAAAGATCTAGAGGATATAACCTCTCAGCATTTATAATGCGCATGAGTGTTCTGTACAATGGAAAGAAAACAAGACCTAATGGCTCCAGGTAGGACAACAGCGAGGAGATGATCTTCAGGGTACTGGTGACAGTGCCACTGACTGATCAGTCAGACTTTGGGCCTTTGCCCCTGTGTTTTTCAGCTGCAAGAAGAGGGGTGTGCTTTTACCCACTGCCTCTCTTAGCAACACACTGCTCCCCAAACAGCACTGGAATATCTTCATCCTGCTTATAGATCAAATTTATCCTTCCTAGCCACAAGTCATAGGCAAAATTTGATAAGCTACTTTGAGTAAAGGTAAGTCTCTTGTAAAATTCCCCTCCCCCAAAATCTAAGTACTCTCCCTATACAATACACACATGGGTGTAGTTTCTTGAAAGTATTTTTCTTTACCATCTTTTCCACCTGCTGCAGTCTTTTGCATCTCATTTCACAGTAGATTTAGGCAGGTGTTATTTATGTTTCCCAGACAGTCTCCGATTGACAATTATTATTCAATTCACATATAGATGAGGTTCTGCCCCATCAAAAAGACAACTGATGCCCATAGGAAATAATCCCTAGACTTCTCTAGCTCCTCAAAAACTTCAATCTTATTAGCATCTGAAGTGGTGCAACTTGTCTAAACCGTTTTCCAAACTTCAGGCCAAAGAAGTTGTTGAAGTACAGCTGCACAGCATCTTCCCATATTGCAGACAAGGCCTGAGGCCAGCCGGACAGATTTAGAGCAGGACTCCAGAGCTTCAAAGGGAAGCCTGCCAGGCGGAGAGAAGACAGGACTCGTCCATTTGACAACTGAACTGAAACAGCAGGGGAGCAGCCCTAAGAGGGATAGAGGAGGAGGAGGAAGGGGCACGCAAAGAACAGGAAAAGAATCAGAAGCAGGGGGGACAGAAGGGCCAAAGGTAAGGGGTATATGAAA
The DNA here is from genome assembly GCA_013398155.1 of Pedionomus torquatus. NCBI lineage: Eukaryota > Metazoa > Chordata > Aves > Charadriiformes > Pedionomidae > Pedionomus > Pedionomus torquatus. Next base: position 202,887 of record VZRU01011024.1, on the reverse strand, counting down.
AGCAATATATACTTCACAAAAGAGACTCAGGGCAGAAAATGAATGAATAAAATACAAAACCAAAACAAATCTCAGTGACTAGAGAGAAAAAAAAATCCCTACTGGAACCAGCATCTTTTAACAGGCACAGGAACTATTGCCTGTGAATGTTATTGAAAGCCTGGAAAGCACGTAGCTAGCACGAACTGTATCAAAAAAAGGAAAGTATACAAGCAAAGGCAGTGTAAGGAAGTTTACAAAAGGCTTTGAAAACATGCACAATTTGTAAAAGTTTTCCTAAGGCAAAGGAAATGTAGTTTTTTTCTTTCACTCCAGACGGCTCTGCTTCTTCATCTCAGCTGCTTTTCTATCCTCGTTTCTGTGGTCTTCTCTCCTAAATATGCAGTGGGGTTAAGCATCAGACATAACTATAGCCCTGGTTTCTCCTTGTGGAAGGCAGTACCACAGCAGCTTCAGAATGCTTTCTGACTTCCAAGAACATGTGGCTTGGCAGCCCCATCCTGCTGGGGCAAAAAGCAAACCCCTTCTTTCCCTCTGGAGGACTCACAGTGGTGGCTACAGAGCTATGCAGCATCAACCCAGCAACAGGCCATGCTTCATGAGTGGGACAAGCCCAGCAAGCTCTTCTATTTCTTCATTTGGATTCCCAATGTTCCTAGGAGGGGTTATATCTTCAGAGAGGAGTTTAGCATTTCACACTCTGCAGATGCAGGCTGACATTGTTGTGTTTCAGTCCAGAAACTGAAGTAAAATAGGTACAAAAAGAAGGCTGAACTGAAGGAGTCCAGAATAGCTGCCCAGTTCTTGCAAGTAAGGTCCAGACCAACTGCATCCATATTGAGTTGATGAAAGCAGCGCTGGTCTGCACCCCAACACACACAGCGAAGCAGCTAAGCATCAGTATTGCTCCCCAACTCTAACCTGGCACCTAAGCCCTCCCCATCCATGAACCAGGGTGCTCTTGTATGCCCAATAGCTAAATTACTGCCTATGCCTTATTCTAAGGCATAAGGACCTGGAAAATTAAAACAAAGCAGGTAGGTAAGGACAAGCAAACAGAAGAAGGAAGAGCTTGTAAATCTCATCTTATGCTGCCAAATTGCCTTCTAGTCACAGGCAGGTCTCCTTCTCTTCCTTCCCATCGTGGTCAGTGTATTTCACTTGTTTTCCCGTGGAGGATCCCCCTCAAAGCAGCTTCCTCTCCTTGCTCTACCCTTGACATGCTTGACACACATACCTTTGCTGGCAGCTGAAGTGCCAGGAGCAATTACAACGGTTTGCACTACCCGTGAAATTGTTTCACATCATGAAATCATGAAGTTAGTGATGTAAAATTCTAAATTAGAGCAGAGAAACTCTGCCAGTAGCACCGTTTGGGTGCACACTCACTCTCTCTAGAAGGCTCCGTATCAAGTGCACTCAAGCTCACAAACCAGGAGCTTATTCCACAAATGTTGGAGTCACAAGGAATTTGTCTCCTTTGCCAGTATCACCACGAGGGCTAAGACACTGGAAGCCAAAAAAAAAATCTGCGGCCAGCAAACCACATCATCCTTGTAGCTGTAGAAAGAGAAGGTACAAATACACCCAAGCCCTAACCATGGCTTATGCTGCTGAATTTCCTCTCAGATTTTCCACAGCTATATTGGTCTGGAAATCCTAAGAAAGGAGACATTAGCATTTTAATTTGCCTCCTTTTCTGATTGCCCTTGTGCTTCTAATCTACAGCAAGCTGAGGCTCTTCTCCATCCTCCAAGCATTCCCATTACCTGCTCCCCCACACCAGACACAATGCTCACCTGGCTTTTTCTTTACAGCCAATGCATTCTGACAGGAGCAGCCTCTGCTCTGCCACCCCTGCCTACCTGCAAATCATTCACTCACTCCTGACTCAACACCAGTTGCCTCTGGCAGGATCAACTCAAGCTCATGGCACATCCCAGCTCCCGTGCTTGCTGCAGGCTCCACGGCTCGGTTGCCCATGGCCAGAGACTAGCATGAGGCAGGGGAGTAAGATAAGACACAAGCCCTTCAGCATGAATGAACCATCACTCCCCGGGACAAATCCCTGCCTGCTCCCTGTTACCCATCTGGCCAATCCTTGGAAGGAATCTGAGATGAAAGCAAAAATTATCATACTCCAACTCTCACCACATCTCCAATTCTCTTTGTTGTTACACAGAAAAGAAGGGCCAGAATTTCCTCTCCTGCCACTTGCTTGCAACCCTTTCACATGCTTTATTTGCAGTCTGGCCTTATTTCTTATTTTGTTTTTCTCATCTACTTTTATTACAGTTTTGTAACATCTAGATTCCTGCTGCGATATGCTCTAGTTTTATTCCTGCCTTTTTCTCTGGGGAAGAGGGGGAGAGAAAGATGAAAAGGTAAAATTAATTTGTTTCCTTGATAAGGCAGTTAAGAAGCATGTTGGCCCCTCCGAGCATTTCAATAGCTTATTCCCTTTTCTAATATTTTTGAGGGGGGAATGAAAGCTGAATGCTCAAAACTGCCAGCACATCCACATCCTCTTCTTTGAAAACGGAGACCAATTATAATGGCTTGCACAGTCCAATTATGTTGCTGATCTAATCAGCTAACATCAGGAGAAGCGCTGAATAAATCCGCACAATAGCTGGGACACAGAGTCGATTTCTCCCTGGCCCAGCACATTTAAAGCATGCTTATCAGCTACATGACATCAAAAAAAAAGAAAGACACTGGCTGCAAAAAGTATTTTGAACCTTCCCCTCCCATTTCTCTACCCGCATCCCAACCCAAAGGAAGAAGCCTTTAATTTACAAAGGGTTTTCTTTCCCCGCCCCCCACCCCCACCTCTGGTCTGGGTACACCCTCTTCAAATAAAGCAAACATAAGCACTTGGGTTTCATTAGTTAGCGATTAAATAGGTTATGAGACAGAAAACCGGCAGAGAAAGTAAGGCTGGTTTGTTCGTGTTGGTCTTACTGTTGGCTCTTTGAGCACACTCTGAGTGGCAGGCCTCTGTAAACTGAGCTCAACACTCGTGGGGTCCTTCTTCAACTCTGCCGGGGGCCTGTCCCCTCTGGCTACTCCATCATATTTCAGAGATCTGCTCAGCGAAGGAGTAAATATTAATGTTGTACACTCTTTATCCTTTTCTTCCACGCCGTTGAAATTCTCTCCGTTCATGCTGACTTTTCCATCTACCTGCAGAATACAGTTAAATAAATATGCTGAGGCAAGTAGCAGCCAGAGGAATTTAGGAAATCAGGGTTTCAATGCTATATTACAATTGTTAACACGGTCTGTGCCATCAGTGAAGGACAGAGCCGAACACACATTTCATTCAATGGGACAAGACAGAATAAAACTCTATTCCAGGCGGGTCATAAACAAAATACAGAGAGAAGGCAATAATTTTTTCTCGATTCCCTGGTTTCCCACATTGTGTTCTCCCAGTAACATACAGACAGCCTTTGTGTGCATCACAGATCAGTGGACTTTAAAAGAACAACAAAGCTTTATGTTAAATCTAGACCAAAACTGCTGGGGTTTGCATTGTCTCATGCAAGAGGCAAGCAGGTTCTCCAGGATTAATTATGCTGATGAACTGCTATGTAACCTGACAACCTCAACACAGTAGACTGTGCTTTCTGAACCACTGTCATGTGAACTTTGAAGGGTCAGGAGCAGCAGAGTTCATCCTGTTCATAACATCGAAGCAAGGAACCAAAAAGTAAAACTGGGCATTCCACCTTCTCCATGAGGCGATAAAATAAATAGCTGCTTTCCCAGAAAATGATTTTATGTGGTCTCCGTGAAAAGAAGAAAGCAGGAACAGTTTAATTACTTTGTTCTCAGGGTCGAGCTAGCTCCTTGGTGGCAACATATTCCCTCTAAGGAACTCTAAAACAAGGAGGAAGATACAAAATAAGCTCTTGGTTCTTCCTCTGCACTGATACAGCTTCCTCTTGGGACTTTAATACTTCATAATTATGTTCTGAATGGAGGTGGCATTCCAAGACTTCCTTCAGTTTGGAGGACTGCTTGTAGAAGGCAGAAAAAAGAGTCTTGCTACAAAGAACTCAGGCTATTCACTATCAGAGGGCCCAGCTGGAGAGAGACCAGGAGAGGACCAGGTATCGCTAACACTATACTGTTCCTGCCCAGCTACAGCACAGAGGTTTATAGGTTTGTCAGCAGGGCTGAGTTTTAAATAGATTTGAAGGAGGGCTTTGTTACTCTTTGCACGGACATCCTTCCTCGCCAACTGACCATCACGGCAGACAATGGAAAGATGAGGGAGTAAATATGGACAGACCCTGTTCTGCTAAACATTGGACTTTGGGGGAATAATGGCCATAGATCAATGATTTCTTAGAGAAGCTATGTGGGATATATACGGTAGTTACTCATTTCAGTTGTCTCCACAGGTACTACATAATCAAAAAACAAGCTCAGATGTAACTTCACTTATTTCACTGGTACTGAGAAGTGATGCAACAAGCAGTCAAAACTGCTTTATCGAACTGAAACGCAGTTTAAGAAAGCAAAGTTCACCCCGTCTCATCGTCCCTGCCCCACTCCTTATTTCACCACTTACTTATCTTCAGTACTTTAGTTCATGAGACAACAGCTTGGATACCTCAAGAGTGGCACTCCAGCTTAGCATATGCCATCGGTGTTTAGCTGAGGGCAAACTCCTCCCATTGACTTTTTGTATCTGTGCACCCAGAGCTCTGTTCTCTATTTGAGGGTGATTAATTAAGGGCCCATCTCCCAGGCGTTGGGCATCCTCAGTTCTGACAGGAGAGTGGAGAGGTGAAGGCAGCTTGTACCTCACGCAATCAGCTCTCAGGCAGAGGAGAAACAGCCCAGGTCCACACACGGTTTCACCTCTTTTGACTGCTTTTCAGATAAAAAAAACTTTCCCTCCCTTTCCTCACTGCCATCATCCACTCAACACAGTAATTCCCTTAGGGTTTATTTCTATACCCAAGTGTTGGCAGACTCTGAGCCCCAAGTCTTCTGGGACTACGTGCTGGATTACCTACTAGAGAGGCAGGCCATGAAAGATCTCAGGAATAAAAAAGCCAGGAAAACACTGGCAGGCCACACCATCCATTTTAGTGTCTCTGTTTAGACTAAGAGGTTTCTCTATTTATATTAGGGAGGAAAACCAAATGTCTGAATGATCAGGACAGATGCCCTGGCTGCAGAGTTAAACAAACATACTCCTTTCCTTCTGATCTGGAGCAAGTCAACACGTTGTCACCAGAACCCAGAATCACTGACAGACTGCTGTTTCAGGGGAAAATAACGCTACAGCTACATATGCCATGGAATGACTCCTACGGAGACAAATCACATTCTTCCACGTTGAGTGAACATGATCTAGGCAGACTTTTAGTAGTGGCTGGCGGGGGCCAGAAGCATCCATGGGTTATTTTCTCCCAAAATACGTGAACTAGCTATGCATTAATGTGAAGGTGATACACTTACGTATCTTGGTCCTCTGAGTAAAAAAGTGGCATAGATCAGAAAAAAACCCCAAAGATCCATGATTCACTGATGCCTATAATGTAAACTCTAGGGAAATACCAGCTGAGGTATAGAGAAATAGGAAATACTAGTTTCACATGTCAACAAGGAAACATGGTGGGGAGGTTTCCACAAGAGCAGGGGCAGACTTCTAGAAATGACAGGCACCACAACAAACTTTTTTCACTATCTATACAAAGCTGATTTCTTTTTTAAAAAGTAAAAAATCTGAATATAGATGGTAGGTAGCAATGCTGCTGAAACATCAGCAGGGCTGGAGGTGCCCCTGAATGCCACTAGCAAAGCAGCTGATAGCAATGGCAGACACAATGGGACACAAACCCAGCAGGCGGAGGGCACCTGTGCTTTCCACTGCTTACAACAAAGCTACAATGAGACTTGAGGAAGTTCCAGTTTTGGTACAGGCACTGTGAGAAACAGATTTCTTCCAACTTGACTTATTCTGTCCTGTTCTTTCTAACACATTCCTGTTCTTTGCTTTCTCCATCATGCATTCAGTATCTTACTCCCATTCTCTCATCCATCCAGTCCAAAGACACGCTCCCCAGGTTTCATATCCCAGTTTCAGTCTCTTCTCCTATCACTTTCTCACACAAACATAGCTGGCTCCTTATTCCAGGCAGCCCTGTCCAAACTCTCTTCTTTTAATCCCATAATCTTTGTGCACTTCTTGCAACCCAATGCAGTCACTCCCTCTCCCTCACCGCTGCCCTAGTACCAATCCGTTTCCCTAAACGTGCATGGATTCTTTACACCAGTGAAGCAGCTTTCCCCATTAATCCCTGGTGAGAAGCATATTTAGGACAGAGAGTATCTTTGGGCAGGCCAGTTCCTTATTCTGAAGGAGCAGGGACTCTCCACACAATACATGCACACTGCAGTGCTCCAAACACTTGGCTGAATGGGACAGACTTGTTTGGGTATGGCAAAAACGAGACCCTTGCCACAAAATGGGTCTGATTTTCCACAGACTGCTTAGCCTGCAGAAGAAACGACTGAGAGGGGGTCCCATCAATACTTATAAATATCTAAAGGGCGGGTGTCAAGAGGATGGGGCCAGATTCTTTTCAGTGATGCCTGGTGACAGGACAAGGGGCAACAGGCACAGACTGGAACACAGGAAATTCCATCTCAACATGAAGAAAAACTTCTTTGAGGGTGACAGAGCACTGAAAGAGGCTGCCCAGAGAGGTGGTGGTGTCTCCTTCTCTGGAGATATTCAAAACCCACTTGGATGCATTCCTGTCCAGCCTGCTCTAGTTGAACCTGCTCTGGCAAGGGGGTTGGACCAGATGATCTTGAAGGTTACTCACAACCCCTGTCATTCAGTGATGTAGGTCTTGCTCCAAAAGCTAAGGGCTCCACACTACCTACCCCTTCCCTTGTGTTTAAAAACAAAACCTGTGACAACATATTCTTTCTTAACCTCTTTCTCAGAAAATGCCTTGCCTTGTACCCCTTTCCCTGTCTTCCCCCAAAGAAATTTCGCCTGCAGAAAAACAACCAGCACAAATATGTCAGTCTGAACAGTCCAAGTTTCTAAATAGGTTGGTAACCAAGAAGAGACCATTAGACCGGACAGCATGGAGCGTGAAGCTGTTCTATAACATCAGAACACTGCAATAACTTTCTACTTAATTGCATGAAACATACGTTCAGAGGATTTAGTCAGGATCCCTTTGCCTCCTGATTGACTTTGTGGAGTGCGACATATCCTACCTTAAAGCTCTTTAAAACTTCCTGTGTATTTTTGGGCTGGGAGTAAGGCTTGGGTGTCAGCATAGGCACAGCCTTGGAGACAACACTTTTGCTGGGAGATGTACGGCCCGTTGAACTGCTGGGCTCTAGTTCAGTGGTGGGAACAATGGTTGCTTCAATGGTGGCAGTGAATTTCGGAGCAGGCAGCGACTGTTGCCTTAAGTATCTCAGAGGATTTGGGTCTTTCAGGGGGGAATTTGGCTCCACCGAATGGCTTCTTTCCAGAATTTTTGGCATCTGCAAACGCTCAAGGACAGCTTCACTGATGGTGAATCTTTCGATGTACTGCTGGAGGATGCTCTCAGCCTCCTCCTGCGATTTCGCGTTCTTGTATGCCTCATGAAGCTCCCGCTCTCTTCTCTCTCTGAATGGAAGACAACAGAAAAAAGACCATTGCATCAAAATTAACACTAGGAATCACTTCTATTTCTTCTGCTCCATCAACATCTTTCCCTCTCTCATATCCCAGGCCTTCAGGGCTGTCCCACAGTCACCCATCACCTATGGAGCACCCAGCATTTTCAGACATGCCTCTGCACTGCAGTAAAGAAACATACTTCTCTTCCACGATTTCTCTGTAGGTTTTGATGCTTTTTCTGCGCTCATTTGTTCCGTCTCCAGCCAATAACCTCTCCATTTTCTTTCTCTCAGCTTCTTTTTTTATTAAATCCTGTGAAGCGCTCCTTCGACGACTCTTCCACCGAGCCAGGTCCTGTGAGAGAAGGAAGGCACCTGAATGCAGAGCTGCAAATAGCTAAAAACTGGCCACAGTCACCAGGGTTTACAACACTTGTTCCTGCCCATAGGTCAGGCTCCCATCACCTGCAAGCAGCAATTTATTTTAAAGAGAAATAGAGATTATACCATAAAATGGAGATGCTACCTGACTGATTTTCCTCATACCAGCAGGATCCAGTAAGGATTTCATAGCTCCACTGGTGTATTTTCTATTTGGCTTTGTAGTGTTGCAGATGCATGCTAGGTAATAACCCCAAGAAATGTGGCCTAAAAGGACCAGTTGGGGCACTCATTTTCACTTGGGCCAACAGGAGGCATTAGAGACAAAACCTGATTCCCCAGGAAGATGAAGCAGAAGCATTATGTTTGGTGCTGAATTTTTTGGTGAAGAATAGCCAGGTGTGTGGGAAAGCAGAGTTCATTGGAGGAAGGGACATCATTTCACCATGAACTACAGTTGCACTGAGAGTCAGCCTCAGAGAGCTGATAGTCTCACGCTTTGCCCATGCTATCAGCCAACTACCTGCAACCATGGTTGACCCATGCTATATTTTTTTTTTTGACAGAAAAATCCAGTGCAGTATCCATACTTAAATGCTTTCTCATGGACACCCTCCTATATTTTAGGCTCACAGCGCAAGTTCCAACCCTCTGCCATGGACAGGGGCACCTCCAGGTTGCTCAAAGCCCCATCCCAGCCCAGTCTTGAAGACTTCCACAGATGGGGCACCTACAACTTTGCTGGACAACCTGTTCCATTGTCTCATCACCAAGATATGTCCTTGCTGAAACAATGGTCTTACTCCTTTTGGAAGAAACCTGTCCAAAATTGTCCAGAAGATTCACTGATTCTAGTTCTTTACCTTTCCTGTAAAACCAGCCTGATGCTAAGCCAGAGAATCTCAGTAAGCATCTGTTTTGGCACCTATGTCTTGCACCCTGCTTGGGCTATGAATTCACAAGTTTGGGAGAGTACAGAGACATGATATTTTTCACAGTAAAAGTTTTACAGTAAAGAATTTTTCTAAGTCGTAAAATTTCTCTGCAATCAATCAGTTGAGGAAGAAAACTTTACATGTAAAAAATAACCTCTGCAGAACTTCTGCAAAGAAAAATAACTTCCTAGGAAACTGCACATTTATCATTAACTTTACAACATCAGGAGATTAGTATACAGATTATATTTCATGCACTCTAACAAATTCTGGGTTTAATAAAAACCAGAGACTGTGCACATACTCAATTGAAAGGCTATTTCATTAATTACATGGTTTTCCAAATATTTTAATTGCATTTTTATTAGTAAACAACAGAAGGTACTGCAAGCATAACTTATTTTATTAAAACCAGGAACAAACCTTGTCACTTTTAATTTAGCTTAAAACCGCAAATTATTGATGTTACACTCAAGGGAATGCTCATTAAAGTATTTCTTCACATGACCTACATATATCAGTCTATAATCCCCTTCTTGAAACATAGGCCTTTCATTTTCCTCAGTTACTAATTATTCTCATTGAAGTACCGAAGTATTTTTTATTCAGCTACTCCCACTATTGCCTATTGTTTGGAAATTAGTTTTTCATTAGCAAATTTCATAACATAAGCCCTCCTCCTCTTTTTGTAATTAAAAACCAGGCATGTTTATCTTTTCCAGCTCTGATGCTTTAGAATAACAATAATAAAAAAGCGCAATGAAACTGTTAATTGTTGGCAAATTTACAGTGTGGGCATATAAAAAAAATATGGGACCATGAATGTGGTGTCACTTCCATAAAGCCCTCTGAATGCCAAAGACATTCCAGTACGGGCATTTTTAGTACCTCTTCAAAACTTTTAGTTCAGACTAGAAGGTGCTGAGGGCCTGGAAATCTTACGCACTTTAGCTCAGAGGATTTTCCATTCAACAGCAGAGTTCTCAAACCTCTTGAATGCCTTTGGACTCATTCTTATCTCTGCTTAGAAACTACAGCTTCCCACACATACAGACCTCTCTGCTGAAGGTCTTCATTGTTCTATTACAAAAAGTTATTTCGTAGTAGTATATACTATTCTTTATTGGACTTCTGCTTGAATTTTCTACCAAAAATCTCTCTGAAATGTTTCCCAGTAGCTGTCTCCTTATAACGGGAAATTACTTGTACTAGCTGTTTGAAGAGATCTGTTTTGTTCTCTTTTAATTAAAAAAAAATATGTCAAAAATTCTCCATTTAAACACNTGTTTGAAGAGATCTGTTTTGTTCTCTTTTAAAAAATTCTCCATTTAAACATAGTCTTTAAGAATGAACAGGATTGATACTAAAACTCCTGATACTAACTTACCTGCAAATCATGCTTTTCTGTACTTGCTAATTCACTGAAGATAATGCCAAGTACCAGGACAGGTTAAAAAAACACGACAAGGCAAGAGGGTTTGGAAAGGACATGTAACCCAAGCAGGGTAGAGCTAACTTGGAGGCTAATTTATTTGCTTAGACAAAATGGAAAATGTCAGTATTTTCTGTATCTATCCAAATTTATTAAAGCCAAGTCCAACCTATTTATTCACTGTCCTGATCAGTTTTGTGTTTTGTCACTTTGGGCACTTACTATTTAGAGAAGTTAGAGAAACAAACAGTTAGAAACTGTTCTGCTTCCATTTTTACCTAATCGCAGTTTAACTATGGGGTTTTTTTAAAAAGCAAATTAGCTGTTGCACGTGCAGAGGCACCGGAAGACCTTGTATTCTGTAAGTGACATCGAATTAGGAACATCTATGCTTATAGCAACAAACAATTAGGGGGCAGGGGAGGCAATAAAGCGTTCCTAATTATTTTAGCGGAATAGAGGAACTGTAGGTTTAGCAGGTTGTACTTCTTCGCCAAGCTAGTCGGCCCCCACGCCAGCCCTGCAGATGACGTTGCTGCATACTCACGTCTTGCCATCTGGTCTCGTCCTCTTTCAGCTGGTTGTGTATGTTCTGCAGTTTCTCATGGCGAGCCTTGCTGTGAGGCTGAGTCACAGCTTCTTCTTCACTTCTCATGTCAAACATGCTCATGCTCCTGAACAAGGGGGAAAGAAGAAGCGGTGCAGCTTTTATTCAGAAGCCTGTATTCCTTCAGCTTGTTAGAGATAAAGCCACATGAGGGTGCTACAGCAGAATCAGATACCTGAGCCGTTACCGAGCTCCCAAAAGCAGCAGCTTCCCCTAGGGCTCTTGTTTTTGTTAGTTGACTGCAACTTTACCTCTCACTAAGAAGCATTACTAACGTTACACCTCCGTCGAGAGCTCTTATTAAAGTGATTCTATTCAAAGCAGAGTTCGGGACATCTTACTTTCTGAAGATTTGTGTCCCAGTGAGTTTTCAAGACCCCTCCAATTATCACTGCAGACAGAAGTTTCCATTTTAGTGTAAAACAAGAGAGGCTTGAGAAGTACTTTAGGGGCAGTCCGGCTGGCTAAAGGCTATCACTACAAAACTGGGGAGAGCCTGCCCACAGAAGTACACGCAGTGGAAACGGGACGGTACTTCTTCCTCTCCCCTCCCTGCCTGGAAGAAACTCAATGCTATCAGCACCAACTTATTAATAAGCTAACCTATCAAGGCAAAGCTGACGTTCAGGACAAAACAGTTTCTTTCTACACGTTCTATTTCTATCCCTGACCTTTGGAAAGTTAAAGGAAAAACAAAAAGGTCACGGTTTGGTATTATACATCCATTCATATTACATGAAGATCTTCACATGAAGATAATGTACTTACTATTCCCCCCTATTACTTATTATTAGTAAAACATGACCTCAGTTGTGCCGTTAAAAGAAAAAAAAAAGCAAAAAAAAAGCCATGCAGTTCCACATGAAGTGATTTCACAGCAGTCTTCATCTGTAGCTTTAGGTGAACCAACTAGCAGGAGAAGGAGAAGCACCCAAGGAAGATAAAATTGTAGGCAACTGTGTCCACAGTAATCAAAGTGAATAGACACGGAAAGCTATGCATGTACATATTTAGGCAACATCTGTATTCAGGCAAGCAAAGATGGGAATGACCCACTCTCGGGGAAAAACTGAAAGGCCTGGATGGAAAAGGACATGCTCAGATCCCATCCTGCCAGCAGGTATTTCCTCAGAAATGAAGGACAGAGTACGTGTGCTATTGCCTTTAAGCATGAACAGCAAGGTTAGCATAATACTGTGCTTCACCCCTTAAACAGAGTGCTGAGGGGTACAGTAATTTGGGTTTCTCTGTAGGTAAAGTGTTCCATTGCTCAGGATTAGATTGGAGCTCTTCTAAACAACAGAACCTAAAGAGATGGCAAGCTTTGTTGGTTTTAAAACTGAAGGCATATCACTTACTACGTAACATTTAAATATTCAGTCATACTTCACAGACTGGTGAGATAGGTTGGGAGATGCATAAACTTGTAATAAAGTCACTCTTAAAGAGTTTACTCCCATTTAAGAGCTATTGAAAATTCTGTGTCTACTGGGTCAAAGTAGCTGTGTAACTCCTTTCTTTTACCCTTCTCTCATGTCAGCAAATTTTTCATTCACATATAGAAGAAAACAGAAGACTTGAAACAGTGGTAACTGGTTCTAGCAGAGTACACAAGTACCTTCCCTCTGCCATTTAGGATGGGAAAATAAACACACTTTCTACTAAGAGTCCCCTGATGTCCTAATGAAAGGCCAGTATTTATTCCCTGCATTCACCTCGAGATGGCAAAACCAAAGGGTTTATGCCTATTAACAATGCAATAAAAAAATTACTCGGGAAAAGGCTTCAGCCTAGGCCAGGAATCAAACTATATCTTACAAACCCACCTGTACCCTAGCTGTCACCTTCTGCTGCTGAACCTTCATTACCACGCACAAGCAGGCAGGTAGGTTCAAACATAACTCTCCGCAGCCACATGTTATTCTGCAAATGTATCTTCCCAAGAGAGGAATCTGAAGAAATCGCATCTCAAAGCACTGCGCTCTGCTCTGACCAACACATAGTAACCATTAAGGGGAACCACCTACTTTCCTGAACACATGGACAAGGCCAACTAAAAGGTCTACATCGACTTCTGCCTGAGCAGTTCATCCTTAAAAAAGGATCAAAGGGGCCAAAAATACACTTCCACTACGTCCCGCATAATTTCATCCTATTTCTTTCTTACATAAACTACAAATGGCCCCAGCCCACTGCTAACACGTGCATGAACTGAACTAGATCTACTCCTTCCTTCAGCCACACGCTGAACCAGCAGGCACACAGCATACAAACAGAGGAGATGTAACTGTACTGAATTCATGCTCATGAATTTCCTGCCATTAGGAAAGCTCTGGGGATTGTATCTAACCTCCGTCTTGAAGAGAAGCAAAAGGCCTTTCTACTGACCAATGTACCAAAAATGCTCAGAAAAAGACCTCTCTTCTGAAAACGGTCTGGGAAAAAAAACACTGTGGAGACTAAACAGTGTATTTTGGAGGGCTACATCTTTGGGATGATGTCATTTTTAAGTCATGCTCCTTTATTCTTGCAAATTACAGTTGTTCTTTTCAGTGAAATCATGTACTAATTATTTCTTTAAAAGCAGGTTTGAACAAGCATTGAATAAAAAAAATCCTCAAGGACTCAAGTGTTCAGACTACTTAATTTGAAAGCAAGAAACAAGGTTAAAACTTGCTTTTATGATAATATGTTAAAAATCCTTATGTAGGGAATTTATTACGTGGCTGCGTTACCATTTCACAGGCATATTAACACTTAAGAAACCCCAATAAAACAAAAAAACCACCAGGCTGGCTGGCTAAAGAAGGAGACTCCAGTAAACAAATACTCAAAAATCCCAGCTCGCTATTATTTGTTTGTCAGGGTTAAAGTGCAAAGCACAAGCCTAAACTCAACACTGGACTGTCATGCCACCACCAGAATTCAGCTCCATCTCTTTGGAGCGGGGCTGACCAGCAGCAACACACTACGCGTTGCCTCTTCTGGACCTTGACACAGACCAGGGCTGGTGACAACATCTGGGGTTCCCTGACCAGCAAAGGGAACTTTCAGCAGTCTAACAGAGGGGTTTCTAGTTTTACTGCTGGAATGAAAAGCACCTACTCTAAGACCAAATTCAGGTTACAAAGTTTTCAGAGGAGACTTGACAAATGTTTTGGAAGCATTTTAAATGTCAGAACAATTAATTTTTCCCACTTGTGAGCCAAATTTTATTAGATTCTTTGTTAGTACTCCATCTTCAGAAGGGAAAACACAATCTTAGGTTTAGAAGAACTTAAAAGACAGCTTAGGAAAACAGTTGCTCTGTGAACTGTGGCACATCTGGAAAGGACGACAATGAGGCTTGAACTTTTATTGGTTTGCCTTTTAAAATAAAATCAGAATCAATGTGGAATAAACAATACAATTTAATCATCTTTGCTGTTCTCGCATTATACAACCAAACCCATTGCAATGCCTATTTGAACGCAAATCAAATCAATCAGATCAGTAGGAATTCTGAAATGGCAGGAAAAGTCCCCATTGTTAAGTGCAACACTTCTGTGTTGTTACGCTGTTTTTATCTCATCTCTTAATTTGTTTGAACAGATTTTTTTCAGCTTGAAAATGATCACATTTACTCTGTGGTGAAATGACATAGGCTTTGCCCAGGATAAAGGCATTACAGATCCTGTAAAGAATATTCAGTGCATGTTTCTAGCCTATATCATTAGAGGAAAGTGTGAAAAATTATATATGAGTCCCCGTATATATTTGTTATTAAAAAAATGCCTCTGTGCTGTTTCTATTTTGTGATTAATCTGGGAGACAGAGAAGGTCACGAGCATTTCTGTGAACAGAAGAAGGATATTAAGGACATTATTATGTGGGTAGTTCTGTGCTTCTAAATGCCTGCACTTTGTAAGAATAGCTAATACTTTAACAGAGCTTTCTAAATACCATTAGCTACTATTCTGAACTACATTTTATATGCATACACGCACAATTAAAATATATTTGAGTGCAATAAATGTCACAGTCCTACCCCTTCTGCCAAAAGTAAAGCATCGAGGTGAAGAGCTTTAAAAAAATTAAGCTTAGTGCATTATTAAATTAAATCCAACCTATAAGGGATTCTAAAGACAATAAAGGAACACCTAAAGATGTATTTTCCTGGTAATTACTCTGAAGATCACAATGGATTTTATTTTACTTTGGGATTTCTTTCTTCTTCTTATATAGGTCATATTTCAGTTTTTTCCTCAACACCCAGTCCAAATTCAGCCCAACTCTCTTTACCTGTAGCTGATTAGAGGCAATGCAAATTCAGAAGAAAAACAAAAGAAAGGACAAGAAAAAAAAGAGGAAACAATACTTTAAGCAACAGCTGGACATTAGTGTTATGCTCAGTTTTGATGGGCTTTTATATAAAATTATTTTTAGCTGCAATGTAAGCCATATCACATTCCATTTTTCAGTGCTCTTCTGAAAAATTTATTTGCTGGAACACTGCAAAATAATAATAAGGCATCAGCTGCATTTGAAATTAGTAGAAAGACGGGAAAGCATGCAGTGTAAGTTGTTTAAAATAGAATCTTGTGAACACAAGACAACTTACTCTGCGTCATCAGACACAGCAGTTCTGGGGCCGAATCTACAAGACCAAATATAAAATTAGAGCGTTGATAAAAACATTAAGTAGTAATTGCAACTGGACCCATAGAATTTGGGTAACTGTCACTTGAACATCCAACCTGTATTAGTAAAGCTGACCAAAAGTGAACCATACTGTTCAGGGATTATGTATTCAGAAATCAAAACTTACCTAATCATCTGGGGGCCAAACTACATATGAACACCACTCATCCCTCCCTGACCCCATAACTAATGCCCCCATTATAAAAACCTGATGAAGTATACCTAAAATGGGTGTAGAAAATTGTTACTAAAAATAGACAATATATTAACATTTACATTAAGTGCCACACATGCGATGAATGGAGACAAAACAGTTAAATTCCATGGCAGTGCTCAGAATCATCATTACCGAAGCACAGAAGAGACAAATATTATAGTGAGCTACAGGATTTCCCGCCCGCCCCCCCCCCCCTTTTTCTTTTTTTGCTGTTCTTGTCCAGGCCAGGGGTTTTGGGGATGGAGGGAGTGTAGTTGAAAAAAGGTACTGATAATACACAAGGCAGTGTCATTCACTACAGTGATAGCTTTGTTTAGAGCCATGCAAACCACGTATTTGTATCTGGGATTTATCATAAAAGAACAAGAACAAAAGTCAACACTTAAACAGTTTCTAATCATGGATAAGCACGATACATACCTCTAAAAGAGCAGAGTCCAGCTGAACCTCTGCTATTCATAAACCCTTTTAGCAATTCAACATATATACCATCATCAAATATTTCCTTTCAATTAGCTCTCATTTCAATGTTTCAAAAGAAAATGCATTACACGACTATTCTGATTGTTCCTAAAAAGTGCATTACTGACATACAATATTTTAGTCTGGACTTGAAACACACCAGGCAATGCACAATCTGAATTCTGAAGTGCGCACACAGGGGTGTACAAGCTGCATG
The DNA here is from genome assembly GCA_013398155.1 of Pedionomus torquatus. Taxonomy (NCBI): domain Eukaryota; kingdom Metazoa; phylum Chordata; class Aves; order Charadriiformes; family Pedionomidae; genus Pedionomus; species Pedionomus torquatus. Next base: position 186,300 of record VZRU01011024.1, on the reverse strand, counting down.
ATTCACACCATAGAGAGCTCACGTTTGCAGATGCTCATCCTTGGATGGCAATGTCTCCGTTTTGCTTTCCTCAGGAACCTCCTGAAGCTTAGATGTTTGACCAAGGTGGACTTCATGAAGGCTACCTTCATCCACTTGGGCAGTACAAATAATCTCATCTTGTCCTGCAGGAGGGAGAGTGCATTTTTCCTGCCCTTGCTGCTCCTCTTGTGGTGGTATTACAGGTTTTCCAGAGCTATTAATGCAGCTTTGTGGACATTTTTCAGGCCTGAGTGAGCCAAAGGCAGCAGTGCAAAGAGACGTATTAAGCAACATTTGAAAAATCACTTATACGTAATGAAAAGAATAACTTTAAGTTAACAAAAAGCCACCTCCACAACCCCAAATAACTGACAGGTGACAAGCTAAGCGAGGCATGTATAACAATTTTAATAGAGAGTTAAATGCTTGTACTTCTGCTCTTCTAAGTCAGAAACAAACTTTCCTGGACATCACTAAAGATTACAGTATTAAGTACATATTTTAACTGATCTATTCAAATAAAAGTCTTCTCAGCAGAAAACAAGGTTTTATGGCAGATGACAGGTTTTCTTCTCCTGGCTGAGCTGTACAGTAGTTTTTCATCTGTGTATGCTCAGGCACATGCTTATCCTTCTCATGCACTTGAAAGAGGTTAATGAGTAAGAACCTTTCCACTCCCACTTACATGTGGCTCAACCAGCCAACAATAACTCTGTTCAAAGGCTTTCCCACATGCCTCATGCACCTGAAGAAAGGTGCTTAGAAAAGCACTGAACATTAATCAGGAAGGATGAATCTCAGGATCTCCAGATTTCCTGTCTGGAAGTCACTGGCACCAGCTAAGCCATAGACGAGCATCTAACCTACCATTATCCAGCACCTCTACTTCTAGTTGGAAACATTTGTAATGATGAGCTCTTATTTAACGAGAAACCTCTGCAAATATAATATAATCTTGCTATGCACATCCATTTCCTCACGCTGTTAGAATTTTGCATCTGGTAGAGCTCTGCTCAGAGTCTTTACAGGCCTCTACCAAAAGGGCCAGAAACCCTGCATTGCCACCTTCTGAGCAGAAAGAGTCGGCACAGAATTAAAGACCAGTATGGAAGAAACCGCTGCTGGGCCAATGGCAACTCTTCCAGATCAAGACAAACAGCCCACTGGGCCAGTTGCAAGAGAAAGAAAGAAGCACAACTTTCTTACCTCATAGTTTTCTTCTCAAGTTCTCTAGCTGTGCCCTGCTTATTCTGCTGCTTAGAAAATGGCATGGGAAGGAACTGCTTAGCACTGGGCTCAGGCTGTTTTAGGAAAGCTCCAGTTCTTCTGGCCAACATGTCATCTCTTTGTGGGTCGGGAAATTTCACTTTGTTTTCTGTTCCACTGCTCTGCTGCTGAGGGATTTCAAGCTGTTCTTGGCTCTCTTCTCGTGTGACAGTACTGCTCAGAGAGACAAGTGACACTATTCCATGATAATGCTCGCTTGTGCAGCCCAAAGGCAAGCGGCTGCTCAGGCAACGTGGGGTACTGTTACTCAAAACACAGCTGCGGAGTGATGGACAAGTAGGCATCTTTAGCTACAGTCAGGGAGTGAGAGCAAGAGGAAACTATCTCGAACACCACACTTATGTAGGTGATATGTTAGAAGTCAGGGATTGCATAAAAAAAACCCCAACATATGCAAAGGCATTATTCACTTGGAAGCTGGCATAAGTATCTGGACAAAGCACCATGGATTGCAAAAGAAATCCCCCCAAAAGATGAACGACTGTTTTCATGCTGAACAGCAATTAGCAACTGAAGTACTTAAATATTATGAAAGAAAACAGACTGTTTTATGTTCATAAGATACATTCTTGTAAGTAATTTCATAAAACAGAACACATGCCATGATGAATGAGTAAAACACATCTTTAAAGGCTGTGTGAAGAATGGAACAACACTGCTGACTGATCCAAGCTAACACCACGCACAAACCAGGCATGAAGCTCAGAGGGATCTGCTTCTGTTCTCTGACCTTTCAGCTTCCCGTGGAGTCTTCATCAAATCCTTCTCAGGAGCTACTGCCTCCCCTTGCCGCTGCCGCAGCAGATGAGGAGCTACTGACAGAGAAGGACAACGTATGGGAACAGGGCTAGTAGTACCCCTCTGAAAAGTTCCCATCCTTCTAACCAACATATCATCTCTCTCAGCATCTGGTAAATGGCCATCACATTCTTCCTTGGTGCTTTCTTCCTGTGTCTTCAAACCACACGGGGTTTGTTTCTCAGAGACGATGCCAAAAGCTGGGACAGGCAATGGCATTTTCCTGCAAGAGTCATCTGTATCTGACTTGATTACCTCACTAGCGATGAAATTGAGAAGAGGGGTGAGATAGACAGAACATTCTCAGTCAAATGAAAGGTAAGAAGAGGAGTCTTCCAGCTCAGTTCACAAGTGTTTTATGAGCACACAAACTTAACTGAATGAATTGCTTGATAAAAGCATTCATTAAAAATTCTTGCTACAGCCACAGACTAAGCAATTAAGGACAAGCCAAAGAAACATAAGCTCTGTTAATACGTTAAACTTCCCAGAGCTGTAATTCTCCTCCAGGTGGATGCCAGAAACACAGAGTACCAAATACACCCTGGTTTCAGCAGTGCATCTTCAAAAAGAGAGTAAATCCATTAGGTCTGAAAAAAAGCATTTTTTGAAGATCAGTAAGGCCAGCAAGCTGAATGGCAAATTCCTAATGTGCTGAAAGCAGGCAGAGCAAAGCCGCTGGAATTCAAGAAGCAGAAAAAGCTTGAATGACAGTTCAGACTTTGAGATACCAGTGATTCCAGAACCCATCAGAAATTTTGAGGCAAGCTCTAAGAGGAGCTTTGCACAGTGTTGTTTTGCATAACCCTAAATATGTTAAGATATTGTAAAGGCGCCAGACGACTTCTGAACATGGCCGTGCGCGAAAACAGCTCTTAGGTCTAGGTGGCAGTCCACCCCCATGCAGACCAGCATCTGGCAAGAACAGGTCTCATTTCCAGCTCGGCAGCACTTCCTAAGCCATACCAAATACCTGGACTCATTTTGTGGCTTAGATACTTCGTCACTGTGTTCAGTAATCCCCAGACCATCAACAGTGGTTGAAGGAGAACTCTCAACACCAGAGCGACTTTCCACACCGTCTTTCTTGCTTTCCTCTTCTGTTCTGCTCTTGGATGAAATTCTGCCAACAACGAGCTTGTCCCATTTCTGTTGATCAATCTCAGTTACTGGCCCAAAATGCACAAACTTCTGCTTGGGGCTACTGGCCTTTTTGTTTGCTCTTGCTCTGCGTACAGCAAAATCATCGCAGGCTGCTGCCTTCACCGTGATTTCAGCTGGTGGCTGTGTGACACTGGCACATTTGGAATCTTCTTCACTAGTCAGAATGAGGAATAAAAGAATGCCCCCAACATGAGACCCCAGAATAAAGCAAATCAAATGCTCCTAAGGTTTTGAAGGATTTTTATTTTAAAATCCAAAGACCTGTTGGGGAAACTCTGGGAGCACATCCATGGAAGCTCTTCCTTAGGGGAAGAAACGTAGCACACAGCCCATTCCAGACTCAGTTCTTCACCCTAAACCAGCCATTGTTCCCTTATCTGGTCACAAAGACCTGGGCCAGGTGTTACATGGGACTGTGCAAGCACCAGAACACCCACCTCATCATGGGGGGCCTCTAGTGGCATGAGAGTGCTAGAAAGGGCAATTCACTTACCTTAAACCAAGGGGACTGAATCTTGATTCTAATCAGTTACCTCAAAGGCAATGAAGAGACTCCTAATATCTTTGTGTGAGATGACAAAATAATTGAGTTCTGATGGTTTGTATTAAAACTAAAAGTACATACAATAACCACATTGTTAGAAGAACACCTGAACAGACGTCTACCTTCAACTGGAAAATGGCATGCACCTGAACAGGAAGGCTAGGAGTCGCTATCCTTTCCTACTGGAGTCACAAATCACCTGCATATGTTACAGCCCATCTCCATTGGGAAAAAGCTTAGAATAACTTAGAACCCTGCTGCACTGACAAACAGTGCTGGTGTATTTACTCAGCACTGGAGTACAATACCATGCAGATACATTAGCTGAGGTCTCAAAAGCAGTATAGCCACATTCATGCAAAGAGATGCTGATCCTCACTTTGTACCCGCAAGGTATAATGCTCCAAGCCCTGAAAATAGCTTGGTTAGCAGCAACACAATGCTACTGAGTTAGTGGTGCCACATGGACCTTTGCACCGTTCAACTCAGAGCAGCTTCAAAGCAGATTGATCCACAAGACGAGTCCTTTCTGGTACGACAAGAAGAATCCACCAGGAGAGTGACTGTGAAACTACTATAGAATCATAAATGATGGACATACTTTCATTACATGATAGACAGCATCCCTGTACAGATTTTGGACTCCTCCTGAAAATTTAAATAGGTAAGGCCTGGTTGTTATCAAGGCATTCTTCAAGTTTAGAACCCCAAGCACACACAGTGGATCGTGACATTCTAAACATGCTCCCTAGGGTGCCAATCCTGTCCACAGGCAGAAACCGTACCTGGGCTCCCCTGACAGTTTCAATCTCTTCCAGGTCTCCAGATCTGCTTTTGTTATAGCGGCATTCACAAAAGCCACATCTTCTTGTAGCTCAGGAAGGGTACTCTGAGATTTCTGCTTAGCCAAAACATCCCTCTCAGTATCAGGTACTTTCACCTGCTTTTCCTCCTCTGACTCAGTCTTCTCGCTTTGCAGAAGTGGGTTCTCCTTGCTTGTCACTATTTGCCTTGCTGATGCCATGTGCACCCGTCTTCTTCTAATTTAATGCACATTCCAGTTCCACGAGAACATATGTTTCGAGCAAGCAATGTCAATAGAAGAGGTTCAGAGCACAAGAAGATAAAACAGGATTTATGAGATTAGTTTTACATTAATTTTAGAAAGTAAACATGGAATGAATCATTTGAAGTTGAAACCTCTCATCTATGGTACCCTGCTCATGCACTATTGAGACCACTTCATCACATGACTCCTACCTCAAGCAAGAAAAATCTTTAAGTTATTACTGTATTAAGCATTTTTACAGTAAGCTTTGTCTTAAATAGTTACAAATATCTCATTTTCATATTATTAGCAAAGTGAATTGAAGTTTTGCTTGCAAACATACTGCAGAATTTCTTTGATCTTAGAGTCATGTCAATAGCATTAGAATATTAAAATTTGGTTATGCACTCCTCCTCAGATGCCCTGCCAAACTAGTCATTAGAAAATGTTAATATAATCCAATTACCAGTAGCTGAAAGGCACATTTTGCATTATTGAAAAGAGCTTCTGAATATTAAGAGAAGTTTTCTGAATGTATCAATTATTACAGTCAAGGTCCACTGTAATGTGTATTACCATTTTTTTTATCTAGGATCACTTCTCCTTGCACAAACAAAACAAATATATTTTGTTTCCAGAAGAAGATCTGTACCTAGCAGATACTTGTGTTCAGCATGTTCTTAAAGGTCTGTATCACTGAACTGAAGAAAGAGATTTTTCTAGGCTGAAACCTTGTAATTCACACTCAATTTCCAAAAACATTAGGACTATGTGCACATACACAATCTGTTGCAGTATAGCAGGCACATGTATTCAGTATCTTAACTAAAGACTGTGAGTCCATGTTTTATGCAGGGTATTAAAAGGGCATTAGATGAAACAAATACATCCAAAAAATATGCACTGAAAATGCTCAGCAAAAGAGCCAAGATGAAAAACGTATCTTCTAAGTTTATTCTCTGCTACTCAAACTCATGAGCTGTCTTAAGAGTTCAGATAACAAAGGTGTCTAGTCTTTATGTTATTAACACTTACAGACAATTTAAGCTCCTGGTCCAAAAATTACAGTTGGTAATCTACATCTCGGGTTTTGGAGGGTTTTTTGCTGTTCACTTTACGATACAGCATTTGCATTCACTTTACCCTGAAAGGTTTTTGTAGCAAGCACAGCTTTAGTTCTACACAGTAGTAAGGAACATGAAATTAAGCACTATAATAGAAAGAAAAAGACCACAAATGCACACCTTGCATGTTCCTGCTTCTCCATCTGCAATGGCTTTTTAACATCTTCCAGTTTGCCTTTATCTTTACTTGTATAGGATCCAATTAAAAAAGAGTTAAAAGGAACTATGTGTTTGGGTTGATTCATTCTGGCTCTCCGGGTGGCAAAGTCATCCTTTTCTAAATCAGGAACCCGGCTGGCTGCTTCATCTTCTGAACCAGAATCCTTCCCTTGATAACGCGTCATGAAGGGGTTGTCCTTGCGAAGGATGATGTCTGGGGTGTTGTCTTCGCACGTTGGCTTTTTACTGACAGAGCAAAATTAAATAAAGCTCTTGATGCACCAGGGGAGGAGGGGGCAGTGGCAGCGCTCACCTCCAGGTTATAAAACAAGCACAGTTAATCAAATCAATGCTCCAGGCTGCCGTTAGATTAGCCAAAGCCTTGTTATAAATAAAACTTATCATATACGAGTAACAAATCCACAAGAATTTCACACAGAAAATCAGCATGTTGGATTTCCACTTATTTTTGCTATAGCCAGAAGAACCAGTAAGAACTAGTTTAACAAACTACATGCAGCGAATGTAGTTCTGTAAATGGCAGTATTAAACTCCTTGAACACTTCAAACAAAGAAAGAGATTTGATGCAAATACCTGATCCCTGGCCAACATTGCTGAATCCTGAAATACCAGATATTTGGTGCTTTTTCTTCTCAGTGGCTCTATTTTTTTAATTTTATTTTTAAAGACCTGAGTAATCACTAAAGGTGATTGCCTTAATATCCTTAACTGCTTTTCTTCTTGCACACATCCAGGCTTGACTCTTTCCCTAACTAACCTTCCCTTTACCCCAGCAAAAGCCCTCTCTGCCCATGCTGACACACAGCAGCTACACCGACAGCACCAGTTTGCCAATGGCTCTGGTGTGCTGGAACACGCTGCCACCTGCCTTGGTCAGAAACGAGACTGATACCAACACAGCCTTGTTGTTACTGAAGATTATGGCAACAAAGACCCTTGACAGCTGGTACCTAGAACAATTAAGCTTATTTTAACTCGTAACAGTCAATACTCTTAAGCACGCTGAAAAGACAGATGGCGAGAGCTACGCAACTCTCCCATTTAAAAATCAAACTGTATTTATTGATACTTTAGAAAGCTGGATATCAAGCAGTAGACTGGTCTGTGCAGTATTTTATAGGCTGCAAATATCTTGCATTTTCTCTTTCGTACAGCACACCTTGTGCAGGAAAAAGGAGGTATCACAAAGGATTAAACAGAGTGACATTAAGAAAGCAAATCTAAACAGCTCAGAGGTTGCTTTGAGTTTTTCTTCTATTTAAGAAACAGTAGCTCTATAATTAGATGCTTAAAAAAAAATTTAAAGCCCTGCAAGCCCACTATATAACAGCACTTATTTTACAAATTTCACTACCCTTTCAAAGTACTGCTCAAACCTATTTGCTGGAGAAAGTTACGGGGAACCATAAACCATCCCTGACAGGTCAGCCTGGCTCAGGTATCAGAGGACAACAGAGGAGCAAGAGAAAACTGCTTGCCTTTGTCTTGTTAGGCTGCAACACATGGGACCCCCTTCCCAAGTGATGTGGAGAGCACACTCTCAAATTAGCCAAAGGCAACTCTCCCCTTAGATCTCTCTGAAGGACGAAAATTTCATTTAAGGCAACAGACATCACTGGCAGACAGTGCTCCAAAAGGAGCTGCTGTCCTTCTTCCTCCTGAGCATCTCTCTCTTCACAACAGCTTTGAAAACAGCTGGAACAAACTTCACACAACTCCACCTTTACAACCCTCCATCAGCAAGTATGGTCCTATCCCTTAGCTTCCACTCATAGTGACAATTTCTATTCTTTCTTCCCTAAAATAATACGGGAAGAAGTTTATTAAGGGTGTTGTCTCTTGTACATACCAAAATCAACAGGCCTGCAAGGCCATCCTCAGGTTCAAATTTCACTGCTGAACAGGCATATTGCATCACTCAGCTCTAAATTACAGGCTGTCAATACATTAGTGTCATTTGCCCAAATCCAATTTGCTTTGTAAACCTGCAATACAGTGAGTTCAAGATGACCAGGGAAAAAGTCAGATTTTCCATGGATGGTTTCCTAAGACATCTTTTGTTTCCACAGTACAAGAATTTGAAAACTTTAGAGAAAAATATACTGATCCAAAGTAGGTACACAGCTTCTTAACTGTTTTCCTTGTGTCTAAAATGTTAACTACAAATCATATGTGCTAGAATTTATTCTCTCAAATAAGCAGGGTACATATGATTAACTTCATTTTTTTAATCAGACTTTACTACTAGTACCATTACCCTTTTTTGAAATCTAACAATTTGGAAATAATTTTCAGAACCCTATACATAAGGGGGATCACATAATATTCCGTTAAATCTTCTTTATAGTTACTTCTTGAATTAAAATCAGTAAGATGAGTTAGGTTTGGGATATTGTTTTATGCTTTTTGTTTTTAAGAGCTATGTATAATGAGATGATTATTCAACAAAAACTACCGGATTTTTCAGCCTCAGGTCTGCTACTGCTATTGAAGTTTGAGAATATCAAATGTAGCATTTCTGAGAAGGGTGTTTTGACAACAAAAATACAGCGTTATAATATTCAAAAGAATACCTCTGAGTCATTGTGATGAATAACTGAAGAACTTACAGCTTTTAGTACATAACTACACTTCAGCTATCAGTTTCTAGGTTAAAAATATTTTCCATTCATTTACATTTTAATAGAATCAGAGATTAGCTGTGACATTTTGGGGTCTCCTGAATCAGTTTGTGACTGTCTGAAAAGTACCTTTTAAGGCCACTTCACTAGAGAGATAATGAAGACTGTAGATTTCAAGCTTGCAATGGACCAGAATTCCCTGGAGATTTGGAAATTGCCCTTGTATACCCCAGCCCTTCCAGAAACACTACACAGGTCCATGCTGATATAGTGGGTGCTTCCAAAGCATCAGATCACAAGTGTTTCCATTTGCTGAAGCAGAGTCTCATATGGGTTTGTGGAGCCTTCTATTGCATTTCAGAACAATGAAAGGGTTTTGCATAATTATGCACTGTCAACATAAAAGTCTATGTCCCTTTTGCAACGAACATGCCAAGAATTCTTCATTCCTCTCCTACCCTCCCCCTCTCTGTCACTTATTAGAACAGACTGAGTTCTCCTCCTTTTTTTAGGGAGTCTCCATGAACATGATGGTTATCTTTCAGACACAATAGTGTAAATAAAAGACAGATGCAGACAACAAGCTAGCAAGGAGGATCACATATCAATAAAATAACAGGCTATAAAGACATAATATACTCCCTTTGGGAAGGGGCAATACTTTTGGCATGCATTTGTATAGCACCTAGTTCAATGAAGTCCTTTCCTAGAACATGTTACAGCAATGGAGATTAGATTTCAAGCAAAAAATACATTTGCATACAAGTTCAAATCCTTCCTGTGGTGGACCCAGAAAGGTCCCCAACTGACTTTCAGCTTTAGGAACAATTAGATGCCTTGTAGAACTCAAAGTCACAGTGGGTGTCCTTCAGAGGTCAAAACGTTGAGAGGAAACAGCCTGTAAACAACTCGGAGCAAGTGGAAGACAACTGACAACCTCAGGTGAAAAAAAAGAGCGTCTGGCACAATAGGAAGATGAGGTGTAAGAGAGACAAAAGAAAAAAAATAATCACTAGTGCACAGAAACTTGAATTTGATGCCAAGAGAAAGTTGAGAGGTTCAAAGAACAGGGAATGAGAACAAGACATTAAGAGAGATTACCAAATGCTTCCCTTTATTCTAACGTGTCACTACTGAACTATTCCATTCTCCTCATCCACTATTCTTCCACTTCCACATACAGATAATTTGCCTTACAGACCCCTGCCCCAAGCACCTTTTCTGCTGTGTCTTTGTACAATCCCAAGCAGCCGGCTCTTCCTTCACTAGAATGAAGCTTGGGCTACAAAGCTCTGCTCTTTGACCCCCAGCTGGAGCAGAAAACCAGCAGCACCTCCTTCTTCCAGCTGCCAAATTCCAGGAGTTGCTTCTGCTGAGACCAAGAGGGGGGAAATGGCTTGTTGTTTATGTTCCCTTCTCCTTCAGCCCTGTCAGGATAACAGACTACCCATGGAAAGAGAAGACCCGATTTCCTGCCACAGATCCACACATTTGATTCACATGTGCTTCCTTCGTGGCAATCAACCCAGCAGATCAGGCACAGAGGTGGAAAAGGAACCCTCAGATAACATGGTAAGCATCCTCCAAATGCATATGCAAACAGTGCTATTTCTTGTGCACAGCACTGCTAAAGCTCAAGCTATTACTTCGTTTTACTACATGTTACTTCATTACTAGCATTAATGCTAAAGCCTCAGACTCAGAACAGGGTTAGTATCAAATTAGAACTGGTAGTATCCTACTGGTTTATGGGTTCCTGATCAACTACCAAACTAACTCAGTCTGAGGGACTAATTTATGACAAATAGTTCCTCTTCATTAGTATTGGGCTTTGTTAAAAAGCATGCCACGACCACACAGAACCACTGGTTCATTACAGCAAAGCAAACCTGAAAATAAGACATACAACAACATACATATGACAGGGAGCCTACAGGAGAGCTGGAGAGGGAGGGACTCTGTCAGGGATTGCAGCGATAGGATGAGGGGTAATGGTTTTAAATTGAAAGAAGGGATATTTAGATTAGATATTAGGAAGAAATTCTTTATTGTGAGGGTGGAGAGACACTGGAACAGACTGCCCGAAGAAGTTGTGGATGCTGCATCCCTGGGAGTGTTCAAAGCCAGGCTGGATGGGGCTTTGAGCAACCTGCTCTAGTGGGAGGTGTCCCTGCCCATGGCAGGGGGGTTGGAACTTCATGATCTTTAAGGTCCCTTCCAACTCCAACCATTCTATGACTGCATATGGCACATGTGTGTACGGTCACAGACAAGCTTCCCCGTATCAATAGGCAGACTGTATCACATATGAGCTGCACCTTTTACTACTACACTTCATAGCCCAGACTATAAATCAGCACCTGTTAAATCACTCACTGTCAGGATTTCACCCCATAATCCAAAATAAAATGTTTTAGATGGGGGGACACTTGGACACCTACCCTTCAGCCAAACCATTTTGATCATTTGTAAGAGCCTAGTTTTCTGTCGCGTTGGTTAAAACTCTGCTTTGTGGGCCATCCCCATGAGAAGGAGGGATTTTTCATGAGGATGCAATATCAGATAATGGAAAGGCGTGGGCAGTGAGCCTAGCCATCATTCAGCTCTCGAGTTAAGGAACAGGAAATAACCAAATTGAACAACATCCAAAAATAAATAACACACAGGTAATAAGTGACTAACGACTGATACTCCATGCCAAAATCAGTCAAATTAGGACTGCTGAACTATGCCTCCATGCTTTAACTGGTACATGTGTTAACAAGCACTGTACTTTTATACTTCCTGCCGTTAAAAATTGGTTATTAACACAGCTAAAAATATTAACCACAGAAAAAGTGTGGTGCAGAAAACTAAACCATCCCACCGCCAACAAGTAAAGAGAGTTTCTGAAACTGTTGCCTAAACAAGGCACTTTTAATGTTCATGTATATGTATTTTGTATTAAATGCAAGAAAGCTTTAGGTGGAAGGTGACAAGTAGCCTGTGTAGAACTTTCCCTGGAGTTTGTTTACATGATGCTGTAAGACGATGCAATTTCTCCACACAAATGCAGTCAGCATCACACAGCTCCGCAATCCACAGCTGCCACATCACAAGCCTTTTCAGACCAAGACCTTCACTAGCAACGGTGAGTGTTTAGCAGACCGGATTTTTGTTAGGAGGAGTGAAATCACAGGGGATTTGAGGAACCCCACACTTCAGCCAATCCTAGAAACGTGAAGCATGCACCATTTCCCACACCATTGGGCTAACCTGCCGTAGCGCTGGGCTGCTGACATGACCTTAATGCCAGCTTGTTCGAGTCTTCTTAACTTTTTGACCTCTTCTGCATCTTTCCCCTTGGGTGCTGGTGTTTCTTTTGCACTACACGAAGGAGACTGCTCTATGGAGTTTCCTTCATTTTGATTCAAACCTGCTTGATTTTCAAGGGAACTTTCCTCAGGAGCCATGGAGCCCACCTTCTTCTCACACAGTCCTGATGTTTCATTCTGTTCTTCTTCTATGGTTTCAGGGTGAGGTTTGCTATTGAATTATACAAGGTAGTTTAAGGTATGTCATGCCTGAAACATACACACTTACAGAAGCACATTTTGTTGGTATTGAGACGCCGAAGGATATTCTGATGAATGATCCAGGAAAGTAATTGTGCTCTTTAATGAAAGTTGCTTCTTAGATCAAATCAGAAGAGAAATATCAGTTGATATAACTAGCATGCAGAAACAGTCACAGCTATATAAATGGTACTGGTGTATAACACACAAATAAATTGTTTTTTTAAAGCACAGCAAAAATATTACCTGTTTTGACTGAATACATCAAACGTTACTTATAGTATCATTTGTCAGCAAGTAACTGTCTTGGGAACTTCAACAGATCATCCAGAACATTTTTGTCCAGCTCTGGTTTTGAGTCAACATCCATGGTACTTTTATTAACAAACACCTTGTCAAACACAAGCTATCTGTTCCATTGTATGGTAAACAATAATGATATCAAGACAACAATTTTTCACTTATTGCTTGTCTACAACCACCTTTGCCAATTGCTGCAAGCAACATATCAGCGCCATCTCAACAAGAGATGTACTACAGCTGAAGTCGCTTCATACACCTTCAGAAAAGAACAAAAGTTAGGCAAGTGGTAAAGCATCATCACTAAGGAAAGGAGTAGTCGGCCAGGCTGGTCTTACCTAAAAGGTCTGTCTCCTAGCGGTGAAGTGGCCGTGCTCCAGCTCTTTCGGTACTCTTCTCGTTCAGCTTTCTTTTTCCGAAGCGGAGCGGGCACATAGAAAGTCTGATTACTCTTGTTCGGGAGGTACTGGTTAAAAGGCACAGCTGATTTAGGTTCACCATGTGAGGTCCTCCTTGCCAACATGTCATCTTTTTTCACATCTGGCATCTTTCTGTGTGGCAGGTCAGTTTCCGAGTCACTTCCTCTCCCTAGTGAGGAAGGAGAAACAAAATCCCATTTCTTTTCACTTTCATCCAGGTTTGGGGGATTTTTTGTTTGTTTGTTTGTTTTTTTGGGGTGTGAGGGCTTTTATTTTTGGTTTTGTTTTCTTATTGGGTTTTGGTTTTTTTTTAATTATAAATCAGAGAAGACACCACAAAAAAAAATTACATTAGTGTGTGCACACCAAAAAAATGAAGCCACTTTTACCTGCATTTATATTTTAAAATCAGTCACTGAGGGTGGTAGCCGTATTATCTATGCAGGCAGTAAACAGTTTGTTCCATCAACCCTTATTTTCTACCCCTGAAACAATCACCTTCAGTCACAGGAATCTGCGGGTGTTTCTACAGACACATACTAACAGCACCTCGAGTGCAGACAGCTTCAGCTTTGATCAAAATCTAAGGGTAAGCATCAGCTGCTATAAACCAGAAGACTCAGGCGGTCTCTCTCCAGTCTCACCAGTTGCTTGGTCAATCAGTCCAGCACATTGAAAAATAGAGGGAGAGACTTGACCCTCCGATGGAGAAGCGCAGGGAGAGGCAGAAGGGATCTGAGGATTTAGAGGTCAGATCAGGACAGCAAAGATTGAAGGATACTTGTTGGGAAAGAAAAGAAGTAAGGTAAGTGAAATTAAGAGTTACATAGAATAAGATGGGACATGAAGAGAACTGAGTGAGTACTTTATTCTGTTCACATGAACAAAGCTTCCTGATATTTACAACCCTTTCAAAAAAACACATTCAACAAACTCAGGCAAGACTTTTCCAACCTGAAGGCATGGCTCCCAAATGATCGTTTGCAGCAGGACTGCCCTCATAGCTCTTCTGTAAGTCACTTTGTAGACATTCACAAGATTCCATCATGAGTCTTTTTAAGTAACTGACCAAGAAGTTATTAAAATAGTTCTCTCCCAGCAGTGTAACATCACCACAGGCCCTAGTTTGAAGAGTGAAAGGAAGCACATTTGGCCATTTCTCCCACCATTTCCTCCCAGCTTTGGAGCCTTGGATCTCTCTGGTCCCCGCCCCTTTGCGCCACTTGCCTATGCAATAGCTGTTCCCTTCTCTGGGGTGAGGGAAAGCCACCCAGGTTGTGTCCTCTCGCTAATTCAGCATGCTAGTAAATTACTGGCTAATTCACTGAGCTACCTAATGAACAACTGAAAACAATGAAGTCATAAAAATCACAAGTAGCTTGTGGATAATTCAAAGTGAGGGGAGGAAAAGAGGTCTAAATATGCTAGGAATGTTATTTGCAAAGAGCTTTTGCAGCAGATTGAGTTATTCAGTGCTTGATTGGAGAGAGATGAAGAAGAGTGAAAGAGAACAGTAAGAAAAGACAAGACACAATGGAAATGAACTAGTTAGACAAAAATCACGATGCACTTTTTGCCAGTAATCTTTTGCTTGAACAATTTTGGTTAAGAGCACATGATGGCTAGGACTATGACTGGTAACCTGAGTCTATGTCTAAACAAAAGTGGAGACGCGACTGCAGAACTGTGGGTGTCTGAGGACAGCTGAGGTTTGAAGAGCTGTAATATCATTAGACTGAGCAGTGCCACAGAGGAGCAAAAAGAAAATTAAAAGATCCCTTACTGTTCTTTGCTATTCTGTTTGCTCTTGACTTTGTTCTGGTGTTTATTTTTGTATTACATGAAAACCAGTCTTGAACTGGCAGACAGAAATGCTGGAATAGATAACCACAGTAGCGCAGGGATTAGAACAGATTCCTCTCCCTCATTACTGATGTGCCTTCCAGCATCCCCAAGTTGAGCACTTCAAAGGAAACAAACAGCTGCTTTAATTATTCATATTTTATGCGTGAAACTATTTTCAGTCTAAATTAAAAAAAAAAAAAAAAAAAAAAAAGAAAAGAAAAAAAAAAGAGAAAAAAAAAAAAGAAAAAAAAGCACTTGAAGCCAAAGCACCGACTGGAAGATGCAGCCGTGCTCTACATTTATAACCTTAACTTTGCTGTTCTGCATTTCCCAGTAGGAGCAGCAGCAGCCAGTTTCCACAACCCGTAACAAGCAGTTACACACCACAGACACGCACACAGCCTTCCTACAAGGATCCATGCACAACTGCCGGCCAAGCAGAGGATTTCATTCGTTCTGGAGAACATTAGCAACCCTATGGGCAGGTCAGTCTGCAGTTCCCCTGGGTTTTACACAAACTGCTCTGCTCTACCACCAGTTTTGTTTGCTTTTTGTCAAAGGACAAGGTCTGCATAAGACACCAGAGTAGTTCCAGTGGAGCTAATCACAGATGGTGTTTGTGAAGGTAGCACTACTTACTGTTTCCATCTAAAGTAATCATTATCTTAGCATCACTTCAATTATCTCCATTTATTCCTTTTTTTTTTTTTTTTCCTGGGAATGGAAGGAATTCTAGTTTTATTTTGTTATCATTTTATTTGGTTTATAAAGCTTCTATCTAAGCAGAGAGAGAAGTAATGCAAGAAGAAGCTTTTCCTCCATCCAGCTTTACATAAACATTATTTTTATCAGACGTTACACGCAGCTGAGTGAAACAGTGGCCTGCTGGGGCCACAGAATGAAGTTTGAAAGAAAAGAGGTCAGCCAAGCTACACCTCACCTGCAACTCTTGGAGGAGACAGCTGTGAAGTTATGGCAGGAGCAAGCAGGGAAAATGGGGCATAATAGAAAGGGCCGTCTGGACAAGTCATACGTGTGCACACAACATCTGTGTGCACCACGGGTCTGGATATGGTTAATTTTTAAGAACAAGCTTTGTATGTTTGCATCTTATTCTATGTTATGGACTCAAGAATGTGACAAGACTGTATGTGTTAGCTGTGGCAAAAACCAACCACAAAACCTTACTAAAATCTGCTAATACAGCAGAAGTTGATAGGAAGCAGCTACAGGACATATGTAACTGGCTGCCCACCAGCTCCAAGTAGGAAGGGACTCTGGACACTCCTTGAGCACTCAGGATGGAGCAAGCCCTCTTGATTAGGACATGTGAGGTGTTCCTGTTTGCCAACATCACACTTCTGTCTCACTCGGGGAGGCAGAAAAATGTTTTATAATGTGGAGACTTTGTGGTGTTCAATATCTGAGGGGGCATGAGGCTGTTTCAGGGAATCAGCCCCAGCAGTTTGCTCTGGATGGTCAACCAGCAACAGCCCAAATATCACAGGCCACTCAGAACAGCAGAGCAGATCTTAGCCCTTCTTTCCCCAAGCTCTTTTGTAATTCAGCTGCAATACCAGCTCTCCCTGCCAGCTTTTCAGTTTTAAGGAGCTCCCCATCACCTCAGGAAATCTCTCATGTGATCGGTTATGATTAGCACCAGTTTCTTTCACACTGCCAAAATGATGGTATGAACATCTGGTTTCTACCAAAAAGTCTTTCTGGCATTCCTTTTTATTTTTATTAAATAAATAACATTACTAAGGAGAAGTGATTCATATGTGGAACATAACTTCATCTGATGATGAAGTCTGATTGATTCATCCGTTCTTCGGGAACGTAACCGTGCAGGGGGAGCCTCAGTCAAGCATCCTTTTGTTCTGAAGCAGAATCCTGCTCACAACAGGTAACCTAAGTGCATACTCCACACCAACATCTAGCAAATCCTTCCTCATCCAGCATGCTGTGTTCGCAAGCCTCTGGAAGCCTCTGGGAATCAGAGAAGAAAGGCACAGAAGCAGCACCCTTTTCTGTAAGCCTAGAGCAGCATGTCCTCACTCAAAGGTGTACAAAGATGGCCACAAAGATGATGCCGGGAGCTACTGATTTACCCAATTGTCTAAACAACATGAAAAAAAAAAATGGCATTTGCTAAAATGTTGTACATCAGATTTCAGAACTCTGTGAAGTATCAGAAATTGCCAAGATATTTCTATGTCATCTATCTACCCAGGTTTTACTCAGGCAGAATTTTCTGCCCTTCAATATTTCCTTTGTTCTTGTGCTTTTATTTCTTGCTCCAGCCTAGTTTATAAGCTAAAATGAGCCTGCATAACATCCCCTTACACCGTAACCCAGAAAAGCACTCTCCCCATCATAAAATTGCACTGGAATGATGTAAATCCTTTTCCAACGCTACGCTACCCTAACTGAGACAGCCTTCAAGTTGTTGGCAAAGTCATCTAAACCTCAGGCAGCACAAATCGGCATTCACAGAGAAGTTCTCCCTCCGGGCTAGCACAATTCAGAGGCTGCGTCCGGCTTCCGAACGGCACGTTTGCTCCCGAAATGTTGCTTCCATGTCACAGCGTTACGCACGTGCCGCACCGTGACAGGTACTTACCATCACTGCTCCCCCTGAGCACTACATCTGGAGACGGTGTCTGCTGCGAGCGGGAGCCAAAGGAGTCCAGGCTGTCAAAGGAATCATCTCTGCCGTGGCGAGGCGGGGAGAGGGAATCGCTGCGTTCGGAGTCCCAGCAGTCTATATAGCCGCTGTCGCGAATGCTGCGCTTCGGGCTCTCAATATCCTCCGTTTCCTACATGGAAGTACAGCAGGTACCTCTTCATAAAGAAGCCACTGACATACCCCTGCGATCCATTACACAGCCAGGCAACAAAGCGCCTTCCCAAACACCAAAAAAATCTCCTCCCCAAAAAAGAGTTTCCTTCTTTTCCGCCCCTTCTCCCCTTCAAAGCAAAAGGTGCAAGCTTGCGACAGACCCCAATTTTATGCTGCTTAAGAGGAACCCCCACTCATTAGATTAGTATGATGAACTGAGAAAAAGTTGCGACAGGCAAGTTAATAAACCCATCAAAACTGAAAGGAACCTGAAACTTGACTTGTCGTCCATAGTCCATAGCACAGGCAAAGGCACTACAATTTTAACATCGTGTCTGCGTCAGGTTTAAGTCTGCTGCTTTCCAAAAGATCCCCCCCCTTCCCTTGCCCATCTATTGTATCTGGCCGGGACATCAGCAGACAGCATTTGTTGTTGCTGCTTCAGCTCGGCAAAATAATGAAGCAGTGTGCCCCAGCCTCCCTCTACCTTGAAGAGAAATTCCTGTTATGAAAGAGGGATGTCTTTCTGAAGCAATCAGCAATGAAAAATATGCAAAATGCTTTTCCTGATGCCTCAGAAGAATTCAGTTGTGCTCTTTACTCTTTGCCAGCTCCTGGCTCTGGGGGATATGAAAGCACTTGTAGCTGACCCACATGTTCAGAGCAGGGAGAACAATGGTTGTCTTTGACAGCCCTGTGATTATAAATTCTTTCCAGTGCAAGCAGCACATACTAAAACACTGAAACTCCAGCAGAGGAAAAGGTCAATAGAAGCCATCCTCACCCCTGCATTATAATAAATCCCTTGTTTTAGAGAGCGTCTTAACATTAATTACAATCGCGCAAGCTGAGAGAAAACAAAACCAACTACTTTTATGCAAAGATAAATCTGGTTTTTTCTCCCCTAACAGTAAGTAAAGTCAGAGATGTGGGTGCCATTATCAGACTAACATTTTGTGACCCAAAGAGGTTGGAATGTGATTTTTTCTTTTCCTTCCGCTCCCACCCCCCCAAGTATTTGAATATTAATTCCTAATTAAGAAGCACCCCCTGCTTACCACTAGCTGGAGCACAATGGCTATGCTGAGCACAGCTCCCACTGTCCTTGACTGCTAAGGTTTTGCCCGTCATTCCTATCGCCAATGAGAAGATCCATCAAGAACATCACAGTATGCTAGGGCAGGTCACCTCTACAAGAACGCGGGTTTGCTGAAGTGATGGAAGGAGGAGAGCCCTACAGGAAAACACTAAAGCTCCTGGTGCTGGAAAAGAGGGAGACTTGAAGCGAGACAGAGAGATCAGACCCAAGGTCCTGCAGACTTTTCAGGAAGAAGGCTTAATTAGTGCCACTCACTATTACGCTGCCAAAATACCACATTAAGGGCAGCAGCAAAGGTCCCCTAAGGCCAAGTTAAACTGCGGTAATGTCAGTAAGTGACCTCGCTGCAAACTGAAGTGAAAGTATTTTCTAAAAACAAACAAAAAATTGATCTAACAAATTAGTAATCGGATCCTATGTAATTTCTTTGGCCAGCTCTGCTTAGTGAACTAAAACACTGATACAAACACTTGACAGCAAAGATCTATCTCCCTGAATTCTGCACGAGTTACACACACCTAAGAACAAATCTAAAAATCCTATCAAAATCCCACTTGTGACATGAGCCAAAAATCTTTTCAAAAATCGAAATTCCCTAAATCCCCTCATCCCTTCATACCAATCAGCTATTCTCAATCTTCAAGCGCATTTCCATTTTCCTAACTTACTGCATTTGAATGACACAGAACTGCTCAGCTGCTACAAGGACTTAAACTCAGGCAAAAAGCCCCATCCTGCATTCACTATCTCCCGAAGCCTGAAAACAGTCCAACTGTGAACTAATGAGTTCTGCAGACCCTACTTTCAAAGGCCTGTTGATGTTAATTTTGCATGCTGCTCACCAGGAATTAAGAGGCAGGCACCAGGACAGGATCCTAGATTTCTGTAAACACGTTCCTCACAGCCTTCCCCTTGGCAAAGCCACTCTCCCAGCCCAACGCCGTCTGACAGACGGGCACTTGTCCTGCTCCAAGTAAAACGTCATCTCCCAAATGTTATCAATAGGAAAAAGAAAGTGGTTATCTGCGGGACTGATAACACCATAACACAACACACAACAGCACATTAGTCTTTTATCTAATTAAAAATACAGTATGTCACTGAACAGTAGTAAAAGTGTGGTTGCCAAATAAAAGATGCCTTTCTCCAGGAAGTTCCACACACTAAATATAATCAAAAAGCCATGGACATTTTGTCATTGGGAATTTTCAGTTTAAAAGTACAGAAGAATGCATAGCCAAAGAGTTAATGAAATTAAAAACAGAGTAGCATGTATAAAATTAGAAATGAATAGCCCTTTCAGTATGAGAAGTAGAAAAAGATGAGTCCGAGACAGCTTACATCCAAGCTGTCTTTTGATTTGCTTATTAAAAAAAGGAGGGCAGAGAAGACTTACAACAGAACTAAACCAGACTGAATTTATGGCCAATTTAATTATTAAATTCTGTGGAAAAAAAAAAATGCCAGTAGAGAATGTGATAAAGCATCTTTTCATCACTTGAACTCAGCTATAAAGAACATCAGAGTGTTGCACAGCATGATTAACATGTTCTATTTTACAACTAAATCCTCTTCAAATTCAGTAACAGAAAAACCCACAGTTACCAATGGGAAATACTGCAGGAGTACAGGAGTAGGGAGGTGACCTTAAAATAAGTCATCGGCGGCCCCTGTAACAGTACCACCTAAACTAGACTTTCCAGGACTGTAAAGTGCTCTGTTCTTACATAAAAGCTGAAAGCTATATATTCCTTTAATGAGATCTCTACTCCTCTCCAAGCTCCAACATCTGCAACAAATCAGCCTCCTGCTTTTGTCCTTGACCTGCAGCGCTCTGCACTGCCCAGGTCAAGCACTCCATGGTCATCAGCTCCCCAGAGAAGGTTGCCTTTCAGCCCTAGACTACTTCATCCCACAAAAGGGCTCAACACGGAACCTCCCAATGCTCTGGTGGTTAGTTTGATGGGTAAACATCACCTGGAAAAAGAAAAGCCTCATGCTGCAAGAATTATTAAAAAAAATATTAAAAAATAAACCATGATGCCATGCAGCCCTGACATTCTAACAGCTTGCACTCTGGCCATTTTTGTGTTAGTCCCCTTGTTCATCTTGGTTTCACCTTTCAGACTCTTTAAAGGAGTAGGGACTGTTTCTTCCCTACATCTTCTGCTCGGAAACAACTCAAGAATTAACTTCATTTCTGTATTGCTTGGTCTCAGTCATATCACTCATGAGTGGCAAAGTCCCGAGTGACTAGAGTGGTCACTTCAAGTGAAGACTAAAACAAACCTCTACATAAAAGCAGGATGTTTTCTTTTCCTCTCCATTTCCACCTCCATGTTCACAGGAACTGGGCTCACAAACAGGGATTTTACCCATCTAGTTAAAAGCTCTCTGGTCACCCTGGGGTGTAGGAACTGCTGTCAGTCAGCCAGATACTTCTTCCTCTCCAGTGGCAATCCAGTGCTGGCTCCTTGAGATCCCAGAATGAAGAGCTCCAGCTGGTGTTGATGAAGTAGCACAAAGCTCAAGGAGAGCCTCCATGGTGCCCAAACCCTACTGCTGGTGGTGACTTGGTGATTACATGAAATGGAGAGGGAGTAGCAGGCGCAAAACTCTCTGTAGACTGGAGAATGCATCTACATGGATTTTCATGATCAGTAGGTCCAACACATGCAATGCTAGCATCAGCTGCTGCCATCTTACATGCCTGCTCCTTGCCCCTTCCATCCCCAGTAAATACATGCTTGCACATCAACGCTAACCATTACTGAGGTTAAGCATCTCACGATAAACTCAGGGAACGCTGGAGAGCTCAACCAGAAGTCCCTAACCCACCCTACAGCGATCACAAGTTTTTCCTTTCCACCCGAACTCAGCTCATCATAAACCACTAAATATGATTGCAGCCAGAATTCAGAATTTGGCAAACCACAGATTCATCATAACTATGCCCTTGGTGAAATATAATCTCCTCCTTCCACCCTTCAGCTTTATTTAGATACTTTGTTTTGATGCTTCATGTTGCAATTTAAAAACAGAAGAGCTGCCCACAAGACTGAATGTTATAAAGAAGAAAAACCTCTGCTCCTGTGAGTTCTGCCAGCTTACTTTTGAGTCTCAGCTCTTCTAGCTGAAACTGTGTCAAAAATGAAAATGAGTCAAATTAAAATCTATAGAAATGAAGATGACAGAGCCACTTGACAACTCTAAAGCCCAGTTTGACATCACATTAATGTCCCCACAAAGCTGGCTGCTGAGAAAAGTCGTGTTCATGGCTTGGTAGAGTCAGAAATGTTTTCAAAGGAGGCAGGCGTTTACTAAGTAATTTGTACTCCATCTCCCTACTTCTTTCATATTTAACAACAATCAGGTTATTTATAGGAGGAATAATTAAAATGAAGTTTTCATTCCCAAAACATAACAAAAAGATACCTTTCTCATTTGTGCCAGCAAACCTTCAAACTCCTTCAGGTTCAGGGTTGATCCACTATATGACGTGCAGCTGTTTGCCGCTTTCCCTAGCCAATAAATGGTGACTAATACCTGCAGAAGTTAATAAGAATTAATTGAAGCCATCTACACAGTTCTTTAGTTAAATTTACTTCCCCTTCAGTATATTACATTTATTCTAAACTGCACAGCAGCACAAGACTTTGTAAACCAACCAGACTGAAAGGGAAGTGTCTGTCAGCGGTTAAACATAAATACATTGGGCGACTACCAAAATTTAGACAGTCCTACAGGATATATAATTTAACACATTATCTTCCTGGTATCCTTATAAAAAAAAAAACAAAACTGAAACTGTCATGTCTGCCTGGAAAATAAACATCAAAAGAATGATCTTAATAGAAAAACTAGGCAAGATATTTGAAATTGTCTAAAGACACTTATAAATAGATTTGTTCATAAATCCATTAGGCAAAAAAAAATGCTAAAGAGTACTAATACTAGTAGTCATTAGTTAAAACTCGTAAAACTAATGAAGTAAACAAAGCACCTGAAATGTGTGCCTTACTATTTTCAAGGATAGAAAAGACAGTTCCATTTTTAATCATCTTAATGAAATTACCAGATGACAAGGGAACATTTACTTCCAAGCTGTCTGCTACCTCAGGAAATGCTTAGCCCAAGATTGATCAAAAGCTACGGAGCATCTGGTTGCTTCTATCAGACTAAAATGGAAAGAGTTAGTGGTTTCATTCAAGTTCTGACCCGATGTCTTTCCGTAACTCAAAAGTCACTTCAAAATCAGGGTGGACAAAAAGGCAAGAATTGCTCTTGCAAATGTTTATATGCCCTCTCACTCCTTCGGGTAGCAAAGAAATCTGATCTGACGCTGCTGGTGCTGCACTTGTTTTAGGAAAGGAGAAATTAAGATTCTCATGATGGTCCAATCCAACACTTCCAAAGCTGCTGATATTTATATCACGCAGGGAAAGCAAACAGTCCTTCTCTGCACCCACATATGTCTCCACTTAAAGCAATGTCTTTAATGGTACCTGCGCAGCAGCAATTTGGACTGGAAACTGGTTGTCAAAGGCAGTTCAGTTGAGTGTTTTGCACTAGTTAAAATGCCAAAACATCACCTCAGAACTGAGGGCTTTTTCTTATTTAATGCTCGTTATCTGCATATTCTGTGACATTGTAAAGGACTTAACTGCAGAACAAACAGGAAATCTTTTGACATGGAAAAGGTGTGCAACCAATAATAAATAATAGTTGCCATTAACTGTCTCCAAAAGTTTTAATAAACTGGAATATCAAATTTTATGTTTTTATGGGACAAGGCCATAAAATTCATACAGTGAACTAAAGCAAGCTGGACTAGGAGAAATCTCAAGGGGGTGTTGGTGACAGACATCTCTCCCAGACTCTTCTTCTCTAACACATGCACCCACATCTCTCAGTGCTTCCTCCTCCTCAGTCACACGTTAGACTTCCAATTAGCCCTTTCTCATCAACTTTCTCTAACAGCCCCATTTTTCATTTAAGTGCGATGCCCAAAATCACACACAGCACTTCAGATGAGGCTCAGCCAGAAAAGGATACAGCATGTGCCATACAGATCCCCTGTTTAAAAACAACTGTGGGGCATAATGTAAAATATATTATACACTTAAATATAGTTTATAATTCACTTTAGTTTATAAATGATATACATACCATCAAATAACCAAATAACATTTTTAATGAAGTCCAGAATTTTCCCCCTTTTTTGTAAAATAACATCCAAATTGATACTACTGTGCTGAGGGAAAGGAGGTGGCTTTGCCAATATTGATTTTTTTGTGTATTGAAACAACTTTTATCTGAACTGTCTTCCTTCAACTAGCACTACCGAAGAAATTTATGTAAGGACTTCTTACAGTACATGTTCTCAAGTTAAGTGAAAACACTTGCAAACACAGTATTCATAGCAACTAGGAAAGTGTCCAATTCATTTTGCCATTCAGTTCTCTGATGAAGGTTGTGGTATTTTTATTTATTTCTGCTAGCATTTGATCAGTTTCTCTCTTCTTCCTTTCTTTACCCCCTTTTTTTTTTTTTTCCCTCCAAATACCATCACATTTGCAATCAATTCCAACTGGCTGCCAGCCGAGTTTGCAGGATCATGCACCTGGAAAACATATATTGCCTACAAGCATGTTGTAGAGGATACTTTTGAAACTTTACCTTTAAAGCAATACATCTGCACAGATATTTCGCCAGTGCCCACAAGGATGCTAATATGTCAAAGCTGAACTTCCCTGCAACTTTGTGTGCTAGATGCAGAAGACATTACTCTAATGGTGATAGGAAAAACAGGATAATATATACAATATACTAATTTTTGATGGTTTGGGGTTTAATTTGTTACCTGCAGTCATGATTACTGGCTTGCAAAGTTATTTGGAAAAGATCTTGGCATTTCCTAGCAGTTTACAGGGATGTGAGCCAAATATAAATTGCCTTTATAGTGGATTACAGCTGACTAACGGACAGAGAGCTTGCTAGGCTTTAGGATAATAACTCATTCTGAGAACAGAAAAGCTTGGCCATTTTATTTTTTACCTAAAAACTACAGGATCTGTTATCATTGCTATTAGTTTAAATCAACAAGAAATTAAAGTGAAATGGATTTTGTCTTTCTGGGAAAACAGTAATTTATTTGGAAGAAGAAAGAGAAAGCTAGTAAATCTGATAGTAAAGACTTGCATCCAGTTCTATGGATCACTTTGCTTCATTTTTAAATACTTTGTGCAAATTTACTTTATGTCTATATGTTCATGAAAGGCATAAAAGGGTCGCTTCGTTGGCGAGTCAGACCATTCCCAGTGAAAACCATGACGGACACAGGGATCACATTCTTTATCCCTTAATTAAGCAGAGACAACCATTCTCCGTTGTATTTCTATTGTAAGGCAGCAGCTCTACCAAAGTTTGCAGCAGAACCCGGTTAGGTTTGTGTTCAGCAGAACTTCTCAGCAATACTCATCTGAACTAAGTTTTTACTGACATAATTCTTGCTCAGGCCAAGGACAGGAATAACCAGACAAAATAAAAAATACAAAATACTCCAAGTCATGTACTTACATTTTTCAGCTTCCTACTATAGTCAATGTTCCTGGTTGCACATACATGCACACACACAAAAAAAAAAAAGAGGAGAA
This sequence comes from Pedionomus torquatus, assembly GCA_013398155.1. Taxonomy (NCBI): domain Eukaryota; kingdom Metazoa; phylum Chordata; class Aves; order Charadriiformes; family Pedionomidae; genus Pedionomus; species Pedionomus torquatus. The sequence continues at coordinate 160,797 of VZRU01011024.1, read as the reverse complement.
AAAAAAAATAATCAGAATGCAGACACACTTTCCAAGAGCGTGTATGCAGCAGATCACGTGTTGGTTTTTTTTCCCCTAACAAAAGCCTGCAGAATGCTTCTACTGGCTGGAAACACATGAAAGCTAAGAAGATGTAGTTCACACATTCATTTATTCATAATGTGGGAGTATTTTGTCACCATTACTTCAATCATTAAGTTAGAATTCTGGAAGTACAAAAAGAAAATTTGTTTATAATGGTCCCACAGTAAAGTAGGACAGTGCCAAAAATATTTCTTTCAAACAGTGTTGCTGATTTCTTCAAAACAGAAGACCAAAGTCCTCACTGCTAAAATGCATTCTCCAGAAATCCAACAGTCAGAGTCTGATCTGTGGCAAACCACGTAACCCATGCAGATTCTGGAAGCAACTGGACATGCATAGGAGACAGAGGAAATCATCACCAAATATTAAGGGAATGGAGCAGGTGCTTTTGTGGAAACAAGCATCACAAAGAACAAAGTAGATGGGTGAAGCAACAAAGATCCTGCCACTTGTAACAGAACCTGCTCGTGGAAAGCCCATTTTTTTTTTTGAATGTACACTTGAGCAGACTCAACATTGGCATCCTTCTCAATTTAGTTTTTCACCAATGCTCAAAGGGTGGAAGTTTTATGTTAGAGAAAGAACAAAGCACAAAGTTTACACAAACATAAACAACATTTCAAAATTCAGCAAAGAAACCATTAAAAAAAGAATGGAGGAAATTTGTGTCACATTTAGTTGCTGAAAAATAAACAAGCACTTCAGATTCAGTATAGAATGTCGCTGGTTATTCGTAATTATTATTTATTGTTTTCTACTATAACAGTAAGTCCACTCTAGCATTAAAGGTTACCTGATAGAAACAAAAATAAATGTACTTAAATCTGTGAGAACAACAAAGGCCTAAATATAGGCAACACTAAACCAAAGTAATTTTTATAACCTCTGTTTTAAGCCAAAATTTTATCCATCAATACCCATATGCTAAGAAAAATAAAGCAGTCCTAATTTTTTTTCTCAATAAAATAGCAGTGGAAAAGAGTCTTGTTTAACAAGTCAAGAAGAAATTCTTTGCAGCATTAGCTCATAATTTTTATATGCTGAATGTTCCAAAAAAAATATATCTAATACATACTTCAATTAACATCTATATAAAAAAACTGGTTAAAAATGTCATTATCTTAATCACGTGCAATAATGCCATATTCATCCTTTACCTCAGTACAAATACCATATTTAGCATGTTTAAAAAAAACTACCAAAAGTCTTCAAAGAGAGGAAAAAAAAAAAAAAAGACATCACTTTCCTGCTTTGGGAACTAGCTAGCAGAAGACAGTCTTCAACATATTTCTCTACAACAGTCATGGACTTGGCTTGTGCACCTTAACTCAGTTACTCAGCGTGAACTTGGACAGTGCTGGAAAAACATTTGGCTCATTTCCACAGCTGCTTTCTCTGAAGAGTTGACAGGGGAAAAAAAAAATAAAAAATCCATGCCAGTGAGACACTTCACATCCATCTAGTGTCACATTCAGTGGAGGACCAAGCCAGCCCCGTGGAGTTTAACACTCCTGGTTGAACTTGCTCACTTGCTGGGCAGCTCTCCTTGGAGCTCCATGCCAGTCCCAGCCTCTCAACCACCTGCCTCCTCCGAGGTACTCCACCATCCCCAAGCCAAAAAAGATCAAGCTTCTTATCAGAAAGAACTTTTCTCTCCAGTTTAATATGGAGATTAGGAGTTACTTTGTGACTGTCTCAAGCCACTTGACGTAATGAGTGGCTGGATGTTGTGAACAACCTGTTTCATTGCAATATTATCAGATTTAGAAGAAATACATTACATAGTATATGTATATACATAGAATCATATAAAGAAGGTATAAAGAAATAGTAGAATTGTAGAATGATTAGAGCTGGAAGGGACCTTAAAGATCATCCAGTTCTAACCCCCCTGCCATGGGAAAGGACACCTCCCACTAGATCAGGTTGCTCAAAGCCCCATCCATCCTGGCCTTGAACACCTCCAGGGATGGGGCATCCACAACTTCTCTGGGCAGCCCATTCCAGTGTCTCACCACCCTCAAAGTAAAGAATTTCTTCCTAATATCTAATCTAAATGTCCCATCTTTCAGTTTGAAATCATTACCCCTCATCCTACTGCTATACTCCCTGATAGAGAACCCCTCCCTGTCTCTCCTGTAGGCCCCCTTGAGGTACTGGAAGGCTGCTGTAAGGTCTCCCTTAAGAAGGAGCCTTCTCCTCTCCAGGCTGAGCAGCCCCCAACTCCCTCAGCCTTTCTTCACAGGACAGGCTAAGGAAGTTGGGGTTGCTCAGCCTGTAGAGGAGAAGGTTGTACAGGTGAGAAGAACCTCATATTAGAGCCTGAAACTTGGAAAGGAGCAAAAAGTGGGAGACTATTCCTTAAAACAAGAAAAGTGGCCAATTCGATTTTCAGAACCTTTGAACTTTCCCAGACAGTGCTTGAAAACCATGAAAACTTGCCCAGCTTCCACAGCCAGAAGGGAAAAAAAATAGAAGGCTGCTGAAATTTAGCAAATTGTTTCCACATACTTTTCTAAAATGGATACGTCTGACCAGGTTTTCATTAGTGATCTTTTTGGCCAAATGAAACAAGCCAATTCAATCAACTCTGTGGTATTTGCTGGTCTATAGAGCAGCAACTTTTTAGTATTACACAGGGTACACCCAAAAATTTCAAGAAAACATCTAAATAACACCAATTTCAAGTTGCATTAATTCTATGAAAATGTGAGGTGCTCCTCCTTTTGGGGGGTAGGGAGCTTGATTTCTATTAACATAAACAAGAGAAAAAAAACAGTTTGACTGCTTCTGTTCCTCTAGTCCATGATGACAAAGGCTTCCCTGAAAGGAACAACAGTTTAAAACCTCAATCTACGACTACGTGGACTTTGATTCAAGTTTGATCTGTGTGGCCTTAAGCAAGACAATAATTCTTTCTGTGCCAGTTTCACATCTATGTTTTAAATCACTTTGTGGGGTGAAATGTTGTAAATACAAATACTGGAATATAAGCACCTAGTGCTCTTCACAGTGAGGGATGTGCACACACCATGGCTAAAAAGTTGTCAAATAAAAGGAGATTTTTCAAGATCACCCCCCAAAAATCCACATCATTAGTTATTAAGGAAGGAGAACCTCTTAATATGCATGTGGTAATGTGTGGTCGCAGGTGTGTGGCTTTGGTTAAAAAGTATCTAAACTGTGGCATTTCCAGTCCATGCAGTTCACACAGACATCCTCAGCCCAAATATCATGTCCCAGTTCTGGTTAGAAAATAAACAGATTGTGCTCATGTCTGCACCTTGTAAAGTTTGAGGGGCCTATAAATGGCCTATAATGCACCTTCAAGACAGTTTAATCTGAAATAACATAGCTGTGATTTTTTTCCCCCCCAGCCTATATAGTTCATTAGTTGGACAGACAAAAAAGAATGCCATCAATTCAGACTCAGGAAAACCCCTAAGTCCCACAGAATCTCATTGCTTAACTAAAACAGTGTTTTAAAAGAGCTGTGGTTGATCCTTCTGGGAAAAGTAACAGCCCTTAGAGAAAGTCTGTTGAAGGGAACAATGTATTCTTCCCAGTGCTGAAGGTTTCACAAACCTCAGCTTCCCATGGCTTTACACAAATGACAATTCTATAGCCCTCTTGCTCATCCTTAAATATTTACTATTGCATCACATGCATCTGAAGTTGTAACATGCTAATCATAAACTGCTGCTGTACTTACTTGATGGTTACTCTGTTTGATGTGTCCTGCAGATCACCAGGATCAAAAAGTTGAGATTCTTTAAGTCCCAGCTCTTTGCAGCCTCTTAAAAATAAGATGATATTATCCTGAAAGAAGGCAAAAAAATTACATTTTTAACTCTTCTTCATTGAAAAAAAATTATCCTACTGAACCAACTCTCCATGACTCAGTAGCAACTCACAAACAGTTGTATAATTAGTTAAATGAAGAACCAAAGACATTTCCAGTCACACAACTTCAGAAGTCAGTACATGTTTTGTTTGAAAACCACATAAATATGAAAGGAAACTTTTTACTTTTCCTTTAAGTAATTTTAAATATGTAACTGCAACAAGCTTGTTGACTTTTCTCTTTCCAAACCCAGATGCTGGCAACTTCTTTAACTGAAAAGGCCCTGCTAATTTCCCCACCTACTGCTGGAGGCTGCCAACACAGCTTCAGCAAGTTATGGGGCAGAAAAGGCTGGATTTCTGAAAAGAGCAGGAAGGGTATCATAGAATGGTTTGGGTTGTAAGGGACCTTACAGATCAGTAAGTTCCAACCCCCCTGCCATGGGAAGGGACACCTCCCACTAGAGCAGGTTGCTCAAAGCCCCATCCAGCCTGGCCTTGAACACTTCCAGGACTGGGGCATCCACAGCTTCTCTGGGCAACCTGTTCCAGTGCCTCACCACCCTCACACTAAAGAATTTCTTTCTGGTATCTAATCTAAATCTCTTCCAATTTAAAACCATTAGCCCTTGTCCTATCACTACATGCCCTTGTCCCTCTCTAGCTGTCTTACAGACCCTGTTTAAGTACTGGAAGGCTGCTATAAGTCTCTTTTCCAAGTTCTATAACCCCAACTCTCTCAGTCTGAATTCATAGCAGAGGTGGCTCCAGCTCTCTTCTTTGTGGCCATCCTCTGGACCTGCTCCAAAAGAAAGATCCATGTCCTTCTGATGTTGTGGGCTCCACAGCTGGGCACTTTATTCCAGGTGGGATCTCCCCAGAGTGGAGCAGAGGGGCAGAATCACCTCTGACGACCTGCTGGTCATTCTTGTTTTGACGCAGCCCGTATGAAACAGCCCACCACCATTTAAGCAAGCAGTCTGTTGAGAAAACATTTTGCATGACGATACAAACAGGCAAGTTATTCCTAGCTAGCATCACTCTTGCCTCTACAACCCTAAACAGCCAGAAACCACCACGAAAAGAGGTAGGTGCCTTTTCTTCTCCCAAAGAAAATGCCTGAAGATACACTTTATGTGACAACTGTTGGTAAAAAGAAACAACACCGATTTTGTAACAGTTTTTATGGAGGATTTACACTTTTCAGAGTGCAAAAAATATAAATAACTAACTAAGAGAGTTTAAGTGCAAACTGATAGAAGCCTCTTTCAAACCAAATACCAGCAACGGCACAAGGGTTAGCACTGAGGGGATTAAATCTGTGTGCATACACATTTAATGTATGTTTTATACTTGCACATACACATGTACACACCCACCCACCCCTTTTACAGAACCACGTAGTTCTTATACAGACAAATCTTGATGAGCAGAGAACAAGTTTATATACCTTGCTAGATCAGCAACTGCAATGATAGATACACAGACAAGGAAGAACATAACATAGAGCTCGATATTCTCTGAGACCTCTCATCTCAACCTCCAACTGGAGGTGAGCTGCCACGTGAAGGGTCAGAGGAGCAGAACCACAGCATGGGGCAGAGACTTCCATTTCTGTAAAAACTGAAAGGCAGAGGAGCCTGGGCAACATTCGGAGCGTGACAGAGCAGGATTTGGGAACAGGGCTCTCCCCACATCTGCTCCCGGGCCTTTGTTTGGGTGGCACGGCCACAGCTCGGTGAGAGCAGCCCTGTTTATTCTGCCGGGGCGCAGGCATCAGCATGCTAATCGCCGCAGCGCTCTGCATGCCAACGCTCTTGCACACAAAGCTCGCTGTCACCAGCCACACCGCAAAAAAATACGGACTTGGAAATTTAGAGGAGCCCACATCTCCCTTTCTTCCCTGGCTGAAACTTAACAGCGTGCTGGAGGGGAGCCAGGGGGAAAGGAACAGCAGTCGAGAGAGCGGAGAGCCCATAACCCAGAGAGACAGCATCATTCATGACATGAAAAGATGCTTGTAAAATTCCCCATCTGGCTTACTGTTTGCATTATAATTTTTCCAACTGCATCGTGAATAACTCTTGTGTTTAGCCTTTGATGGAGGACAGTTCTGGTCACTTCCAAATGGTGGGTGGAGCAATGTGCAAATCTAAT
>VZRU01011024.1:83292-143697 GCA_013398155.1 Pedionomus torquatus | reverse complement strand
GGCTTCAAACTGTGAAAATTTAAAAAAAAAAAAAAGCTACCTAAAAGAAAATCAATTTGACATGAAACCTCTGAAGGTATGACCACCACCTGGAGCCTCCTTCATTGCAGCAACTACTCACTACTACCACCACTTTACTTTCTCATCCCTTTCTTTTATGTGGTGTGCTGTCTTTTGCTTGGTATACTGCACAAAGCTATCTTCCATTTAAAGCCAACAAATAATAACAGTTAGCCAACAGTCAGACTTCTCTTGGCAAGGATGGCAACCTGCTCTGCAAGTATCAGGATACTACACAGCCAGAGCTGCTGGAGGGCCTCTGTGTCCCAATGTCCAAGTATAACTGCTGTAGGTGGGCCTCAAAAGATGCAAGAAAGCTGCCTGTGGGAGCCGGGGGCCTGCCAGTAGCTGTTAAAATCAGACCAAATCTCTATTCCCTGAGGCAAACAGCAAAATAGTGAAACCGCCAAGGAGGACTCATTCCTGCTCAGTTCATGACCTCTGCAAAAAAAAGCAACGAATTCCATTTCTCCTTTCAAATTAAACATCTACTCTTTATTGCCAAGGAATATGTTTTAATAATCTGTGGTGTTCAAGGTTTGATAAACATCAGAAATCTCTTTGCTGCTGTTACATGATACCTGACATACATTTTCCCCCCACTCATAGCTTTGCATTTTCATGCCAACATTACACAAAACATACTGGACTTCTTTAATGTACAGGTTGGGGTTTCCTTGCAAATGCTTCTAAAAGAAGCTTTTCAAGTCCAAAAAGCTTTTTTTTTTTTTTTAATTGGCCTTTTGTACTGAGTGAAGTTCCAGTACGTTTCACTTAGAAAACTTACATTATTGTTTTTATTTCCAGTAAAAATGTAGATAGACAGCTTTCACATTTAGATGTCTAGAATTATTTCAGTGAGAGAAAGGAAGGGAAGAAAATCAGTAATTTTCAATTTGCTGCAACTTCATTTTATAGACAACCAAAATACATGTGCAAAAAGATGCTAAGGAAATCAATGCCCATTCTTAACTTTGACCATACATAGTGTAACTGCTTGAATTACTAAATACCATAGCACCCAGTCCATGTATCTGTTGCCTGTTTCTCAGATTTCAAAACGTATTTTTGGTGTCTAGGTAGCACGGTCATAACTTTCAGTCATCTTTAATATCTCCAGTTTTGGGTTGGGTTTTATACAATAAGTATTCAAGGCAAGATGAGCTACAGTGACCTCTTTTCCGTCTGTTTTCAACCCTTGTCAAAGCATTCACTAGATATAATTCAGGAATTGGCACGATTATTCATAAAGCTGTAGTAGCTGCAAACGTAGATGGACTACGCAGAAAAGTCAACTTTACTACTTTTCATTAAGTGTATAGAGGTCATGCAAACATGCCTTTGAAGGGCCATTTGGAAAGCAGTATTCATGGATTACATCTGGATGCCAGAGTCATTTGCAGTTGTGAAGACTAAGCTTTTGGGAGGAATAAAAAGTAGTATGATAACATACTGTGTTTAAGAAGCAGAATTCCCTCTAATTTGAAGAATGGGGATAAAATCTATGATTAAAACAAGAGGGAAAGGAAGGAACTCTTCTTTAATGCAGTATATTCCTATTGCGAGGCTTTCTCCTAGCTCTTTCACAACATCTTATTTCTGGTTCCTTTGGGCAGCAGAACAGAGAACAGAAAAGAATCTCTCCTCCCATGGGACAGATATTCCTGCTCTTCCATTTACTCTCAACACACTAGAGGTGTACTTGAAGAATACCTCTTCTCTCCCCAAGGAATGCACAAGGCTAGGAAGATGAATACATGCATCACACCAGGCCTCAGGAACTGGAACTATGGGGTAGAGATGATAGAAAAAGCTTGTCATGTTTACCGGTGAAAGGGAAAACAAATCAGGTATCGCTGCTAATATATTTCTAAAATTTCAGTTTATACCCTACTTTCTGTCCTAACTAGTCTTGAGATCATCTTTTATTCGTAGAGGGAAACAGCCAAACCATGCTTATAATTCAGCTTACCTGGGTATTACCAATGGTTCTTGCTCAGACCAGTCACAAATAAGGCCGGCAGAGATGTTCAAATGACAAGCCTTCAACTCCTCCCCTGCTACTTCTGAAAACCTTTGCAATTTAAAGCCACATTATATAGAATGAGGTAAAACTTAGCTGACCAGAGTGTATAAAGGAAAAGGGCAAATTTAAAGCAAATATAATTTTTTGTCCTTTCCTCAACAGAGAAACTCAGAGTTCATTTGGTCAGAGGTGTAGCTAGATAGCAGAACCAGTAGAGTCCAGCAAGATTATGAGGCCAGGCTTCACAGGCCCTGAAAGCAGCTGTATTGGCTTCAGAGCCAACAAGGAGCCGCCAGCAATTTAGCTGATTTAAAGCACTGCAGAGCCCCAGTCCCCGGCCAGCTCACACATCTCCAAACCACTCCCGCAGATGCAGATTTCCGGAGAACGCAAACGTTACACATGGCTACCCAAAATCAGCTCAAGGCCAGCAGGACTTACTGGCTTTGGCAAGCACTTCCACAACCGCCCTTCCTAGCAACTGGGGAATATTCATCAGGCACAGCACTGCCTTGCCTGAATGCATGTGATGTCTAAAAAACAAAGTTAAAAGTTTGTCAAGAAAGTTTTGGTTGGGGCATGGTGGAAACCTCACAGAAGGTAACCTCGAATAGGATGCAAAATGAGACAACGTGTCTTACCTGTTCTTTTGCAGTCGCTGACTTGAGCATAAGATAACAAAAATAAAACTTCTGGACCAAAGTCCAGTCACCTGTATGCCCCGAACTAGTCTTGGGTATTTATAATGCTAAAATACACACCTCTTTGTGAATAAAGATCATACTAATCAGGTAACCTCCCTAAATGTTTTAAACATGAGCTTAGATGTATATGTATAGTTGGGCACGTGGTAAATCAATCATTAATCATTCAGCTGTATTTTACCATTATAAATATTGGGTGGGTTGAAACATGAGGTGTGCTAGCTGTTGTTAAATGTCTGGCACCTGATTCTGCAGAACTGAAATAAAACCAAGTATCTTGAGTCAGTGTGATGATTGGGGCTCATGCACATCAGGTGAAGAACCCTCATTTCAGGACAGCACACGGACCCAGCTGAGGCTTATGCTGTGCTGAAGCTCATCAGCCTTTCATTCTGGACACCCTCCTGAGACCTATCTGGGGTTTACAAGGTCAACAGATGTAGCCCCATCCAAACACAGGGGCTACAGAGCTATCCCTTAGGTTATGCAGGAGCACTGCCCAAACTGCAGCAAAGGAAGCTCAATCCCCCAGGAGGTCCAAGACTCTGGGCACACATGGTCTTTCTACCTATGTCTGTACGTGCCAGCCAGCCTGGAGCTGCACAGGGGCTTCTGCATGCAGAATGACTGCAGAGAGCCTGGAGAGTCAGCTAGCACATGAGCAGCACCCACTTTCTGGGGCTTTTTGGCTATCTGGAAATCCTTAAATGTGCTATGCTGCACTGCTCAGCCGGTCTCATGCCCCTGGGCCACTTGCCCCTGAAAAGAAAGGATGCTGGTGACCAGCAGCTCTCCTGCAGGAGCCGTCCTGTGACTGCACTGAGCCAGGGTGAGAGATGCTGCTGCTGCTGAACCCAAGCAGGCTGTTCAGTCAGTGGCCCACACCCACAACACAGAGGTTATCCAGGGTTTTCCATTCTCTGGCATATCCCAAACTCCACCTTCCATTATCCTCAACTGAGCACTTGGCTATTTTTCCCCTCTTATTTACTTCCCATCCCACTTCCTAACCTCAGTCTGGCACTTTTACTCCTCCAACTTGTATTGTAAAGTTATAAAGAACGAGAATATTTGTACACTGTTATACAAAGCAAATAAATCATATTGGAAGCTGTGGTGGAGAATACTGACCACAATCTTTGAAGTTCCTGATCTGCAATTTGCTTACATAACAGTTTGCACGCAGGCTTAAGTGCTGGATTTCTAATAGCACTCATCAAATTTCAGCCAAAAAAAGAAGACAGAATAAGCAAGGTGAACTGCTCTTGGGAAGATAAACTATCTGCAAGAATTTTTGATGCAAGTACTACAAGAACACCAAGAACTCACAGTTCTTCAAAAGATATGTAGGAGTCTGGAATCCAAAGAGTTTCTGTTCTCTACGATCATATTTTAGAAAGTAAATTTTAATCAGGATTCAGTGGCTCAAGAGATTGGGTAATAGTATTTAAAAAAGCAAGCGATTAATCTCTGATCAACCAGAGGGTAAGGACTAAAGAGCATTTAAGGTCTCAAACACCCCTGAGAACTAGCCAACTTAGTCTAATACTGTGGGTGCTGACTCCAGGCAGATTTGGAGTTTTCTCACGCACATTCCTCATACTTACGAGGAGCCTCCTCTAAATTTCACTGGAACTACTCCATTATCCTCCTCAAAATTCTGCATTACAGTTATGCCTACAAAGAGCCAACAGCAGTCAGATCCCAGGTTTGCTGATAACATGGTGCCAACAAATAACTTGTTTCTCTGTGTACTTTCTAACTGCATCTGTGGGTTGTTTCTTAATTACAAACTTCTGAAGGCAGGGACTCATACCAGCAGGCTTCACCCTTACTTTGCATGAAAACAGGTTTTGATCATTGCTGACTGTATGATTCAAAGCCCTGAGATGCTCAGAAATTGAGGCCAGGCATATCTGAAGATACAACTCCTAAAACCCCTTCAAAACCAATCATAACGTTGGATCAAAGATGATCAGAGGGCTGGCTATTCCCTCCTATGAAGACAGGCTGAGAGAGCTGGGGCTGTTCAGCGTAGAGAAGAGAAGGCTCCGGGGAGACCTTATAGCAGCTTTCTAGTATCTGAAGGGAGCCTGCAGGAGAGCAGGAGAGGGACTCTGTCAGGGAGTGGAGTGATTGGACAAGGGGTAACGGTTTTAAATTGGAAGCGGGGAGATATAGGTTAGATATCGAGAAGAAATTCTTTACTGTGAGGGTGGTAAAGCATTGGAACAGATTGTCCAGTGATGCTGTGGATGCCCCATCCCTGGAAGTATTTAAGGCCAGGCTGGATGGGGCTTTGAGCAACCTGCTCTAGTGGGAGGTGTCCCTGCCCATGGCAGGGGGGTTGGAACTCGATGATCTTTAAGGTCCCTTCCAACTCTAACCATTCTATGATTCTATGATTCTTTTGGTTGTTTTAGACAGAATGAAAAAGCAAGTAACGATTGGTGTGATAATGCTGAAGATAAAGTATTGTCCATTCTAATATATTTCTGCTAATACCTTGCTCAAATTTTTGTTTGACTGCAACACTTCTCTGAGAGGATGTAATTATCTAGCTTCTTCCTTGACTAAAATTCTAGTCTGCTGTCATACCAGTCACTATTTAGCACTAGAAAAATAAAACACAGGCAGCACACTAAGAAGGAACATCAAGCTAGCTTAGCTCTGTTTCTCAAAAAAACTCAAAAGAAAACAAACCCCAGCCCTCTACGACAAACCTGATGTCATGTTTCTTTTTTATATTCATTACTGACTTTAGTAACACATTTTATGTGTTCTTTTGGCATACAACATTTATTTATTTATTTTCTTGCCTCTCTTTGCCTCTATATAGGCTTTTATAAAAGCTCTGACAGCAGTTTCTGGGGACCATTCCATTTGACTTACCAGTTTCCAACTAGTTTTGCCAACATTTGATGCAATTTCTGCATTTTTTCATATTTTGTTTCACGGAATGTCAGAATATGCGTTGTTTCCAATACATCATACTAAGACTGTATAAGTAGTATTATTTTGTTGTTTTGGGGTGTTTTTTTTTCTAATTTGCTTTTATTTTCTTTCAAAATCAACAGCATAGCTAAACAGGGTGCCTGTGTCTGATGTACCTGGCACTCTCAGGGCATTTTAAGTTACGCTTTTCAAGCAGTTGTTATGGTTTAAGAAGCAACTACTGTCTGACCTCTTTACAGGTAATAGGAGAAGCTTAATGAAAGAAAACATCCGAGAATTGTACAAAAAGAAGAGTGTGGGTTTTTTTTCTACTTCTGCACATGTTAAGTAAAAGCTGTACAAATTATCTTTCTAGATCAGAAGTGGAGAGACTTTATTAGCTTGTGCTACTGACCTGTGCAGACAGCTTTCTGGCACAATTTTCACGGCTTGTTTACAGTATCACCTCAGTTATCCAGGACTTCTTGTGATCCCAACAAGGGTCAAATTCCTGACATGTATTAATTACACTGAAAATTGCCCTGGATTACTTGAAACCTCAAGTAACTGAACTTATTCACCATCCTCCCTTTTAAATAACAGAGGACACACTGTATAGTGGTGCTAATACTTTGTGGCTGATCCCTGTAACTCCAGAAATTAATACATAAACGTCACATTTCTTATCTAGCAGGCCTGTCAGCTTTGGACTGAAAACCAGGCTCAAGAGGTGGAGAGCGTTTATAGCTACTCACGGCCACGGGCTGCGGGGCAGGAGGAGATAGGTAGGAAGGACAGGAAGGTTAAAGCCAAAAACCACTGACCAGCATTCCTGATCTACGCACTGCTGACCAAGGAAACAGAGCTGCATCTCAGTTCAGCCCTCCCTAATCCACAAAACACCCTTGGACACCTCCAGTAGTCAGCCAAAGACTTGCTGCTGCCTGCAGTTAAGCGTACACCCCACTGACAGACGCTCGAGCTTTCATGGTTGCAGCTACTGGGCTTCATCTCCTCATTGCCCATCACTGGGTCATCAGGTCTGCGGTTTCTCCCTGAAGGCACTCACCAAGCAGCTTCACGGTAACTTCTAAGACTGCACGATCAGCACTTGAATGTGAAGATGAGGATGCAAAGACCTGCTGGCAACTCATGCCCTCAGCCAATGCCAGGCATCAGTTCCAAGCCCCCTAATGCTGTTGCTAGGCAGGGGTGGTAATGTCAGGATTGGTTTTGGAAAAATCAGCAAGCCTCCTTCCAACCAAACTAGAAACAGTATTCAAAGGACAACGGTGACGAGGCAGCTTTCGTTAAGAGAAGGTATTAGAAACATCCAGGAATGCTTGGAAACACCCATGGGATTTGTTGGCTGTGCAGCCAAGCTACACAGCACCCAACCAAACCAACAGTTATAAAAGGCAAGAAGCTGCAGAGCACCAGCAACCCGGGCCACCAGTTTAAGGCCTGAAGTTTGGTGCCCTGTGACAGGTGGGAGGGTGAGAATCACAGCTGGCACTCAGTCCAACGTGCCTCCCAACACACCCCTATGACTTCGCAACACGCCAACCCAACATCTCCCTAGCTGTCGCAGTAAAAGGAGACCAAATAATACCAACACTACAAATGAAAATTAAAAGGGGAAAGGGGGGGGGGAAGCATAATGTTTGCCATCAGCCTTATGGGGATAAACAAGCTTGATTGCAAATTGCGCATGAGAAGCAGTACGATTCAAAGAGAAAAGCCGAGGTGACGAAGGAGCATACAGAATGGACTGAAAAAAGCTGAGTTGAACTCAGTACGCACTTGGATGCATGCACGCATTTAGCAAGTTCAATACCCTCCCCTCATTGAAAAGCCTGAAAAGAAAACTCCCTTTCACACATGGCACAGTAATAAATCAGTGTGCACTATTGCCCCAAACACAAACAGACATTTTGCCACCTAAGTAACAGTGCTTCCCGCATGAAGATGAGGAGGCAGGAGCCAACAAAGACGTGGCAGTAGCGAGGACTTTAACAGAAGGACACCACTCCAAATAGCCGAGGATTGCCTCTGTACTGCAATATTAATTTTCTAGACCATTAGTTATATTGCTTGTCCAGAAATGAATGCGTAATTCTCCTACTAAGCTGCGAAATAGATTTCCACATAGCATCACAAGGCTGTTCAGCTTCCAAAAGGTTAATAGTTAACGGTTTTGATGTCCCTCGGTCAGATAGTTCAGCCTACCACCGTATTTTTGCACAAGCAATTAACTAAGCCGCTTCCTCCGCAGCATTAATTTTAACAGGTTTACAATAGTATCACCAGACCCCTGGACATTTAAGAGGAAGCGCCTTACAATTGGAAAGAGCCCTGCCAAGCAGGAAGCGAGTGGCTTTAATCCAGGAGCACTGAGGAATGCAGAAGGCAAGGAGACTTCAGTGTCAGATATTTCAGCCTCTATGAACTCTCGACCACAGCACCGGACGGCAGAATTTTCCTGGGCTCTTAAACCCAAAGAAATCACTGCGTGCAGACCTTGAAGGCGCTCGCTTGCCTTTTCGCTTGTTTGCTTTAATGCAGGGAAACAACTGCAATGTGATCTTTGGAGTGAGACACGTTCCATCATCTGCATTCGGCACGTAGGCTCCTGCTAGCGACATGCACATCATCTGACAGAAATCCACTTACAGCGCCCGGAAAGGTTTTCAGCATAGAAACAGTACGAACAGTTGCTAGCAGACGTAAACTGCCACAGACTTCACCAAGCTGATTCACAGCCAGGACAGGGATTAGAGAGAGCATTCTCCTGCCACCCTCTTCAGCCTGAGGGCCGGGGTCACAACGGACCGTTGCCAATTCACGCTTGCCCCCTTTTTCGCAAGAGGAGGAGGTAACGGGAAGCTCGAGCCTCCCTGGCCCAGGCTGAGGTGGCAGATCTGTTGGCACGGCCACACTGTGGAAACTTTTGCTCCTGCTCACCTCTCGGGGACGGGTCAGGTTAAGAGCTGTTTGGAAGGTACCCTCCCTTTTCACATCTCCAGTGCTGCCGTTACCTGGTTATCAACATTCTCCAGACCGTATCAACTGGATTTTGTGGGCAGCAGCACTCACCTGACTGATGCTGTGAGAATGCAAGGTAGCAGCAAATACAGTGAATATTCTTACTCTGGTCAACCCCATTTACATTCACATTAACTGCCACTGTCTAATAAATACTGGCATCTAGCTGTTCCCTGCAGCAGAGGCTACGTGTCACCGAAACAGACAGTTGAGGATCAGAGATGGTATTTATAGCACAGACCTACAGACTCCAACCTGTGAGAGGCTTTCCAGAATTAGGGAGTGAGAGTGCTACTAAGTATAGTTTTAAACAGAGGCAACCTTTAAATCGGGGATTTCAGGATGAGACTTTCCCAGATCCCTGTGTCCTTTGATTTTGGCCAGTAACTTAAGGGTTGCATTGAAGTTTAAACTCCCTAGTTGTGGCTTCACAACTACTTTAAACTGATCAGATGAGCAGGCAGTGAGCCTGTCCCTTCCCTCCTGCCCACAGAGTTACATGCTGTAAGATGAAGAAGGGATCAGTTGCCCACTCCAGCCGGTGGGCCAGCGCTGGCATGGTAGAAGGTGTAGAAAAGTCGAACTTGGAATAGCTGGAAGCAATCATAGCCTCAGGTCTGTTTTTTCTTGTTAAGGACAGAAGCAGAAAATACAGCTGATAGCTCTTTCAGCCTCAAGACATGGATATTGGAAGCTCACCATGCACGCTCGCATGCAGCCCACCAGCTCTGTGCTTACTTTCATATCCTCTTTAGCAAACTATTCAGTTCTGCAACAGAGGTCACCCAAAGATTGCAAGTGTCTGGATATAAATCCAACAGCACTACATTCATCACAGAGCATGGCCAAAATAGCTACAGACTCCTCCAGTGAAAACTCCTGAAAACGGTACACATCTTCAGAGCACGTGGCATTTGCCCAACTGTTAAGACAAGCCATAAACTTCAACAGTGGGATTTGTCCTCAAGAGTTTAAGTCATTCTGCTCTGGAGGCCTTTCGTTTCTAAGACAGCAGCCTGAGGAAGGCACTTGATTCTTCACTTCATTTACTGCAGCCTCAAGCTACATCAGGAACAACATTTTGTTTGTTAAAATATCATTTTTTCTAATACTCACAAACACAGACAGTTCTTCAAAAGCTTGCCATTTCTGAAATACTCCCTCGACCAGAGTCAGCAGAGCAATGTAATGCAAGTCATGGCTGAACTCACAGAAGGGCACTTTAGGATCTGAAAGCAAATCTAAAAATTAATCCAGTGGGCAACCTGCATTTTTCACGGGTACAAAATGAGCTCCTCCTGGGAGCCAGCTGCCCTCCCCAACCCAAGGAAAGATCGTCATTTATAGTAAAGGGTAATGCCATGATAAGGGCAAGTTCACATTTCAGCTGCCTAGCATTAGGGCTTCAGCTGCAGCAATGTTTTTCTTTTTGCCATTTCCAAATGTTATCCCTGGAATGCAGCACTAAATTAAACCTCCTATGTTAAAAAAAAAAAACAAAAACAAAACAAAACAAAAAACCCCCAAAAACCCCTCCAAAAAACCCCAACAAACCAATCATTACACTAAGCCTGTATCTATATAGTTTTATAAATAACATCCTTGCGAAGTCACTCGACAGCCTCAAAACAGGTAAATGCTCTCCTTTTGCTTTCTTCTAAAGCATGGTAGTTGGCTTTACCTCCTCAAGGCTGGGCAATAAAACTGTCTCTCTGTAACACAAAAAGTAATTCAAAAAGGAGTTGTTGTGTGGTGACCATCCTCTCTCAATTTGAACACAGAAAATGTTCTCCTTAACTCAGAATTTGCATATTAACATTTTTAAATTAGTCAATGGGAAAAAAGGTAGTTATGAACCTATTGATTAAAACTACAGTTGAAGACTCAAGTTGGGAGAGCAGTCTAAAAACAGACTGTGAATGACACAGGAATGCCTGTGATATTTTTGTAAGTGTTATTTATTATTTGTATTAACATACTGTCTAGGAGTCCTGGCCACGGAGCAGGACTCATGGGGTGAGGTGTTAGACAAAAACAGACTAGCAGATGATCCTTGCCACAAAGAGCTTACACATATAATTAGCATTTGGCCAAATCAAGTCATGACATTCTCAGTGGCAGAGCTCAGCAGGCTGAAGGCATGGCTAAGCTGACTGTGAAACTGCTGCACCTCTGAATCCTAAACCAGTCTAGTTTGGGAATGGGCCTCAACAACATAACAAAGCTTGCAGCTGTCCACAGCTGCTACAGTTCACAGCTGTCCTTCACGTGTGTCCTACAAACCTTTACCCATCTTGGCTGGTGCCATCCTGACCCAATCAGGAAACCGTTCAGGGTGCCAAACGAGAGACTTCAGCGTATAACAAGGGACAAACTTTTGGACGCTGGCAGAAAAGGTCAGTATTCTTGGTACGACAAGTAGTGGTCCCAGCCAACTAACAGCTCAGCTTATTAAGTGCACCGTAAGTACTGCAGCCATGAAGCATCCAGAAGAAGGGATTTGAAGGCCAACAGTGAGGCTGGTCTGCAGAAGCCCTGGCTGAGTGCTGGCTGGGGCCAGGGGTGCAGGTAGCCCACAGAAACCTGGGAAGGATCAATAAGGGCCAATTCAGAAGCAAACAAGGTGTCACTCGTTTCAAGTTTAGCCTCCAGCCACCGTAAACACAACACTCCAGCTGGTAGACGAAGACAGAAGGGAGCGTTCATAGATGTTAAGAACAGCTCATGAGCCAGAAGAGGGATGTTGGACATGGAGACTACTGGGAGATGGCTGAACTCACTCCTCCGCGAGCACACTTTGCAGCTAAGTCCAGCTCAGACCATCAAAAGAAAACAAACAAAGTGGAGTCATTTACCTCCCTTGGGGATTTTTTGACGGTTCATGTATTTTATTATTTTCCTATTATTTCAGCCTTGCTTACATCCATAGATCAGGTTAAAGTTCAAATTTTGAAGCCTGGACAACACAGGCTGAATCCAAGTGCTGCAGTGGAACACATCTCCAGCACATGTGCTACTGCCAGATCCACAATTAGCTTCCAGCATCAAAAGTATGTGCATTTTGGAGCCAAACCCAACACCAGAGCAAGTACACCCATTTCAACCAATAAATACTAAATGAGATGCCAGCACTGTGTTTTGCATTTGACACACTAGTTTTTCTCTAAAGAGGGGGAGAGCAATGCTATCCGGACAGCATTTGCATGGTTAATTGGGAGCAATAACGACCTTCAAAAAACAGCTGTATTTCAGAGTAAAGCTTTAGGTTTTGTTGGTCTGCATTTCATTTTTTCCCCCTCATCAATGCTGCTTCCTCTGTGCTTCCTGCCAAATTTGAACTGATGCCTGTTTTCCTCTTCTGTGATGAATGAACTACAGCTCCCTGCAGATTGTTCCAGGCAGACACTGTTTACAAACAGCCTGGTTAAGAAACACCTGTTAGTTTACTTTGGTATTCTTCAGGAAACTTAGAAAACCTTGTGAGCACAGCCTACAGCTAAATTCATTAAGCAGGAATTTTATAAGGTAGGTCTGTCCTGCTCAGACGACACCAAAACAATGGCAGGAAAATCTAAATGAAAAATTAATTCGAGGGCAAAGTCTAGAAAGCTTAGAGGGTAAAAACCCAAACAATACAAGCATGCAAGGATACAATGATGCAAACCATTATTATTATTATTTTAGGAAGGGGTTCAATGCATGTTACAGTGTGTGATGAGCTAAAGCATACGGTGCTTCACTGAACCACTGGCCAGACCTTAAGTCAAATATTCAGATATCAGAACTGAAGGCAGGGACAGGAGGTGTAGGGAAGCAATGAAGATCCACATTTAGCAAGTAAGATCCACAGAAACCATAGCAGAATGGTCTGCACAACATTTTGCTGCGATGTTGACAATTTGCTTTCCATCAACACCCACAAAAACATTTTTGGGAAGTGAGTGCCAAGAACTTACTGGTTTTAGACAGTTAGGAAATTTTGCTTCTGTTTACTTCACATATATCACAATTGACACAGCAAGACTTTTTTATAGATACAATTGTGCAAGCAAAAAATTTGTCCAGCAGCAAGGAGAACAAAATAATAAAATAGAAGTTATTGTGAATTATGAAACCACGTATGATAATAGGAGCAGGCTCTTTCCAGAAAAGTACCACAAAGAACTAGAGAGTGAGAAATTAAAAGAAAGACTAAGATAATTTCTTAAGAAAAAAAAAAAAACAGCCCATAGAAACACTGAAGTGTGAGTGGAAAAAGTGATAAAAGTAATGCAAATCAGTCAAACTTTCATGTATTTATCCATCTTCTCTAATTATTTTTAAATCTGTGAAACACACTAACACTATATTTGGGTCTTGTAATTTTATGTTCAGATTCATATCTGCATGAAGAAAAAAAAGATCTCATTTGCTGAACTTAATTAGAAGCACAAAATCCTGAAAGCTAATACAATGTTGCCATTTCTTTGGGACATCACATCACATTTAAAAAGACCTGGAATTTATGTAGCAGTAAGGCATAAAAGCAAATTACCAGCACGAGCAGACAGGTAGCTATTCTTAATAGGCAACTTCCCAGAGAACACTTTGCCAAGAGCAACTTCCTAGGAAAATAATCACAGAAAAAAAATAATACCTTGTTTTCAAAGGAACAAGCTTTTTTAAACTGCACATTACAGTTCTGTTCATCTTGGTGCAGTCACCACGCAACCAGGTGACTTCTCCAGAGCTCTATCTTCTAAACAATATGAATGTCTCAAAGTTTAGGACCGTGCACGAACTGAAAGCTGGACGCCACAGTAAACAGATTTTTATTCAGTAGTGCTGAAACATGAGCCAAGATCCAAGCTAAAGTTCAGCCCTCCAACTTTGTCTTGACTACTTCCTACTATTATATGTGCGACTCTTTCACACAGCCTCTGAAGTAAGTGTCTGAGCTCCTGTGGGGATTGTTCAAGGAACTGAAGTAATGCTATAAACTCTCTTAAGCCCTGTCAAACAAAAGATAAGGCAGAAACCTTTTATTTTCTCACAGAGTGACATTATTCAGGGACGGGAAGCAAAAACTAGAAATTTTTTTGAGGGACAAAGATAATCAACACCCAGCGGTTAGCATTATAGAGCAAAGCTTGTGTACGAGGATGCTGGAAACTTTTTATTTATATGGAGTTAAATATATACTAAGACATAGTTGTACAAAACTGCAATTAGTAGAAACCTTAAAAATTAATTGTGCCAACTACGAGCGTCATACAAAGAAAGCAACAGTAACTCACTGAAAAAATTGCTGCTTTTGTAAAAATCACGCGTTAATTACATTCTTTTTACTCTAATAATTCATCTTTGTAAGACTTCTGCAGCTTCAGATGGTCTTTTAATTAATAACTCAGCCAAAATGCTTTTCCAGCCTTGCACAATTAAATACATGAAATGATGCCTCTGGAAAGCTGACAGTCTTGAAACAAAGATGTTCAGTGTCAACTTCTCACATGAGAAACTTTCTTCTGGCAACATAGCTTTCAGCAAAGCCTGTTATTCCTGCCTAGGTTTAATATGTCCTTTGGACGTTTTGTGAATCTGATTTTTTGATGGGAGCATTAGCTTTCTGGATTAATGAATACCGAAACGGAACGAGAAAGCATTTCATCAAATTTAAGACTCTCTGTAAGTCTGAATACCAAACTGTTGGTCCTACACTTTATTTCATTAAAGCCATGTATCATTTCTGTTGCGATAACAGAAGCAGTCGGCACTTCTGGAGATCAAAGCGAACTACAAACAAGCCTGCCAAGCTGAACATATGTAATTCTATATGTAATGCTGCATAGAATCCACATCCTGACTTAGACTTGCAACCAGACAAAGATCATCTTTGTGTATTTACATGGCCTGTGCTTAGTACCGTGGTGTGCAGATCCTCGAGTCCTTAACTTTGACACTGCAACACTCTAACCAATAAATTCTGCTTACGTGACTGGTGCCCTGGTATACAACAGGTCCGCATATAAGTCGTTCCCTCTTATATCACATGAGGAAGTCACTGATAAGAATTTCAGAGTAATTGCAGAAACACCAGAAAAAGCATGAAGAATTCAATCTGTCAATGCTAGATCAGTTATACATAATACTTGACTGCAGTGTTATGAGATGTCACTCAAACACAAAATACAGGCAAAATTTTTACTCTGATAATACTCCCAGATGAACATCTCAGCGTGGCTCTGATACAGGCCTCAAATATTGTTACTTTCCTTCAATAAAGCATATTCTTAATTTGTCCTACCAATAACAAAGGAGAAAAACAAGGGTATCATCTGAAGAATTAGGCTCAAGTAGACATTATGTAGAGCTACATGATATATGACTGACCATGTCTCTGGAGGTTAAAGACGAAAGAAAAAACACTTTGAGTACTTCACAATTACTCATAAGTTTCAGCTCCAGCTCTGTAAAGAAGAAAACCTACCAATTGTCTCTACTAGTGAACTAAATACTTGCTCTATTAGCTATTCGGACTAAGTTAATTCATTGTTAGAGTGATTAAGTTACATTTTTTTAGGCAGATGCAGTATCCAGGAGGTTAGAAGCACGTACCTCACACAAGGCAGGAAAAATACCGAAGCTTTCACAATATTTCTACGTGTACTGAAGGAAATCACACTCACTGGGGTGAAATAACTGGAAAGAAGTAACTATATACTACGTCAAACCAACCAAAACTAAGATAATAAAGAAAAATCGGCAATAAATAAAGAAACGTCCCTCATATGTGGTCAACTAACCAGGCAGTATGATCGCCTCTGGACTACAGCATCAGTATTTTAGGGTTTTTTCAGCACACTGACATGGTACAAGAGGGGAAACAAAGATATAAAAAAAGATGCATTCAAACATACTTCTGAAGTCTGTACTTTAAAATAAGGCATCATAAATATGTGTACAAGTTCAGAACATTTGATCTCTTACATTCACATGCAGTCCTTAAAAGAGCCACTTACCGATGTAAGAAAAAAAATGGCAACAGAAATAAGCAGGTATGGGACTGGACACCTTCAAAAGCAAGGGGACAATTGGATGGCTTGCTTTGTTTGGAGTAATTTATTCACAGAATAGTAAATAAACACACCCATTGGTAATGTTCAAGAACCCAGAAGCATCAGTGAACTTTTAATAATAGCTTATTTTGTAATAACCTAATTATTTATTAGGAAAAATATTTAGAAAAGTTATTACTAAAGGTAAGTAGAGGACACAGACACAGAGTTAAAAAAGTCACTTCCCAACACACACACACAAAAGATATGCTGTATCATTAATAGCCTGAAAACTGGTTTTTTTGGTAACACTTTGAAGATACACATCTTGCGAAAGAGATTTATCTCAAGGAATGAGAAAAATACACACACATAATGACTTTTTCTGTGTCCCTCCTGCTACAATCACCTTACCTTTGGGATTTTACATATGAATAAGAAAAAAACCCAATGTAATTCAATATTATCCTCCTAAAACAGTCATAACAAAAATTGAGTCTTTCCTGAAAGGGAGCCAAGGAAAAGAAAACTGTACTACTGGTATCTTTTGCAGCTGTTTATATCAAATATTCCTTTCAAATAGAACTGCGTAGGAATAAAACTAGATGGGTTTTAGAGGCAGAAGAAAGGCACACAATAAAACTTTAAGGAAAGTGTGGTGGGGATCACAAATTTAATCCTAAAACTGGGCAGTAATTAGAAATATGCCTGTGAATCTACAGGTTGAAGGATCCAACCTCAAAGGCTATGTAATTACATTACAGGAATAATTTAAAAATGAATGTGACATGGTTTCCAATACACTGAAACTTTTAAATGCTGTTTATATAAAAGAACATTAACCTCTGCTATCAAGGAGTGATACTTTCTGAATCTTGCACAACTAAACTACAATGTCAGTAGTGTTGGAACAGAAAGGAACCACATATACACGTAAGTATATTATTATTAGTCTAAATCGAGGATGGCCACCTACGACATGCTGAGGGGCCCTTTTCTCCCAGCCACATCTCTGGATACAAACAATACAGCCATATTTCTATATGGCTAATCCTGTTAGACCCAACACCCCTTTCATAAGCCCACCTTCTCTCTCTCTCCCAGCAGCAGTCACAGGACTGAGCCACCCCATGAGGTGACCTTCTGAGAACTCAGTGCCTCTGAGAGCCCACAGGCTGTCAGCACGTCCTCTGTGGTCTTCCTCGCTTATAACAGATTATGGCCAAATTTTACTCTGCCCATAAAGTCAACATGAAACAGTTCCCTAGATAGTCCAGCAATGAATGTTATCTGCAGACTGTGGTATTTTGGGGAAAGAGAAAAATCAGACAAAATATACAAGTACATTTCTCTTTATTTCCAAAAAGCTATCTTTTTGTGGTGACAGCTTCTAACACATACATTCCAGTTTTTGTAAAGCTAGCGCCACAACTGGAAGATGACATATAACCAAGAAGATTTTGTTCCTCTAAAAACACACTCTGCCTCTCGAATGCTGCCTGCTTCTGAAAGAAGACTGGAAGGTCTGAAGGTGACTACACCGAGAGTTCAGATTTCAGAGCGATTGTCTGAATATGGTAGGTAAGAATAGCTCAAATTACAAAAAATAACTCCTGTCTAAACCATACAATCATAAAATCAAGGTGCAAAAAGCAGCACTAAAAGATTCTTTCTCCAATTGACATACTCACCAAACCGGCAATGGGGGTCGGTAGTCTATTGATCTTTTTTACCAATCCTGGCTTTATTGCATTCAGCAACCTGTTACAAGAAAAGGAGTGTTTATGAGTGGTAAATCACCAAATCCAAATTATCAAACACTTGTCCCCAGTACAATAGGATTTCAGTACGGCTAGAAAGGAAGATGCTCCCCTTTCTCCCCTCCTGAAAACTTACGTGCATACCCAAAGATCCATCACTGAAATGAAGAAAAAGTAGGAGGGAAAACACCCACAGTATGGTACCAGAACAATATTTCTTTTATACCCTCGATGTATCTAGATCACACCAGTCTTCACAGGCTGTGAGTGAATTTGGTCACATCTGCCTCCATTGCCAAGAGGCAGGCTACGCCTCCACGGGCCTCAGAGCAGAGACCCAGAGGGCACCTGCGTCCCACCATCGCTTGGCAAGAACAGTCCAGCAGTTTCTGCACTGCAGGAAAGCAAGAAAGGATGCACATTTTGTGGGTGGCCTGCCTGTTTTTCTGCATTTGTACTTGAAATTAAATGCCACCCTTGCATGTTGTGGAGACTGGAGCTCCCTATAAAACCTAAATGTGAGAAAACAAATGAAAAGGGGTCCAAAAAAAAAAAACCCACCTCATCACAAAAGCACTGTTAGGCCAGTGATATCACAGTTGATCACTGTTCAGTGTCCAAAGATTAGCAATTTCCCCAAAGTTCCCCACCGCCCATGAACACGCTATGAGAAGTGCTGACATGGCTTATTGTTAGAATATTCAAAAAAATGACCAAGTCTCTGAAAGTGAGGAATTTTAATTATAAAATCCTGTTGCAAAAAACACTGTTTCTTTACCACCCGTCCCCCAAGAGAAAACCCATATGCCTTTTATCCAAAAGAACCAAATTCAACTACTCCCATCCTTTGGGAAGAAAATCGTCAGATCAAGACACTCACTTCAAATTCAAGATTCTTTGAAGAGAAACACAGATGTCTGTGATAGTGTAAAGCTCTCTAAAAATTAGAAAATGCACTATGGAAAAGAGGAATCTCACTTGGGGCTGATACGCTCTTCATTCAAGAACCGACTCTTCTGGCAGTCTGCAGTGGGGGTAAAATTATTAATATTAAAGATCTGAGAGGCCTGACTAAGAAGTTTATCCTAATTAAAGTAAACATTCCTTTCAACTAAGACCTAACAGGCTGTGACTGTTTCAAACTCCCCACTTCTGAGCTAAGCTAATACTAGGTGGGCCACTCCTACAGGCTCCACCAAGAGCCACCTCTTCACAGTACCACCTTATTTACTGTTTGGTTCCTTCTTAGGACTGTGGCAGTTAGCAAGCTCATCAAGGAGTCCGTCCCTCCCAGGGGTGGATACCTGGCCTTGTTAACATCAAAATGATTGTTTTCCCTCACCTCTTCCTTTATGTTCCCTGAAACAGTGTATAGGTTGGGTCTCTTCAAGTGATTGCAAGGGGAAGAGGAAGGGGTTCTCTAATAACCACACTTAAAATATAGCTTCTGTCTGACCTGTCCCAAATTGTACTTGTGTTATTATGCACTTGGAGTCCCCAGATCTCTGACACCACCATCATCAGAAGTGACAACAAACCCAATGTGAACAACATTTTAGGGAGTTCCAGGTATTTTCTTTAACCTGTAATTAAAAACTCTGTAGCCCAAACCAATACAAATTGCTGTGCGTCCTCAAAAGCAAATTATGAAAGAATTTTTATTTTTTTTTTTTTTTACATACAGACAATTCACTTCTTCCTCTAGATGTACAGAAAGGCAAGAAAGCATCTCACTTCCTATAACCATAATTTTATTTCACAGATGGAAAACAAATATCACTTCTTTTTCCCCCCAAAGGCACTAACCTATCTTTCAGCATTGCACAACAGCAACCTTATAAAACTAGTATTTTCCATTTAGCCACTGCAACAGGCAATTTAAACTATTTTTTCTTTCCTTTTTTTTTTTTTTTAATGTGTCAGAGCACTTCTTCCAAATACCCAGGGTCTGTTGTGATTTCAATCTTCAATCTGCCTATTCTGTCTCAGGTAAAAAAAGGGATATATTGGTTAAAGCATCCCATTTTCTGTGCTGATAGACATCAGGCACCAAGACTAATATTGCAGGTGCAGATCAAAAGCCATAGACAATAATGGAAAGTAAAATAAAGAGGTCTTAATGGAAACCTCAAATGCCAAAGCTCATTCTAAATAAATCTTCAAAATGGTTTGTACAGGCTTCCCTGAGAAATATGGGAGATGGATAAAATGAGAGGAAGGAAAGGAGCAGGGAATAAACAACATTTTAGATCACTGCTTGGAGTCTGAAGAGGGAGGAAATGGGATGGGGCAAGATGGAAAAGCCTGAGGAAGAAAGGTCTCTATTATTAAAATGTTTACCTCCTGTTGGAAACATCTTTAAACAGTCTGGCACCAAAACCCCCAGGACTTGCTCACTGCAGAATGTGCCAAAGGGAGATTTCTTCCAGAGCAGACTGGCTGCTTCTAAATTATTGCCTCATCTAGAGCAATAGTCCAGATGCCAAAATAGTGAGTGGCTTAAACTTGCTCGGCCACCAACCTGGCTGAAAAGCCTCACTGTTTATGCAGAGCATCTCAGTGGTCGCCTTCAGTCACACGGTTACTACCTGTCCCCACTTCTCAAAAAAGTCCCTGAATATGCCCCTTCCAACATAGGTCAGTACATACAAACTACATTTTCTGTGTCCATTTAGGCTCATATAGAGCATCTGTCTTGAAATGTAAAGCTTCACCAGCTCTGGTAGGTTTCTGTTGAAATACAAGGCAAGCAAAAACCCTAACCATTTGCACTGGGGACCTTTCCAGGAGAAAGGGTCTGCAGGGGAGAAAACGCTCCCTAACCTACACCTTCTGTTGGCAGCCCCCTACAACTGTAGCCCAGTCCCACACACTCTTGCCGTGCCAGTCCTAACCAAAGGACCTGGTTGCCTTGGGCCTCGTGTCCCCAGCCATGTCTCAAGTTCAAGGTGTGCAAGGAAGATAACTTGCAGCACACACCTTCCTTGGCAGCCCCACTGCATCGGCAGCTCTAGCTTTTGTTCCTCCCCAAATCCTTATCCTAACCCAGCCCTGGGCTCATTCTGAGGTGAAGGCACTCAGACATGACACCAGTGACCAAGTTCATAGAGGAGAAAACATCTGCAGCCTAAACCTTCCTCTGGCCCCATTGCCAGCCCCACTACATTTATAACTCTGGGCTTTGCCATTCTCCCAGCCCCAAACCTGACCATAATAATGCATGTTGACCTGTTAATAAACACCCCTTGTTATTTTTCTGTACCACTCAAAAATGAAAAGATTTTGTAAAAAAGCCCCACTGGTTACCATTCAGAAACCTTGGCAACCAGTACATGGCAGAGTTCTGTCCCGCCTGCTGCACTGCAGACAGCAGAAAAAGCCAGACATCAGGCAGACATCAACATGACCATAACCAGAAGCAGCTTTTTTTTTCCCTTGCACTTAGCTGCACAGCAAGTCTAGATACCCCACTATGGACAGGGGAACAATTACAGCATCTGTTGTCCAACCTCACGGTTATCTCTGCAAATTTTATGTGGCATTACATCATTGCCAGCCTCCCCTCCTAAAAAAATGTAGTAAACAACTTCACATTCTTCTGGAATCACAAATTTGATAGCTTCAAAAAGCATTAGAAATCCTGCTGAAGCGATCAGTCTAGGACATTAAATTAACTCTTTAAAAATGCATTTATATTGCAGCAATCCCTGAGAAAGGTCAGGAAAACACAATGGAAGGACAAGTGTTACCAGAGCAACAGAGAATCCATCAGTTTTTACATCAGCTGAAGCACACAAACATTGTACAGGACTTTATTTTCACAACATTTACTTCCATTACAGAAGATAAACCGTATCACCTTCCTACCAAATCACCGAGGGCAGGCAATCCATGTTTGCATTTAAGGCCCTGTCCCCCAATCATGTTAGACAAGTTACTTTCATCACCCATTCTTGCAGCAGGAAGTCACTTGAAGGCACCTGTTTGAAAAGCACACCTAGTTGACAGCACATTTAGATCCTCTGCCTCCGACATCCAACCCGCCTGGCCAATTTCGCAATACTGATCAGTTTAAGGAAGGCACGAAGGTCCCTATGGGCAGTTTCAGACCAAGGGTTCAAGCCTAACAAGTCCTAAGGTGAGTGGAGATTTTGAATGATCTAAGTACCTCCCAGCTCCTGATGACTCTGCCTGATACTGACTCTTTCCTCCGTGGAAGCAGTCCTTTTTCTTGCATGGTAAAAATTATCAGGGCTCAAATATATTCATCCCCATGAGGGCATCAAGGGCAGACACACTGCTTGCTCCCCATGTAAATGCCAGGCCCCAGATCTGCCCCCAGCTACCACCATTTGCAAGCCCAGCTTTTCCCAAGCACAAATTTAGTTCAGGTTTTTGTACAGCTGTGTTCCTCAAACACAGAAAATCCTCAAGTTGGCATACATCTTCTAAAGAACAAAGCAAAAACTTTCTATCCCTGGGTACCACAATCTGATATGCCAAGTTGGTGAGCTACTGCATAAACGGCCAGAAAGTGGAATGGTCAAAGTTGGAACAGAAGTGTTATTTTTGCTGGGGATTTTTGTTTGTTTGTTTGAAATTTTGGGTTGATTTTTTTTTTGTTGTGGTTGGTTGGTTTTTAAGATATTGGTACTAATTTTCATACTCCTGTATCTAGGAAAACTGATGTCGATGGGACAAGTCCAATTAAGACATAACAAAACAGGATGATTTTGAATCTTCCATTATTTTCTGCTTTTTCCTTCCCCTCCAGTAAGATAGGGGTAATTTAAGGTCTGACACCACATGGTAAGGGAACAGTGATCAAAACAAACCATAAAACAATGTCCTTCAACACTGTTTTCAAAAGGAGAATGTAGGCACACTACTGAAGCTTGA
Source organism: Pedionomus torquatus (assembly GCA_013398155.1). Taxonomy (NCBI): domain Eukaryota; kingdom Metazoa; phylum Chordata; class Aves; order Charadriiformes; family Pedionomidae; genus Pedionomus; species Pedionomus torquatus. The sequence continues at coordinate 121,235 of VZRU01011024.1, read as the reverse complement.
CCTTTTTGGTACCTGGGGTTTGGTGACAAGCATTTTGAGACGACTGGCAGACAAGTTTAGGAAGGGCTTATAAAAACTTGTTTCTCACAGAAATCATTCTGGAGTATTAACAGCTACTTATGCAAGAAGTTAAATGACACAGGCAGGAAAATAGGAAGAACAGAAATAGAAAGACTGCAATACTTCTTCTGAGGCTTCCTGGTACCTGACATGGCCAGTGTTTCTCTGACCTTACCAGAAGGAAGATATGATAATGACATCTCAAGAAACTTTTTAACAGTAAAAGGAGAAAATACATGACAAAAAGAAATACAGACAAAGCAGTTTTTAAAAGAATTCAGACAAAATATGATGAAGGCAAAACCCCCAACAATTCCAGCAAACAGACAGTAACCCAAAACAGGGTAAAACCAAGCTTCCTCAGGCTCCATGCATAAAACCCGAGTCTCTAAAGACACATCTGACCTATTCTCCAGATGCTTCAGGTTCTCAGCTGGGATTTCTGCCCACCACCCTTGGCATCTATCCACCTGAGTGGATTGTCCTGAGTCAGGACAATCTTCTGTCCTTCACTTCACAAAGTCCTAGGTGTTAGATGAAGCACAGTAAGACGCTGCACGGAAGCTAAAACCTTAGAGCTGCCTTACCTTATAGAAATGACAGGGCACGATGGACGTGGGTAGCTGCTCTGTCCCCACTCTTATAGAGAGAAGCTACGTCATTTCCTTCCCCTGATAAAAAATAGCCCTGATAGGTATGGGAAGAATCAATTGCTCTATTCGGTGCTGTCCCTAAGGCTTGGCATTCCAGGAGATAAGGTATCTCCACAGCAGGACAGACAAGCTCAAATCAGTACTAGCCACTGTGTGACTAACCTATGAGATCTTCCTAGGGTTGTTTATCACTAGTTAAGAATTTTGGAAAAAATTCTGCCAGGAAAAGAAGGCGTTTCAGGCAACAGCTGATAAAAGATCTAATGAAAAGCACTAAGACAACTGCCCATGAAATTCTTGCAAGAAAGCGTCAGTTAAAAAAATATTCAGAGGATGGCTGCCAAAATCCAGCCTCCAAGAAGACCTTGTTTTTGAGAGGAAATGGAAGAGAAGCACTTCCAGAGAATAAGCTTCAGAACCAAAAAAAAAAGAACGTTGAAGTGATGTGTGCTCACAGATCAATCCAGGCTGGAGGGGTAGGCATCCAACAGAGTTCCTTGCTCAAATAACAGATCATATTCCTAAAAAGAAAAGCTGACTAATGACCTGATCTTAAAGTAAAAGGGCATTTCATATTTGAGAGTTCAAGAAATTCTATCCACAGTAAACCTTCACTGAGACATTTCTCTTTACATTAAGTTTTCCAGATTTACATTCTAACAAGCAACCTTTCAGCACTTGATAATTATTAGCCCAGCCAGCTTCAATATCCACATATTTTAAACTCATCCTCTAGTGGCAGCTCCAAAATGTCCCCAAACAGTTGACAAGGAGACAAAACCCCACTATTAGTCTTACAGAAGAACAAATCCTATTGAAACAGCAGACAATGAAAAGTCAAAATATTTTGTTGCAAAGGAAGTGGGGTAAAGAAGTTTCAAAATATAGAGATGTTCCTGAGGTCACAAAAATATTTTTGGGAAAACATTCTTGAGTGATTGCTAATGATGCCCCTGACATTATTTACTTAGGATCAGATGAATAAGGTGCTTTTTTAACAAGCAAGACAGAACTGACTTTGTCCTATAAAGGACTCACAGTCCAGTCTCGTAAGTAAAAGGTGAATAAAAAATTACGCAAACGTGTAGGATTGAGAAAACAAGCATGCCAAATTCAGGATAGCATGGGTCTTGCTCTGCCAAAGACTAAAAATACGAACAAGCTAGAGGCCTTGCAAAACAGCTCAATAAAGGCAGCCGAGAAGATCGTATAAGTGCCTGGACAAGCAATTTACACAGAACCTACCACCACAGTGACACGAGGACTGTCCCATGCACCTATAGATTTACACTTCACACATAGTTTTACACTGAGTAGCAATGGCTACTTATAATTGCCCAAAGCACATATCCAGTGTAATTTCTTAACCATGCACTCTTGGAAAGCTGAAACCTCTCACAGGATTACCTTGCGTTGCACTTCAGCAACACTCTGTTTGAATGGGTCAGTGTTCCACAGTCTCTTGCCCTGTCAATTACTCAGCTCCACTGAAAAAAAAAACTCTACTATTTAGTCTGCTGAGATGCATATTTTATTTTATTTTTTTAAACATAAATACAAAGACAGGCCATTCTGGGTGTACTTAGGCATTGCCCCTCAATGGCTATTCTCTTCTTCTCATGCACACAACTGAGTGTTATGGTTTACGTTACCTTTGACCCCTCATCACCTAAACCCTTCTAATAAATCGCTCTTCATTATAACACAGCAATAAAACTTAAAGATTAAAAACTCTGGGTTCCTATAAAACTGTTTCAAATGTCCTCACATGAACCTAAATCTTAATGCTTAATGAGCCTTGGGGCCCGTCTCTCCAAACTGGAGACGTGCCAAATCCGTGGTGCTGATAATGTTTTGCCTTTACAACGGAGAGCCTGAAAACCGCAGGAGAACACCAATCCCTTCCCACCTCAGGGCACGGGTCACATTCAGAACTTCAAGTATGCCTATGTAACTCAAATACCTTCTTAGTTTCCAGGAATAGGAAATTCAAGCACAAGCCCAATTAAGCATAAGGGCTGGGCACCCACTAACTTCTCCAGTGAGGCATCTGGCAAGACAAGAGCCTCTGCCCTGTGCGCTATGCAGCCAAGTGCTGAGCTGATGCCAGGCCTCTACCACTGACAGACAAGCGAAATAACCCATCTGCAACATCCTACAAAGGCGACTGATTATTTGTTTTCCCCTACTAGGTCTCTGTAATGGCAGTTTTACATGAGTGACATTACTCCTTGCAAGAACTACTTCATTTTCCAACAGCCAAGCAGCTGAAACACCACGTACACAACGAAGGCTGTTCTCCACACCTAACGATACCACGGACTCGGAAGACAAAGTTTTACTATTCCATAGCGTTACGCTTGCACTGATCTGGCACATATCCAGCCCTTGCTGAAAACAGCATTCATGTCTGCCCAAGGCTTGGTCAGATGCACTATAGCCATGATGCAAGCCCAAAGAAACTCAGCTCTCTGAGAAAAAGCAGCTCATTCATCACCAGTGACGCGAAGAACACAAGCCAAGGAGATTTCTTATTTATGGATGAAAATTATTCTCATGACAGAATAAATGATAAATTCCATTAAGTAATTCTTGATCACAATCGCTTTCAGCTCACTCAGCTTTATAGCTACACTTCACTTTTTCTTTAAATACTATTAAAATGATCTATGTGCATGACTAACTTCTCGTTTGGTTTTAGATTATTTTTTTTAAATTTAAAAATAAAACCTAAAAAACTGTCTTGTACTTCTAAAAAGCATATATTCCTAACGTGCATCTGAAGGGCACTGCCTTTCCTAGATATTCTCCTACACAAGAAGAAGTGTTAAACTTTTTCCTTAATTCGCTGCACATATACAGTTTTACCAAGTTTTACTTAAAAACAATAATACACCTTCAGTTATGCTCTTTCAAAAAATAAAAAGCGTAAAAGAATCCTGGTTTCAAACAATAAGCATGGTTTCTGCACATCTTATTAAGCTACATATACAAATATATATATTACATGCATATTTGGATATATATATATGTACGTATACATATATAAGATGTATATTTACATATAAATCTTGCATGTGCTAATATACAAAATAAGTGCCTCCAAGAAAGAAAACTTTGGGAAAATACTCTTAAGTTGATATGCAGAATCGCATATGCAAGCAACACCATCTTTAACTACTGTCCTGGTTTGAGGTAAAACGAACCAATTTTCTGTTTTACAGTTTTACTTTCTTAGCTGGGCCTCTTCTAACTAGCTAAACTCTGACATTAACAGCACATTGTTCAGAGCTGTTCCATCTCACAGTGATAAGACCTGATTATCCCAAGGGATGGTGCAGAGAGGCCCTTGTTTAGACTTATTGCTGGAAGAACCAAGGTCAGATAATTTTCAGCATTTGCCCGTTGGAGGGTCCCACCTTCAAGGAGGAGCGGACAGGACAGGTGACCCAGAACTGACCAACAGGGGTATTCCATCCCATCCGCATCATGCCCCGTATAAAAGCTGAAGGATCAACAGGTCAATTCGCTTCTCGCCCTTTTTTTCGCTNTAACTGCATACACTTATTCCTCTTTCACTTAGACGTTTATTCCATGGCTTCTCAAGGTATGCAGTTAAATATCCGTTAGAATTTTCATGCTTGAGAAAAATCAGAGATTTATTATGCCTGCATTTACTGCTATAAATTGATTTACATGCATACATAAAATAGGCATGCAGCTAAACTGTTCTAGACACAGAACCCAAGGTATTACACACAATCACGATGCTGTTGGACTCCACTGCAAAGCCAAATCATTTCCACTGGTATCTCAATCGGGATTCTGTTTGAGTTCATGGTTTAAGGCCCTTTGCCCAGGATCCATGTCCATGCTGTTGCTCTTTTTAACGGTTCGGTCCTATATTCCTAACATCAGACTCTTGTTACCACTAATATAAGCTTTCAGAGAAGCTGGACTGCCCAATTCCACAGAGAGCTTGAGAGAAAATAGGATCCCGTTGCATGTCAGAAACCCTTACAGATATATTGGATATTTATAACCCTCAGATAGTGGTATGAAAGCAAGTAATTAATTTGGACTTTCCAAGTCTCACATCCCCACAGAGACTTCAAACTGCTGAATGCCCAATGTGAAAGAAGGAATCCTGGAGTAGCAGTGCTGGGCAAGGGGAGGCAGGTAGCAAGGAGAACAGAAAGGAACCGCTCACCTTAAACACACTTGCTGGAATATTAGAGCAGTAACAGCTGGGCAGCGCAGGAAGACGTATGAATTTTTGGTCTTCATGCAGTAATTATTAAACTTATTAATAGCAATTGTTGCATGGACAGAAATAAAAGCAACTTCAGCTTCCTCATCTGCTGTTTCAGAAAAGCAAGAACTACCCAAATGAGTGGGGCAGGCAGATGGAGACAACATATGCTTTTTCTTTTGCAATCAACATTCAAATGTCTGACTCCATAGAATAGGAACACCTAAGCATTGCAACAACCAGATCCAATTTATTCCTGATTAATCTTCTAGCTTCTTATGATATCTGGGTCAAACCCAAATGTTAAAGCTACGTAACAAGATTTAAAAAAAAAAAAAGTAAAAACACAAACACAAACAAATATGTGCTGGAGCAGAAATCAGGGATTTCTAGTGAAACTTCCAACTAGTAGTGGTGTACTCCTGCCTCAAATAGCTTCCCACCATGTCACCCATGCAGAAGTGCAACCAGGAAACTCCTAAGTCTTTGCGTATGAGAATTTAATACACAAAGGCAGAACAGAGCAAGAATTGCCCCCGCCTAGCTATGATGTCCCTTGCTTAAAATCGCCATCTGCACTGATGTCAGACAGCTATGCTAAAGAGCCATGAACTCATGTCAGGCGAACAGAAGTCATAGTCACCGGCTTCTTGGCGCAGCTGGGTGAACAATCGGAGCCGGCACAAGCGGGCTTTCAAATACCCGGAAAGAAGGGCGGGCTTGTGTTAACTCTCATCCATCAATTTGCTGCTTTATGGCACCCTGCATCGTTTAAATAGGCTCCTCAGCTCCCGAGTTGATAGTGGCAAGCTATCCAAGTGTCATCATGAGGCCAGATTGAGATGCCAGCCAGCAGGTGCCCGTGGCTACCACACACATGCAGGACTGCTCCACTTGTTAGGCTGGTGGCCCATAAAATGTCCCTCCCTAGAGCCCTAGCTTTTGGCATCGCTCCGTTGTATTAGTTTTCATTTATTAAGGCATGTGGATAGTTGCTAGACACAAACAAATCATTTATAATCGGTGTAGTGGTGTCTGCCTGTGTTTGCAGGATGTGTAAGGCCACAGACATGGGGATCAAGAGGTGGGAGCCCTGGCACTACTGTGCATAAAGCTCCAACGACCCTGCTCTAGACACAGACAAAGACTTCCCCTGTGCCACTTTGCACGTGGTTTGTCTGTTTGGGGAATGGACTCTGGTACGGTGTCTACACCCCCATCTCCTCCATGTTTGGGAGACACAGAGCATACTGCTGTGTCCCCATTCCTGACATCAGCTTCCAGTTTTCTAGTTGCTGGGATACCTCAGGATCCATCACAGAATTTGTGATGAGGTGCTTTCAGACCTCATCAGAAAATACAACAGGCCAGGAAAACACTGAAACAGCCACGTGGAAGTAGGGACCATTCCATGCTCACATGGACATCACCCACACAAGTGTATGGCTATATGTTGCCAGTTAATGACACTAGCAGTGACTACTGTCCTGTGGAAATAAACTGAGCCAAGTTTAGCTTCTCCCTAAAATTTCAAACAAATCAGATAAACTAGACCAAAGGCAATGAATTCTTCCATCTTCAGAAAACTAAGACAGCTGTAATGTCTTTCTTGCCTTTCTTATCAGAGAATTTGAGATCAGATTGTCATCTCCTCGTTGAGGTCAGCTGTGATGAAAGCACAGCAGATGAGAAAGAGGTTGAGAGAGAGCTTAAATACCGCTAGATTTTGTTCTTGAGGTGCCCAGGTTGGTCTCTGATAAACCAGAAAACTCCTGCCTACAGAGACAATGTTGCCTGTGGCAGTTTCACTAGCGCTTCACTGAGATGAAAAGTAAAAAAACCCAACAAGTATCAGTGCTTCGCTTACCAAAACCTGTACTTTTTGAAGTCAGATTAAGAGCTCTCAGTGTTACACCCCAAGTTTTTATTGAGTTCTTTATATCACAGCAGCCTCGGAACAAGCGAGGAACACGCTTTTATTATTGGCCTCCTAATTTGTCCATTATCAGAAAGCCAAACTTGAAGGCCAAACTGGTAGCTCTGTGGTTAATGCTCTGTAGCCTATAGAGTTCCCACAGCTGCCAGGAGCGGGATGCAATACAACCATCATGGCCCCTCAGTTTTGAGGCTCAGGAGACAGAAGACTCCAGATTGTTTTGCGCTGATCCACAGGTGATAATCAAAGACAAGCAATTTGCCCAACATCACAGAGCACTTTAGTGTATAACCAAGTGCCATCCTTTGACTTGCTTATTACTGGAGCTTACGGCCTCTTAAGAAATACATATTTATGCGTTTCATTAGCAAAACATTAGTTAGTTAAGCTCCACATCTTCAAGATTTAAAGCATTTAAATCAGACCACCTCTGCTTAATTGCAGATAAGATTGCAATCTAATCTCGAAACACACATCCCTTATTTTTCATGCGACACAATTAAACCTTAACATTTAAAGAGCACTCTGAAATGATTCAGCACACAGTACTTCCCTGGAGCACGCAGAGCAGAGAGGTCTTGTGCAAGAGGCAACCCTTAAATACAAAGAGGTACACTACACGCTCCTTCCGAGTTACACAACTTCTGATCAACAATAACAACTACTTCCCTCCTCCCAAAGCCACTCCTCAGCAAAGACATGCAACAACAATCAAACCAGATCCTATCATTTCCTTTATGCTGTTTCCCCCTTTTGCAGCTAAACTTCAAGCTGTCTGATTAGTGGCACCAGTGAGATATATAACAGTATTATTTTGAAATATTTGAAACCTACCACAGGTAGGTTTCAAAGCTGTCATAAGCTACCTAGAGACGAGTTACGGGATATTAGATCAACTCTACTGCTGAAAACAGTTTCCAAGTTCCAGTGCCTTTCATAGTATAAAACTTAACCAATACCTGCAACGGTCCAGCTAAACATCTCAGGAGATGTCATGTATAAATTTCCATGCGTGTTCAGTTCTGGTGTGCAACAACAGCTTTTACCAACTTCAGTGATAACCCTGCACGCCCAGGGAAAGAAATCAGTCTGTGCAGGTGATTCAGATCCCAAACTCATGACAAACTGCGTGGGATTTCCAAAGAATTATGGACACTCAGGGCACACTTCCAAATTGTTCTTAAAAGTCACCAGCTTTGGCATCTAAGCCCACAACACGCTTTTGGAAGACTCTGCCTAAAAACTAGCTATTAAAACCAGAGAGAAATGTGCACAAGCTAACTTTCGCCTGCTGTCCAAAAATTACAAAACACATCATTCAAACACACCTTCAGGTAAAATTTAGAGGATGCCCAACCTTTCCAAAAACTATAAAAGCAGCTGAGCATTGATGGCATTCAGATGGCTAACTCTTGACGGTGCTCGGACCTGGAGCTGATCCAAAACACCTCGCTGTGTTGAACAAGAGATGTCGGCAGGCAGGTGTGGAACACCATTTGCCAAGCTGTGGTTAACATCTTTAAATAAAAGGAAACCAAAAAGCAAACATCATTTTTACTTTACATAACTCAACTAAGGAGCTGGGGTGGAGTGAGGGAAGCGTTCTGCAAAACCTGTTCTCTTTAAGTCACATTTCAATCTTCACCATAACAATAGCTTTGGCACCGAAGTGATGCTGCAGTGAAATACCAGCGTGCACAATGTCAAAACTCCCAAAAGGAAACCAACAACTGGACACACTGGCTAAAGTTCATTTTCAGCTTTAGTCAAGGCTCAAAATTTTAAGTGTTACTTACTCACACAGAAGAATGCCGTTTTCTAATCCAGAACGAAAATCTTTCTCACCAAAACTTCTGCCCGTCACTTGCTGCAAAAGAGAAGGGGGAGACAGAAGAGTGACATCTATTAGAAGGTGTTCTGTTCAAGAGTAGCTTATAACATTCAGTTAAAGGCATAGGAAACATTTGAGCTTTATAGGTCCTGACAAAGGTCTAAGTTGTGTCCATCAACCAGTTTCCTCCTTCCCATTTCATCAATCTATATAGCACATAGAACAAAGTCCTTGCTGTAGCCACTGCAATTAGAGATTATAACTGAGGTGCTTCCTAGAAGTAAAAAACAAGAACTACCAACCAAAACCTACAATGTAATCTTCAGGATATTTTAAAAATCTTATTCTATAGCATTTTGAATTTTAAAACTATTCAGAAAAACTATGTATCTTTACTGGGTTTTTTTGCATCACATAAAAAATCTTATACTGGGCTTGAAATTTTGGCCTTTAGCCTGTCACCATTATAGAATAAGCAAAGGTAATTGGAAGCAGTTATAGCCCTTCAGACACACGCCAGACACACACAGTGCTCCCGGTTGTATTAAATGATACTTGACATCACAGTGAACTGTGAGCACGAACACAAGCTTGGTGGAAGCTAAAGTTTAGGCACTTACACAGCCCACAGCCTGTCAGGGATGCTTGGACCGGCAGGTACATCCTGCATTACGAGCTCTTAAGCCAGACTCTGCTGCTGAGGGATGGACCATCTAGGAACTGTCTAGGAATCCCAATCTCGCCTGAGGGTACCAGATGCTACAAGCATGACTGAACCCCCATTTATGACTCATTGCTGTGTTGACTATGGCTTGCCATTCATCCTCAAATCATTCTCAACAGATGATGTGTTCGGTTAAGAGTAAGGAATATTTATTATTACCACCAACAAATATATAAAAATAGTTGCTGTGTTTTGAGAGCACTGAAGAGAAACAAAGGGTTTGTTTTTTGTTTTTTTTTAAAAAAACNCCTAGTTTTTAATTGTCCTCCAGGAGGTCTTCTCCTCACCCAGCCAAAACATTTACCGGATGCTTACAGAGATTTCTCATGGCTCCCATCCAACCTTTCAGCAAGACCCTTGCTCTGGGCGTTGCTTCCACCACAGAGAACAGTGACTTGGGGACACATCTGTCCTTCCATCCCCATTTTCTCCTTGCTGTTCCATTCAGATACAAGACCCTTCCCCTCCCAGCTTCCTGTCATAAAGACAGCAATTTATAAAAACTGACAAGTTTGGCACTTTCCCACGGGATTAGCGAATGCATCAGCTTCACAAATGCTGGTTATAGCTACACAGTCTTAGACAGGGAACACCACTTTTTTGGAATTGAAGCGTAAATGCAAAGCCTTAAACCTAATCCCCCACTTAATAATAAATATACTGTTTTTTTCAACGTGAAGGAACTTCTCTCAACAAACTAGTGTGACTGTGCAAACTCTAACCCCTCACACTCTGAAAAGTGTATCGTAAAGACATCAGTTGGCAATCAGTTTTATGCAAATGCACGAAGCAGAACAAGGCACTGTGTTGCCCTCATACCTCAGGAGACACCAGACAATTTGCTAGCAGTAAATGACCTCTAATCATTTAAACTACCTCTAATCATAGTAAATCATCTCTAATCTTGATCGTGCTGAGACAGAGGGGAATCATGACAATAAAACCATTAGCTTTTAGGATGAATGATAGACAGAGCACATCAAAACTGAATTTTATTTCATCCATAGAATAAAGTACAGTACAGAAAGGAATAGGAAGAGCTATAGAATCATAGCCACCTTTTCATCTACACAGAGGGGGAGGAAAAAAAAAAGAAAAAAAAAAAAGAGATAGTTATCTTATTTCATTCTTCAACATCAAACGTTCCAGCTATGGAAGTCAATCTTTTTATGTGATTGTTGAACAGCCTCATTCAGCAGTATTGAAACTATTAACACAATTGAGGAAAGAATCTACATGCCAAAAGCTGTCACCTGAGTACTGCTGTCATTGCTACTGATGTAGAAAGGCTTCATACATCATTTCTGGCCACACCAATAAAATCGTGAAATGCAAATGCACAGCTGGAACAACCATTCATCCAGTGAGAGCTACAAAAAAAATTGACAGCAGGTGAGGAAAGACAGGACAGTCCAGGAACAGTCCATGTCTGTTTGAAAAGGAACCAGGAGTAAATGAGGCATGGAAAGGTTTGTGCCTGTTCTAGATGATCCAGCTGCAGAGGGGAAACATTAATCAGCTACAAGTCTCCTGATTTAGCCAATTAAAAAGGAAAAACAGTTCAACAGAGAAAGGCTAGAAACTGAAAATACACATGAAGACGGCATTACAGATGACAAAGATAAACCCAAAAGGGGACTGAGAGGAGCAAAAAGCTGGGTACACCTCTTCCAGAGGAAATTACAGCTCAGTTTCTTGGCATGTGCGCACATGTACATATACGTGTGCACACATACATACACCCCCTGCTTTGCAGAGGCCACTTTGGGCCACAGAATCATAGTGTCATTTCAGTTGGAAGGGATCCTGAAGACCATCAAGTCCAACCATTAATGTAATGCTGCCAAGTTACCCTCAAGAACAACCACAGCAGGCCCCCAGGCCAGCCACCCGCGTGTGTCTAAGATAACCTTTGCTCAGTGCATGGAGACAGAAGGAGCAAGGATTTAAAGCAACTTCAAGCAAAAGGATTGGCACCCTCGTATGTGCAAACTGAGTCCTGTGTAGCTAAGCACATACTAATCTTTGCCCAAACCCACACAAAAAGGAGCGCAGGTACATTAACCACGGTATCACAAAAGTACTGCGTGCATCACAAGACTACATTCCTGTTATTAATCTAAGCACCGCTCTGTTCCTACTAGCCTGTCTTCTTCCATCTCTGGAAAAGCACTTCAGATTCACTGCTGGATGAAACTGAGAAGGACCAGAGGGTAGCATTTACAGTGCTTCTACCGAACTTCACCAGACAAAAGAAAATTGTACATCTGGGATCGATCTTCATCCCATCAGCTTTTGTACTGCAGAGAACGAATGTTCAAAACTAAACATGCACAATCCCAGTTATGGACAAATGCAAGGTAGTCTGTATTCTGGGCTGCTGCCTTCAGGAAAGGAAAAAAATATTAAAAAAAAAAAAAGGGAACACCAAAAAACAACAAAGATGTTAACTAAGAGAACATTTAAGACCTGGCCTTGCTTCACAAGGCTCTCTTCTAGACCACCACGTCTCACATGATTTCAAGGCGCAACTGCATCTGCTACCAAGCGTGGCCCCCACGTCACCAGTACAGAGCGACGCACTAGGGCAGCACAGCAGGGTACAGGGAGGAGCTCCCCATTCACTTCTTCAACGTCAGTACACTGTAACTCTCTGTAGTGCAAGGGACACTAAAGGTAGAACGAAGCACCTCAAAGGCAAAACACAAGCTGTATCCTGCCAACAATTACTTAAAAAGCCTGCCTCCTCTTGAATAAGTTCTATAAAGCTGGAGGAAAGGAGCTGCCTTTCCATATCATACTGTAAATTAAAAATAGAGAACAGAATTGAAACTGTATAGTTTATTATTGTGCTTCATTTATGTGAGGAGGAGTTGAGCTGCTTTTGTTCATCATCTGGATGATATTTTCTTCTCTGTAAAAGGCTGCAAGCGTCTTCAACCAGGGCAATTATTTGACTGCCGGATGCGTTTCTCAGTTTCACGGCCACTTAACAACCCAGAAAATGAACTTAAAATTCTTAATAAAAGTTTTTCCAAAGGAGTATTAGGACACTAAACCACAGCACACTGATTCTCTATCACAAGCTCATGGCAACAGCTTCAATAGATATTTACACACAGTAACACTTCTTATATACAGTATTGCTGCTGATTAACTCCTTTGTTCTTTGCAGTTACGCATGCCACTAAATTTATGTCATCAAGGATGGCTGTCATCCAGCCACTAACCAGTGCCATATTACACAACTCTATTTTCACTAAGCTCCAGTTCACATTGTTTTCCTTGCGTTTTTTATTGCTGCTGGTGCTTCCTGAGATGGAGCTCGCAAAGCCTCTGGTGTCAAAACAGCTTAAGGGCATGAAAAAGAAAAGGTGACAAATTAGCGAGCAGATGCTGGCCTCAGGTGAAATTTATCTCGGCCAACAAGATGTAAGTAGTTGAATAAACACTAAGTCATCAGGGACAACACTCTGAACATAGTTAGCTTCATTGTCTATGTGCACATCTGAAAACGGCATGGAAAGCGCTGAACAAAAATATAGACACAGCAGGGAGAGGTCTTTGTTACTCATTACGCATTTTGGAGAGCTTGTGAAGCATGACAGTAATGAAAGAAACATTTTCGAAAAGTTTGGTAGGCTTCTCGCTACTTTGTACATGGGTACGCTCCATTTCAATTTTGTATAATCAGTATTTTCCCCTATATGACATTTTTACTTGAATGAAAAAAGCCCACCCTGCTACTTAACTAGAAAGCACACCACTTTTAGTTTAGGGAGATGTACAAATAAGGCTTAAACTATAATAATCACGGGTTTCTACAGAGAAAGCACTGGATAATGCAAACGGTGGGGCACATGAACCGCCAAAAGAAGCATGAGAGTTTTTAAGGCATCAGAATTTGATGCCTCTCGAGTAACGAATTTGTACTTCTGACATATCGTTTGAGCTAATACCATGAATAGTCAAGTTAAATTCATGTAGCACAGACAAGAGATTTCTGAACTAAACACCACTGGTAAATTTTTAAGCCAGCTTTACATTTGCAGACCAGATGTGTACCACGCTGCTATGATGGCACAAAGGGACTTGAAGACCCTTCACCAGCTCCTGGTTCTGCCGTGCCCTGCACAGGCGATGCTTCACTCTGCCTCCAGAAGAGGACAGAACCCATCCTGTAGGCATCAGCTCCCTCCCTCCTACTCCACAGCACAGGGATTTAAATTGCTGAAATTATAGAAATATATGCTGGTCATAAACAGTTTTAGTACAAATATTAGGAAGTAGGTGATTTGCACAGGCAAAACCTGAAGACTGCACGAATGGATCTTCCCAAGAGCAACAAACTCTGGTCAAGCATTACCTGTCTTCCAGGAAAGCTGAGTGATGGCAAGCACTTCGCACAAAGCTTCCCAAGGCATTACAGTATTGAGGTCATTTACTACTAAAATCAATAAACGGATGAACAACTTGAATATCTTTAATGTGTATTTCTACTCTCAAGGACAAAACCAGCACGACCTCAGAATATCTAATGTAGCCAGCAATGAACCACTTCAAATTCTGTAGTACAGAACTTGAAAATTTAAAGACTGCATGGGAGGAGAGGGAAATTTCACACCTGGGTAACAAGATTAATCTGCAAAGAAAGCACTTAACATTATTTATTTTTAGATCTTCCACTTTCTGGTCACTTAAATTCAACTGCAATTTGCAAAGTTAACTAGCCATGCTGAAGTCCCCTTTGTTCTCTTCCTCAGCTATTCACCATCATACCATTCTTTAAAGAGTCAGCGAGTTGGCTTGCTCTTTTTCACACTTCATAGGAACTCAATTTCTCTAGCAACAGCAGAATAAAATAGGGGATAGCATATTCTCTGCTATTGGCTTTAAATTTCCACCTGCCACACTGACAGTTGGGTTAGCTGACAGTTGGTAGTCAACATATAACATGGGAGAACCGTACCCAGCGACAAAAACATAGAATCACAGAATGGTTAGAGTTGGAAGGAACCTTACAGATCATCCGATTCCAACCCCCCCTGCCATGGGCAGGGACACCTCCCACTAGACCAGGCTGCTCAAAGCCCCATCCAACCTGGACTTAAACACCTCCAGGGATGGGGCATCCACAGCTTCTCTGGGCAACCTGTGCCAGTGCCTCACCACCCTCACAGGAAAGAATTTCTTCTTAATATCTAATCTAAATCTCGCCTTTTTCAATTTAAAACCATTACCCCATGTCCTATCACTACAACTCCTGACAAAGAGTCCCTCCTCAGCTCTCCTGTAGGCTCCCTTCAGGTACTGGAAGGCTGTTATGAGGTCTCCCCAGACCCTTCTCTTCTCCAAGCTTAACAGCTCCAGCTCTCTCAGCCTGTCTTCACAGGAGATGTGCTCCAGCCCTCCGATCATTTTTGTGACCTCCGCTGGACCCATTCCAACAGCTCCACGTCCTTCCTGTGTGAAGGACTCCAGATCTGGACACAGCACTTCAGGTGTGGGGGCTCAACGAGAGCAGGGTAGAGGGGTAGAATCATCTCTCTCGACCTGCTGGTCATGCTTCTTTTGATCCAGCCCAGGATGCGGTTGGCTTTCTGGGCTACCAGTGTGCACTGCCAGCTCATGTTGAGCTTCTCAGCCACGAGCACTCCCAAGTCCTTCTCTAAGCATGTGCACTACAATTCTGCCTGCTGAAAGGCCAAGACATGATGGGAGAAGACAACTGCAAGCTAATGAGGTTTATTGCTGCTGATAAAGCACAGGCATCACTATATTCCTCCTTTCCCCATTAACATACCACTGCCATCAGCAGCTATTACCTACCCAAGACTTTAAAACTAAGTCTGGGAAGGTTTTGTCCTTGCTAATCCTGCCCGTCACCAGAGCTTTCCACACGGAAATTCTGCATTGCTAACAGCAGTATTATAGACGCAGGGTTGCCATACGTTGTTTTGGATTTATGATCTCGCAGAGCCGCGCGCGTTTCTGCCAGGACATCTGGTAGTATAATCCCGCTTGGCTGGCAAGCTGCTAGGGAGTGTTAAAAATTCATGATAGAGTAAAATCAGCCTCCTTTTTTTCATCTCCCTTCCCTGATGCTGTTTGTATACATTCCCAGGTGCGTTGCCAAACGCTGCAGCCTTCCCTTTGGGGTGGGGTGGGGCAGAAAACGTTTCGCTCAAGGTTGAACCTTTCGTGGAAAAAGAACAAAGAGCAACAAGAGAGAACTTAAAAGCGTCTTCCGTCAGACTTCTCGTGGTTGCTGCGCAAGCCCCGCAAGCGTCACCTCGCAGCAGGTCACCTGTTACATCAGATTTGTGTTTGACAGCCAGTAAATTGGCATTCTGTCGTTGCTTTAGAGGCAACCAGCTTCTTATCTGTACTTCAAGAGGTATTATCAAAATTAGATACCGGATGACAGACATAAGAGAACACTGTAAGATCCCTGGTTTTAATCAGTGGTTCAATTTTGAGTTCTTTATATTGCTAAATAACAAGGAAAAAAGTAAGGTAGGTTCTAGGCTTCTGCCATAGATGTCAGTCAAGTGCTCATCCTCCTTGATTGGGGAGGAGAAGGAATGAAGTATTATTTCAGGAAAATAACTTGTATTTGATGTAAGCTACATCTTGCCATAACGAAACGTTCTTTAGCTCTGTACTCTTTCCTGTAAAAACAAGACCCCATGCAGATGGTCAGAGGAGCAGAGACCAGGATTAGCATGTACAATGCGGGGCCAACGAGTACAACAAACGAGAAGGCAAGAGCACAGAATGCACCTCCTTAGCCAGAGGCCCTCATTCATTCTAGTTCTGGCCATCTGGACAGCCTGACCATGCTCCTCTCCACCGTCTGGAGAAAGCTCCATGTTTGGCTACCCCTTCTACTGCTGCACAAGCTATCCCAGGTTCAGGGCAAACCAGTACTTAATGGCAGTTCCTGCACCTTTGAAGGGAGGAGGAGCAGATGACTAATAATTACTAGCTATCATGAAGACCTTTTTCCCAAGGTCTTATTTTCTTAGCCAATCAGGCTAAACAAGGAGTCTGCTCATTGAAAAATGAAAGGCTGATTAAAGTTATTATGAGTTTTCCAACCTCTTCACCGTGATCCCCTGGGGCATGCCATGGGCAGACAAGCAGCTGCACTCCCTTCTACTGTCCCTCTTTACCTGCATGCAGGAAAAAACATACACAGGGAACGACTCTAAAAAGCAGTAACTATTGATTTAGCCTGTATTATTTCCCTAATGCAAAGAGCCTTGAAGCTGGAATCAGAGCCAATGGAGAAAGATAACTCAAGCTCTGGCTACTGAACTCAAAGCAGCTGTCAGACCAAAATATGTTAGCCTCACATTTTATCACCAAGCCAAAGCTTTTTTAGCAAAGGCCAGGAGACATTTTTTCCTTTGCCTCAGGTTGATTACACTAGCAACTATCCAGCAAAACAGGAAATTGGGTTTCTGGCCACCTCTAAAGGAGCAAAGAATTAGAGTAGATATTGTTTTATCCTTTAACTCCTTTTTCTAGCTGCAGTATCCCACGGTCTTGAAAAAACTGCTCCTCCAAAATATATGCTACATTGCATCATCAACATGTTGGATCTGAAGCATCTGCTAATAAAACCCTCTATTTTCTCTCCTCCAGCTTTAGAGAGTTTAGACAGAATCAGAAGTGTTTAAAGCTCTGTCAACTAATTACAGCTGCAGAGCAAGACACAGGCAGCAGACTCCTCACTGAGCACAACGTCTTGTCTCACCCTCAAAGCAATGAAGAGATCAACAGCTCTGTGGGAGATGATGGGATCGCTGCAGCATCTAGATTTGTTATTCCCCACTTCACACTGCTCTAGCCTAACTTTACATTATCGCTCCATTTGTGCTTTACGAGACCATCGCGCTACTCCTTGGACGAGCAGATTTTTGACACCAGCATGGGTTTGTTTGCCAGGAATGTGCATCTTGGCAGACAATTTTAAAACCGCACACATTGAAAGCTGGACAGAGACAGGAATACAAACATACAAGAAGCTGCAAGTTCAAGAGGCCCAACACTAGAAGCACTTCAGCTTGTCATTAACCAACGTCAACTGAGACTACCGAAGCGCAGCGCTACTGCTGAGTTTTGCAATGAAAAACGTCTGCTAGAAGACATCAGCCTCCCTTTTTGAAGAAATTAGGTGTTCACTTGAGCAAACCATTACTGAATTTAACCAGCCATTTAAAGATGACAATGTCTGAAGGTCTCAGTGGAGCTTCTGAAATGCCGATGATGAGCATCGCTAGGCACCAGTCTACCTTGAAGCTTTTAAATTTAATGTCATCAAGTCATATCAAGACAAGTCCTTCTGTAAAATGTCCCATTTACAGCCTGCAGAATTTAAATATATATATATATATATATATATACACACATGTATAAAGTATAACTCAGCAAGGCATTTTAAGACCTTTAAGGTTCTCCAGACCTTTCAAGGCCTCTGGGCTTGAAAGCCCAGAGCAAAGCAGGAAACCATCTGTGGGGAATAAGATGCTTCATGCAGACACTGCTGCAAAGCACAATTCTATCTACCATCAATAAAACTCTGCAAGACTTTGCTCCTTTCAAACAGAAAAGAGCAAAAATACCAACACTTCTGAGAGCAATCTCTGAGCTCCTTGGATGTTCCCTCTGAACTCTGGATCGTCACTTGGCACATTCTCCAGCAGAACAGAGCTGCGTGCCACAGCTTTACAGTCACTTGCATAAAAATCACAAAACTACCAGCTTCTAAACAGGAAAAAATGTGCATTTCAAAAATCACAGGATGAAGAAAAATGATCCACTTTCCTGCAGAAAGACGGCTAACCTTAATTCAGTCATATGCTTTTGAGGCCTTCATTAATAACTCTTTGCAAGTGGATCTATTTTTTTCCTGCCTCTATAGAGACAGAGTTAAGGAAAAGCATTCCCACTCTGAATGCTTTTCCAGCTAAGCCAGTTTTCTAAACACCATTTGGCCACCAAGCAAGGGTGGAGCTACATTTATAGAGCTGTCAGGGAGCAGCAAGGGCCACCTGCGCCCTGACAGCAGGTGAGCCAGGAGATGGTGGCACAGGGAGGATGAGGGATGAGACGAGGGAGCCTAGCACAGCCCGTGTCCTCACCGCTGGGGGACAGTCACACAGGGTGTGAACTGACAAGTAAAGCCAGGTGTTGGTAACAAGGTCCATCCACAGCATCAGACATGGCAAAGTGATGAACTGGGTCTGGGGTCTGTCCAGGGAGTCCAGTCAGGAGTAGAAGGAGATGAAGACAGAGAAAGGACTGGAAAGAAGGCTACAGCATGGGTTCAAAGCCCACTCAGGAGCCAGGACCAAAGACAAGGAATGGACACAGCCTACAACGTATGGTACAAAGGGTCCATTCCAGGAGACAAGGTAGGTACAGCATTATGCTGCACACCAGCAGCAACAGCTCCAGAAGCTGTGAAGCCATCACAGACCTGACCAAGGGAGCAAGAAACTGACCGAGTAACCAGAAGGCTTGCTCTGCAGATGGCATCTCTGCTGCGTTGAGCTCCAGAAAATAACAGAAGTGGAATACCCCTGGAATCCACAATTACTGGTTCTCAGCAACACTCATTCATTTTACCAACTTTATCTTATGGCAGTGAAAAAAACCCTTTCTTCTCCCCTCACACCTTGCATGAGAACTGGAGAGGATAAAGCATCCACAAAGAGAATGCTGCTTACATAAGGAAAGAAATAAAAACAAAAAAGAAATAGGAAAGTATGGTGAAACAGAACAACTATTTATCTCCAAATTATGATGACATTACAAGCAGATAGAAAGCCTCCTGCAGCCTCTACTGGAGTAAATCGGTTTTCTGTTCTCCCCGACTCTGCTCTGTGCCTCCCATGTCTCAGATCCTGAAGGAGAGGCAATAGCTCTGCAGAAGGAAATAGTGACATTAATGCTTCAGAAAAAAGAAATGCCTAAGAATAGCTACAATCAACTGATGTTTTAGAGCAAGTGGACATGATACGGTGGTAGATTTGACTGCCTTTAAATAGAAAAGAAAGTATTTCTTTAAGATTTCAAATCACAGCCTACTCTTGAAAAAGCCCTTCTGGGAGCAGCCACCAGCTTAAACAAAATTAAGAAAAATAATTTCTTACTCTTTTTTTCACCTTCTTCTCTACTTATTTCTCTCTCCTCCTCCTCCTCCCAAAACCACATTTTTCCCCAACTAAAGAATGTCAAGACCTGTCTTTCGGCAGATTGCTGCTCTAAGAGCTAGCAATCTCGCAATGCAGAATGAGTACTAAAAATTGGAAGCCATTTTTCACTCACCCAATTTAGCTGGAATAGGGCAGTTACACGTAGGTATGGATAGAGTACTCTGCTAAATGGAATTCATAAATCACTATTGCTGTCCCCTGCAATGATAAACACGCCACTTACCGATGCAGAGCATCAAATTAAGACCTATTTACAAGGTTACCGCTGGGACAGAAAGCAGCAGTGTTAACACAGGGTAAGTTGTTGCCATTTTCTCCCCTGCTGCTGCAGATACAGGGAGCCTTTGTTTGAAGGACACTGAGAACAGAGGGAGAAAGGGAGGAAGGATTGATGATGCTTACAACAATAACAAACGCTGCTCTTTTCTATTGCTGGAGCACCTGCTGCCTCCATCAGTTCAGGCTCATCCATTATGCAGGACACCAGCAGCCAGGGCTCCAGAAGCACCAGCTCCTAAGACACGGCAGACCTGACCAAGGAGCGAGGCACAGGACCAGCAACCTCTCATTAGGAAATCAACGAGCTGCACTAGCGCACATTCTCTCCCCTGGGTGAGACAAATAGTAGGAACAATTAGATTAAGCATCTGGATCGAATACAGACAGAGGAACAAAAGAAATTTGCCATCAATAAAATTTGTCGATTTAGCCTTGCAGCAAATCAATTCCTGAAGAGCGAAGAAAACCCAACAACTATTTTAATTGCTCTTACTTTTATTTTTACTGTTAGTGGAAACCATGTAAGGTCTAAAATGGATTGAAAGGAATGTAATTATTTTACTGTAATGCTTTAATAGTGTAAAAGGAGCGTATTAAAAACATGCTTAATATTTCCAATATAAACAATAAGAACTGCAAGTTTCAAAGCATTAAGTGCATTTCTACAATTCCAAGAACTCTTTTGAGTTGGCCACTTCACTGAATCTGACCTGTCCCATGAACATTTTCATGTTTCCATCACGTTACCAAGCTGGAGAACCTCACTCGCCAACAGGGTGACTCGAATGCTGCTTTATACAGGAAGCATCAGCAGAACTCAACACTGAAAAGTATATTTAAATATTATGACTCCTGGCTTGCAAAGCACTTATCAGAATTAATTGGTTAATTCATGACTTCCAGCTGTAAAAATGAGAGGACAAAGCATGCTTGCTTGAAGTTCTTTACCAGCACATTGGTTTCCCATGCAGCTCCTGACATTCATGTACAGCGAACAACATTCTTTAGATCTGAAAGAAATTTTTTAAAAAATTCCAGAAATCTTGAAACTATTCATTAATTAATTATGCGACTATATAAAAAAGGAAAATAAAGTTTAAGTTACTTTCCTAAATAAGTTGTCTTCAGATTTCATATATTATTCAAATGGTAGATGAAATTAAAGGCAAATAAATATCACTAACAACTTCCTCCATTCCTATCAAAAAGCACATGGGTATTGACAACGTTATGTGACACTCATCAATAATACTGCATTTCCAACTGTGGAAGAGCACTACTGTCTTACAAATAGGAAATGAACCAGAACTGTCAGGACAGGAATACCTGCCTAATCTACAAGCAAAATTATACACAACAGGGAGGAAAACAAACAAACAAACAAATAAACAAACAAAAAGCACCCACACAATCACACTCACAGATCAACACCAAACAACCAAACACAACCCAACAAAAAACCACTATAACATATTTAAATAGTACAGATATTCTATGCATCAGCATACATTTTTTGGCCAACACTGCAATGTTCTTTTCAGAAGGCGTTCACTTAAAGAAATTGCATTTCTCTCCCCTTATGTTTTCCATGCAGCAATGCTCCTGCATGACAGCAGGAGCTTTGCTGCTGAGTTCAAGTGCTCATACAGTTTTCAATCCTGACAGTCTGCAAGTGCACCAAAGCCATATTAAAACCTAAGATAACCCCTGTGATGTTTTAAAAGGGAAAGCTCAGGAAGAACCCAAAGCTTCTTTCTCCCTGGCTAAAATTAAAAGTGTCTGTTGCAATCAGCTGACTCTAATAAGTGCAAATTCTAAACCTCTCATGCTAAATATTGCCCAGCTTAGGTTGGAAGAAGCAGTCACCTACAGCAACCTGCTAGAACAGCTGTCTGATAACAACCTGTCACCTGGAATTAAGGGCAAATGGTTAAGACTTTTTGATAGAGGGGAAAAAGAAAGAAGAACACAAAAAAGCAACCAATATTGGGGTATTTGCTACAAAAGCATCACTTGACACCTCAGTGAAATTTGGACAGTCTCATCTCAATAGTCAGTCCGGTTTCCTAATGCGCTGCCTAATTTGTCACTCCATGACTGGGGGCAGACTGCTCAGCAGAATACAAAAAGCTTTATACAGAGTTGGAGAGGCTGCTGGAAAACCAACGTTATTTTCCCAAGACTGATCTGCTGATACATTTGCAACCGCCACCTGATTTAGCTATGCCAGTTAATCTGTCTTAAAGCTAGTTTTTCTTCTGGTATCAAGTCTAGCATTCCTGGGTTTGTTCATGACGAAAGGCACCAGGTATCTGATTATGAGCTGGCTTGTTTTAGCCAAAACAGGAATACCAGCACACTCTCCAACCATCTGTTTTTACCATACACTGCAAACTTGGCCAAATAGCTTTAAGTCCAGCGCTTTTGTAGTGTTTGCATGCTCTGCACTGACTCCATATTTTAAAAAACTGCTGGAAATTTTCTCCCCATTAGCTTGAAGGGATACTTGCTTATACTCATTGCTCTCTACCTTTAAAAACATCTGTCATTTTTACCCCTCAGCAATAAAGAGAGCTTTTTCCTCAATCAGACACCACCAGCAGGTTCAAATGTTTATTAGGGCAAACACTTCTGTGGGAACAAAGGAATTTAATAAAGGGATATTAAATGAGAGGAAGTTAACCCTCCTGCTGCCTCAACACACAGTGGATGGTGAAGGCAAAGGAGCAGGAGGAAGAGAAGGGCAAGCTTTGCCAGGTGCCTTGATTGCACATGGGCAGCACTGCATCCCATAAATTTTGGGCGTATCTCAGTTTGACCTGGGTGAAAATAAAAGAAAACATGAGGGATAAAATGAAGTTGCAGACAGAAAGTACTTTATCTGTCAGGATCTACATTTAAGTCCTTTTGATGCAGGTTAAACCCTACAGAAAAGCACAGCTGCTGTCTCCAAAAAATTACAAAACCCACACTCACCCAAACTCCAGAAGCACAAGAAGAGGCCTCACAACACTCATTCTAGTTATTTCATTTTTATTTTGATGAGCTGACACCAAGTGATGCAAAGGCATGTTAAATAAACAATGTCTCAAGAGTTAATTGTATCTTCTTACAGTCTGTCTGAAGAATCATTATATAATGGAACAAAATTGGATGTCTATGAGTATGAAAAAACCAGATTCAACATCAGAAAAAATAATACAATTTTTGTTTGTTTTGCATCCAAACCACAGGCCAGCAAGCACTAGAATTTTCTCCAAGACTAATAAAAGTTAAGTTACTTTGTGGTCTTTGGTTACTGGGTTAAAACCAGACACATCGCTTTAAAACTTTGTTTTTACATAGCAGGGCTTACAACTTAAACAAGACAGCAAACGCAAACGAACATTTAGACAACTGAAGCTGAGTCTTGAATGCTGTTTAGCCCCCCTGCACCTGGGTCTGAACTGCTTCTTGAGCTGCTCCACAAAACCACATCCTCTCCATGATTCACTCGTGGCGTTTTCTCTCCTTTCCGACTCAACCCTAAACAATAGGACCAATTTCGGCCACTCGTTAGAAGAACTGAAGCAGCATTCTGTAGAAAAAAGCTTCAGATTAAATGACCTCGTATTTTTGCATTTCAGTGGCATTCTTTTTGGCTTTGGATAGCAAGGGACGATGGAACAGCCCTGTCTAAAGCCAAAATTAAAAAGTGATACTGAACAGGCAAATCGAATGTGCTGTCCTTTGCTACATCACCGACAGATGGTGATGTCTTTTGCAGACCTCGTAAGCAGAAGCAGGCCAGTACATCTAGATGCCCAAACCCACCATTTGTTTCTCCTACAAGAATTTGCGAGATAACCCTCACAAAGCTGAGCATGCACCACCTCTGGCCCAGCTTGCTAAGATGAAAGGCAAGGTCTTTTTAAAGACTTGTCCAGGGAAAATCAGTGACCCACATGATCACAGCACTCATAACCCTGGTGATTTACACTTAAAGTAAAAGAGAAAGCACACGTAGATCATGAGGAAAAAACCCCAACAAACAGAAACAGCAGAAATCCAAGCCAATACATTTGGATGAGCTGGCACAATACTGTGTGGAAAAGATAAAACTAAAAGTGAGAATGCAAAGTGTATTTCAGCCCATTCCCAATTCCAGCTCGTGTTCCTTTTATCTTCACTGACACTGCTCTTAGAACCTCCCTCCTAGAACTCCTCTGATTTGCTGTTGCCACCCACGTACCATTGATCTTCTCATTTTTGACCATCTCACTCTTACTGCAATAGTCACAGAAGCACATTTTCTCTGGTTTATCCAGTTTTCTACACCAAGAATAGAAAGTAAGGATTTCCACTCAGAAGTGGAAATTAAAGTCTAGATAAAAATCCCTTAAGTTTCCAGCTTGGTTTCTCATTCATTTTCAGTTGGGCATGAGGTATTTGATCCCAAGGTACAACAACCCTCCCAACTTCTATTAAGGTTAGTGAAAACTAAGCAATTTGTTTCTCCACAGGTTCTCAACTGTGACTTAACCAGTTCAGCTCCTTGCAGACCGTTTCTGTACAAGAATTAAAGAAGGTGCTACCGTCTGCAGCCCGTAACTCCCAGGCAGGGCAAGAAGGTTGTGATTGCTACTTCTTTCAAGTGCCCTAAAATAAACAAACCCCTTTGTTCCTTCCCCTTGTAGTAACAGGAGTGACCAGATGGGAAAAATCAAACAAAGGTTTTCCTGATTATATCCTTTTTATTATAAACAGCTGGTTTGCTCCATGTCGTTCCTAGATCTTACACAACATCTTGATGGCCTTCTGCACAAAAACAATTTTTTTAATCTATCTACAATCTATTACTTTTATATCTATCTCCATAAAAGTCTTTTAAATCTTCATATTGTTGATTTGTATTCATTCAACAGCTAAACACAACCCAACCATTTAACAGATGAGATGATCTCTCCAGCTAACACATTTTACAGGTTTTATCAGTTTGCAAATTCACAGAGCAGCCTCCCAGGGACCAACACTTACAGGTCTCACAATCAAAACAAACAAAATCTGCAGTCCTCAGAAGATATTTAGTAAACAAAACAAGGTGTGTGCTGACTGCAGTATTAACATAAACAAATACCACTAAGATAATTTTTTCCCATACTTTAGAAGCCAGAGCTGATTCCAAATTCTCAGGCACACAGCACAACCTGAATCTCTGCTCAAAATCACTTTAATGGGAGGTGTAGGCACTGGGAGATCAGCACCTAAAAAGGACTCCGAAACGGTACCTTTCCGAATACTAAAAAACCCTAAACAATTTGACAGTCACAGAACAAGACACTAATGAGGCTGTTTGTAATTACTCCGAGAAAAGAAACATCAGCAATAAACCTGCCAGCTTTTCAGGCTGACTGCAACCCCAGAGAGTAGGAGGGAGATGAGAATTATTGGCAGAGCCTCCCAGAGAAGAGGCTGAGGGTGTGAGAGAGGAGAGGAAGAGGAGAGCGAGAGGGCAAGGGTTCCCTAGCCCCTTCCAAGATTGCCGTCTGCAAAGCATCTATACCCGTTAGTGAAACCATGAGGTTCTGCTGCTCACAAACTGTTTGCAGCTTGTGTCCGTGTCAGCACCGTGTGTGTGACTAAACAGGTCCTGATGCGGGACAGCAGGCAGCTGGCTCCCATCAGAAACTTCAGGCTCATTGGGTATCGGCGGTTGCCACATCTCTGCTGCCTTAAATAACAGTATTACAAACGTTCAATACTATTTTTATATTCATTAAAACTTTGGGAAAAAAAATAATCAAGTAGCAAATAGAAGGAAAAAAAAAAAAAAAAGAAATCTGAAGAACTTAATTGGTTGTGAACATCGAACCCACACTGAAGACCTTTGAAGGAAGCTGCAAAATAAAAACAAAGTTAAATTTTAAAAACGTGTTTGGAAACTTTTCAGCTGCTTTTCTTTTTAGTATTTCACATGTAACTCTTTGTGGTTTAGCTAGGAATTTTTTAATATTCATTTGAACCAATGGACAGATGCCAAAGCTTCATCTCAAAATTCTGTTGAAGAGTTTAATTCATTTTTGAAAAGGAGCTAATAGGTTTTAAGTATCTAACTCTTCTTCAGGAAAAGGTCCAGAAACAAATCCCAGCCAAAGGTCAGACTTGTTAAACCCATATATCTATGAAATTCAGATTAAAACAGCGTTTCCTGCAATTAAAACATTTTCTGCATTTCCCACTGGACTCAAAATTCAATCTTTTTGTGACTGAGATAAAGGGCAAAAAATGAACTCTTATTCTATAAGTAAAAGGTTAGAAACATCCAGCTGTGCAACTTCAGAACTACATACAGCCACACCAAATACATGTGTGCTCTGGAGAGGTTATCCCCCCTCCCATACCCTAGTTACCCATATGACCAAGGCATGAGATGAAAGGAGTTATCTGATCCAAAAGTCAGGAAACAGGGAATTCCCTGTTACAGTCTAAGCCCAAACCAGATGCCTGCACCTGCATCCCAGCAGCTCCCTCGGCTACCGCTGGAACAGCCCAGCACTGCCGTAAGCCGTGCTGGAAACCTTCTGGGACCCTGTCCCACCACATCCCAACACCAGCTCTTGCTGGTGCTCCCTCCTTCCCAACACCACCTCCAGCTGCCAGAAAACACTTTGCAGCCGCCCCCGAACTGACTGTGCGGGTCATCAACAAATCCCAGAGAAACCCAGAATTCAGCAGGAGGAAAAGGACAAACATTACTGCCAAAACAAGTTCTCCTGGAGTTACGATTCCTAAAACACAGGTATCTGGGTCCAGTTTTCAGCTCAGCCATGAGCTGCTCGGCTTCGAGAAAAAAAATCTCAACATACCAATTGCATGATACAAACTCAGCCACTTGGCCAGGATTTCCAATCTCTCTTTGGATGGGGACGTTTTTTTTTTAATGTCATCTTTGAGGTTAACTAATAAATAAATAAATCAGTATATTGTTTTACAAAACAATGCAACTCTCACCAGCTTTTAAAATCTATTTTTCTGGATCAGCCTATCACATAATACAGTTACTTTGTACAAATCAGACCACCTAATTTGCAGGTATAAGCACTTGCATATTAGAGATGGAGGCACACTCTTCAATAAAAAATAAAAGTAAAAAAATCCAAAACTGTTCACAACTGATTAAGTAGGACACTCAGAGAAAGAAATGGAAGAAACTTAGACTAATAGTTCTGTAAAAACAGACACTAAACCTCCTCAAATGCACTCTTCATTAAAAACAAGTAGCTTCTGAAAATTGAGCATTTATCTGTAAGTTCCCTAGAATTATAAAAGCAATTAAAAAGCTGTCTCCACAATCAAGAGCTAAAATTTCTTTCCCTATATAGAATACAATGATCATTTTGTTGTAAGAAAATCATCTAGGATTCAAAACAAACTGCTCTCAGTTCTTGAGGCTCCCACTAGTCACGCAGCTAAAAACAAGTCGTGTGAAAAGCACGAAATACATTTAATGTACGAATTTGCATTTGCCATCTCCATTACTCTCTCCAAAGAGTAATCTCCACTTCTCAACCACTCTCCACCCTCTCTCCACTTCTCAAATCAGAGAGACATCAACGACCAGCTTCACGTTTTCACATTTTGTTTCCTCTCCCTTTTCAGATCAATTCCCACCTTCTCCATAGCCCTTTTCACAGTTCCTGGTGAAGCTACACAGAATTCAATTCAGTAGATACTTAGGCCAAGTCGGAGTGGACTGCAGGGTCTTACTTCTCCTAGTGCACCTCAACACAGAGAATATTCTGGTTAACCTGTGAACGCAGTGAAGTGGAACCAAGAGACATACTGGCAGCCATAGAATCATCAAATCATAGAATGGTTAGAGTTGGAAAGGACCTTGAAGATCATTGTGTTCCAACCCACCTGGCCCTGGGCAGGGACACCTCCCACTAGAGCAGGTTGCTCAAAGCCCCATCCAGCCTGGCCTTGAAAACTTCCCAGGGATGGAGCATCCACAACCTCCCTGGGCAGCCTGTTCCAGTGCCTCACCACCCTCACAGCTTCTTTTCATGCAGCCCAGGATACAGTTGGCTTTCTGGGCTGCCAGTGCACACTGCCGGCTCATGTTGAGTCTCTCATCCATGAGCACTCCCAAGTCCTTTTCCTCAGGGCTGCTCTCCAGCCACTCTCTGCCCAGCCTGTATTTGTGCCTGGGATTGCCACGTCCCAGGTGCAGGACCCTGCACTTGGCTTGGTTGAACTTCATGCCATTTGCATGCATCACGCTCCCTTTTGGTAAGTGCCCTCCCAAGGAGTAAGAAAGAACGTAAACACAAGCATTTGCTCCTCTACTATGATAACAACGTTGCTTTACCTTGCATCATTCCCAGGTGGCCGCTTGCTTTGTTTAGAGGCTCTGCTGGAAAAAATCCCTGATGTTTGGGAAGGCCCTTAGAGGCCAAATCATCTCTGTCTCAAAGTTGAGTCAAATATTGCAAACTCAAAATATTTGAAGTTTAGTTTAAGTCAAGCTCAGTAAAGAACAAATATTTTTACATTAACCATTACAAAAAAAAAAAAAAAAAAAAAAAAAACTCTACAGCAGCAGCTATTTCTCCCTTAGTAAATCCTAAGCAAAATTCTCTTATTTCTTTATTTTAAAAATTATTTTCAGTTACGCAAATCTGTCCATAATTCTGCTTTAAGCTCCAGTATTCTCAGGGAACTGGCTTTGACATACGAAACAAAGAAACACACGTTGGTGCTTTGTTTTATCAATATGAAAAGACCCACATATGCTATTAAATGGATGCAGAATGGCCTGGAATTGCTTTTACACTCTCTGAAGGTGATCGCAGGGAGCAAGCACAGGTCATTGAAGACCACAACTTCCTGCGTGTCCAGTGACATGAAGTCAATAAACAGCCTCCTTCTAACACAGCATTAGGTTTGGGTTTATTATTGACTCTGTTACAAATTGACAATTTTGTCTGTTACACGCGTGAATGAAAAGCTAGTATCAAGCCCCCATTCTGCAATTTCACCAAAACCTTCATAAAACAATATGGTATGTGCAACGAGAGCTATCGGGAAAACACTAAGGAAAACACTAAGCCTCAGCATCAAAGCCCATGCATTTAAATTGCAGTGTTAAGAGAAGAGAAATCCCTTGAGCTTTGAATCTCTGCACATTAATAGATCACATAACAGAACCCACCACCTCCAGCCATTCTCTCTCATGCAGCACTTGACAGGCTTAAAAATCAAAACAAAACAAAAGCCACAAAACCTAAAAAACCCCACTTCACTGTGAAAACTTAGCAGGGAAATGAAAATACACACACACACATAGCGTTTGAAATGTCCAGAAGATGAGCACGCCCTTGAATTGCCCAGTGGCCCCATAAAAAAAAAAAAAGAAAAAGAAAAAAAATCAATATTGTCATCCCTAATAGAAAGCCACATGCCTTAGGCTCAGCACACCTCCTGCTTCACTTCGCAGTGCCCCAGTCCTGACTTGGGCTCGTGACCAACACATCAGGAGAAGCTGCTGCATGAGCTGTTGGCTTAGCTCCTGGTGCTGCTTGTTACGGCCTGGAGTATAGGCATGGAAAACTAGCAACAGCCCCAAAACGTGGGTACAGGCTGGCAACAGAGATCCCAGGACTGTATGCATCTCACTGATGGTCAGCTGTTGGCCCACAGAGAAAAGCAACCTTGAGAGCCAGGAAAAGACCGCTTGAGCTTGACAGGGAAAGAAAAGCAGTGGGAAAAAGGACCTTGGATCTAGTCTGGGAGAGATACACTGCTCACATCATGGAGACCCTCCACAAAATGTCTACCAATGCATTCCATTTAGTCTATATCAGACAAAGCCCAACCCCATAAAGACTAATAACTACAATTTTATTGACTACATTCATGAAATCTCATTTTGTTCATCCTGAAAAAAGAACTAATTCCACCACCTTAACACAGAGTAATTTATACGTATTCAAATATTCTCAGTCCTCCTCCTCATCTTAAAATGTAGTTTTAATTTTTTCTTTTATTTTTTCTCCCCAATGTAAGTTCAGTTAGTTACAATACAAACCAGCAATATTGCACCCACACCCATTTAACACTAGCACTCCCAAATTCATTCAGGTGGCTGCGTGATAGACAGGGCTCCTTAACAGAGACACTGGGCATTCAGCTGCAGAACACAGAAGCCATAGGATAATTTACAGTGCCAAACAAAAGAGAAGTATCTTTGCACCCTAATTGTCAAATCAGTAGATTGCACATTTTGCAAACAGTTTCACATGATTTGCACGTCCCCGGCATCATTTTGATCTGTTACTTGATGTACATGGTAGAAAAGATTCTGGAATTTCTGGTCTCCTGCAAGGTCTCAGCCTAGCCAGGAAGGCCCCATTTTTTCCAAAATTATTTATTTACAAGGCAAGATGCACTGTCACCATAAACCCGCTTTTCACACTACAGAGCAACGCTAAAAGGATTAGGGGATTTTTACCAGGATGCTGAGGCGTTTACTTAGGAACTATCACCAGTGCTATTTATTTCTTCACCAGAAGTATAAAAGGAATAAAGCTATGCTAGAGAGGCATTTTCATCCTTCTGAGCCTCCTTTATTAATTAAATTAATCATCCCCTAATAGTAAGTTAAGGACACAGACCTGTTGGAACAGGTCCAGCAGAGGGCCACGAAGATGCTCAGAGGAATGGAGCACCTGTAAGGACAGGCTGAGGGAGCTGGGGCCGTTCAGCCTGGAGAAGGCTTCAGGGAGACCTTAGAGCAGCCTTTCAGTATCTGAAGGGAGCCTACAGGAGAGATGGAGAGGGACTCTGTCAGAAAGTGTAGCCATAGGACAAGGGGTAACAGTTTTAAATTGGAAGAGAGGAGATTTAGATTGGATATTAAGAAGAAATTCTTTCCTGTGAGGGTGGTGAGACACTGGAACAGGTTGCCCAGAGAAGCTGTGGATGCCCCATCCCTGAGAGTGTTCGAGGCCAGGCTGGATGGGGCTTTGAGCAACCTGGTCTAGTGGGAGGTGTCCCTGCCCACGGCAGGGGGGTTGGAACTCAATGATCTGTAAGGTCCCTTCCAACTCTAACCACTCTGTGATTCTGCGCAGTTACTAGCGAACACAAGCTGCTCTTGTCAACACGGGTTGTGATCTTAAAGATGTGCAATCCTTCACACCAAGCACTCAGTCATAATTAAAAGGGCATCCAACTCTTCCCTTCGCCACACAGACTGGGGGCGAAGGGGAATGTGCTGCTCTTCTGCATCAGAGGCCATTCTGCTGGAGGAATGCTAAAGAAACACCATCCTTCTCATCATGCACTCAGTCACATTCTTCTCTTAGATAAAAAGTCAGTTTTCTACACCCTGCCTTAGCTTGCAAAATAAACACTAACACATCTCAGGCAAGGATGCCTTCTAAAACTTGTGTCTCTAAAATTATATAAATGATTCTCAGAATGTCAGCTTGATTTTGTATTACGCGTTCATACTAGAACTCAATGCATGTAAAGGACAATCTTTTACATATTTCTTGTAAAAGATTTGTCATTTGGCATGTAGCACCAACTGCTTTATTCAGTTTTCTCCAATTAGCAGAGTTATTTTCCACCCAATTAAAAATAACAGGGTATGTTTAGTCTATGGACCATTCTAGCACAGCAAACAAAAGTCTTTTGTGATCAGTGAGAAAATTCGCAGAGAATGCATACAGCATAATCATTTTGCATTATGTGTGAAATTCCAGATCATTAACCCCTTACGAAGCATCGGCTTCCCCACAGCTTCCCCAAAGGTAGCTTCAGACAGG
This sequence comes from Pedionomus torquatus, assembly GCA_013398155.1. Taxonomy (NCBI): domain Eukaryota; kingdom Metazoa; phylum Chordata; class Aves; order Charadriiformes; family Pedionomidae; genus Pedionomus; species Pedionomus torquatus. The sequence continues at coordinate 89,461 of VZRU01011024.1, read as the reverse complement.
TCTTTCTGATCCTTTCCAAGAGCACACTGGCTCATCATTTAAGGACACAGCCTGCCTACTGGGGCAACAAAAGGGAAAAACATCCTCCATTGCCCACCACACACACGAGCATCGCACTCTTAGGAGACAAAAGCACAGTTGTAAGGCAATAAATACTGTAGGGATTTTGTCGTGAGGTGGTTTGTTTGGGTTTGTTTTGTTTTTTTATTTTCATTTTGGTTTTTTTACAATTTGCATTGGTTAAAAGTAAATGTAAAGGCAAGGATAACTTCACCCCTCAATAATTCAAAGCCAATTCACCGGCTGTTGAAAAGTTTTGCTGTATGAAGAATCAGGAAGCGAAGGGGTGGCAATGCTGTTATCTACAAGCAAAAGAAACTGAAAAGCAAATCCCTTTGAAACACAGTTTCACAAGAAAAGGAATTAGATTCTGATTTGGAATGGTATGTAATAAATTTTTTACATATACACAAAATCTTTCACAGCAGTCTATTTTCAATTATATTTCAGAGATGGCCTATTTCTGGTTTCCCATTACAACCTGTGTTAATAATGCTCCAGTGAGCCTGGGGCTGAGACATCACCTCTTCCTACGTGGAATACATTGCATGGTAATAGCATATACATACACTCACAAGTTCTGCTTTGCACTCAATTTTCTTTTTAGTCCTAACCAAAAGATTCCCAAGGCAACGTTAGCTTTCAAACTACCACCTCGCCCAAATACTCCCACTCGTAACTCATTCAGCCTCCTGTTGTTGAGACTGCTGAGCTATATGATAAAGAGTGAGGTCCATTTGGAACCAGGAGAGTGGTTTTAAGTCAAAGGACAACACTGGCACAGGAATAAACAGGCACACATCAGTCGAAACTGTATCTCGGTTGAGAAGCAGAGCATTTCTAACCCTGGAAAGACTCAGGGGTTATTCAGCCAGAATTACATAGGTGCACCATTTTGCTGTTTCTTACTGCTATTAATCTTAAATTGACTATCTCACGGTTTTAAGGAATTATATGCCCCAGTTGCCTGCAGTAAAGAGAATTTCCACCCAATGCCATCCTCTCTAGTCCTGCATTCTGAGGTCTCTTTACAAAACTAGCCCAGTGCTGAAAGCAGCCAAAATTTCAGCCACATTCCTATACACCAGGCTCCTTCTCAGAACTACTGTAGCCCCATAACTTTGTACAGTGCTCTTCTGTTCTGAATTCTATTTCAGCTGAATTCAGACTTTTTAATATCTTCTTTTCTGCTACAATCGTGCAAGCAATCTCTGAAATTCAGTGCGCTCATTTTTGTTGGTGATATTTCAAGGCTGAAATACGCTTGTGCTAGGATTAGATTCTCCCATAAGTGAATGAAGAAGTGACTTGTGCAAGAATTAGGCTGTGAAGTACAGTCAACCCCACTGTAGAGGAAGCTGAACAGGTTAGAGAAGCTAAGAATAGCTTAACAGACAAATAGTTGTTTTTCTTCCATCTGTGAACTCATGTAACTGCTCAGGGGCACTGAAATATAATTAAAAAGAAAAGGATGAGAACTCAAACAATGAATTAATAAAGCTGTTTTCAGTACTAGAGAGTTTATCAGTTTAGATATGGTGCAGTAAGCCTGGAGTGATAGCACACATCAAAAAAGGAAGGTCAATAGTGAACAGCAGTTCTGGTTCTGTGCATTTTATACATTGAAAGAAGCAAAGACTTCTGGACAAAGAGAGACTATGATCATGTAAGCAAAGATCATAACCTATGCTGCATCTTGGATGTAAGACTAGAGAGGCAACTTAAATACTATCACCCAACTTTTCAGTGCTTACCTTCAAATTCACTCTACTTTTTTTATAACTACAATGCAATCAATGTACAAATACTGAATATAAATTTAAAACCTACTAAAGAACATAATAGTTATAACAGCTTATTAGAATGCCCACAAGTGAATATTGCTAGATCTTGGTTGAACCACAGCAGAATTTGCAAACAGAAATCTGAAGCATTCATAAAGCCCTAAAAACTGCAAGAAATACAGTAAGCCCTAAAAACTGCAAGCTCCATTAGGAGAATGATTAATTCTTTGTACTGCCTTTGAGAGCAGCTCCTAGACATATAGACACCCAAATTATTTCAGTATGAAGTGCTCCCAATCTGAGGAGAGCCTTCAGTTTTAAGCACGTGACATCTCAGAGCAACCCTTGAACATCTGGACAGCCCTTGCCGAGAACATAGTTTGGATATTTAGGCAAGTATATATATGAGCCATCAAAGAAGTCATCTATTCTACATTTGTTTTGCTTCATGAAGGTCAAAAGTGTTACTTGGAAGGGGATGTGAAAAGTCTAGATTGCCAGATCTTAGATAGATATCTACATTTTATAGATCAGGTTGTTCAAAAGAATTCTGCTCCAGGCAACTCTGAAGAGTTGATTTTAGGCTTCATGTAAAAGGACCAGAAATGGTGTGCACAAGGAATGAACCTCAAGACACAGCTTTTCAAGGCAGGAAAACAACAAAGCTGTGCTTTGGGCAAGCGGCAGTAGAAAGAACAGCTGAGGAAGCACATGCCTTCAACGCAGTTCGTGTCCTATTTTGTAACAAATACACCAATTTGTGGATCACTTAGCATATGAAATCACATTTATGCTTTGTAGAATCAGATTACAGTAGGCACCACAGTCCCTCTGCTTTTAAATGCTTTCATCCTTATTCACAGGAAAGAGGTGAGGAGAAAGGCTGGTGTACCTGGATGATCCATAATCTCTGCTGCAAAGCTCCAGTCTAGCTCACACAAGGACTCTTGGCCTCACCTCTCAAATGCTGGAGCTGACAGACTGAGCGCCTTGCTCCGGTATTTGGAGACTGCTAAGAAAGCTTTGCATCTCTCACTAGTTCACGCTCGTGCACTAGTCATCATCCAACACATACAGCAGCTGGATAAACAGAGGTTTGCACTGAACATAAAGATTTCTTTTGATTTGTAATGAAAGCCATCACTGGCCATCGCAGCTCACCTGTCACAGAACCAATAATAGTTTTAAATGCACTGCATCAAAGGAGCCCAAGCATGGAGTCCAGCCTGAGCTCTGGCATTTATGCCTCTTAAGACACATACTGAACACAGAAATACTTCCCACTTTTCCACATGTATGACTTCTCATACCTGCCCTGCAGACCCGACTAAAACACGATCCAAAAATAATATTAGTCCTAAATGGAGAAGGTTTCTTTCACAGGGAAGCAACAACCCTCCTTAAAAGGGAAGTGTTCTCTTCCCATTTCCTTTTTCTGGGAATCTACTAAATACCTAACGGACAATTATGGTTGCTCAACATCTTCAGCCAGCTTGCTCTCAGTTCCCACCCACTAAAGGCTGTTGTGGACCAAAGCCAGAGAAACCCTGTTTTGGTCTCTATGGGCTTTATCTTTCCCTTCTGCCTCACAGGACAGGTGTCCCTAACAGAACCAAGATGTGCAAAGTAGCTGTGAAGCTACACAATCCCAGTTGATAGTAACAATACTGAAGAGTCAGCAACAACTACTGAGGGTATGGACTGCAACTTCCAGGCCACGCACAGTTTCATCATACAGGAAACCACGATTACGTTTGTTTTACATAATATTTGGTGAGCTAACAGTCAAAAAGCACAGCCAAGAATCAGTGCTCTGCCTTTGCTCTTCTCTCACAATGCACAGAAGAACCGGTTGTTTGGAATACGGAGGATCCAACACAGGAAATTTCCCAGGCATGACATCCACAGACATCCAACATACCTTTAGTGATCATCTGAAGGGGCTGAAGAGCTTAAATTAAGTCCACCAATGTCAGTCTAGCTTTTCACTATTCTCAAGAAAATGGAAAAGGAAGAAACGAAAGAGGCAGTCATGGAATTTGATAACATAGCCTTTGTTTATCATTTTGACGATCTTGATCTCCAGCATACATGGAATTTTTGGAGGATTTGACTGTCACAAAGGGAAACAGAGTCCAGATGTCTAATACTCAAATAACAGAGCCTGTGTACAGTAGTTGGGGAACCAGAGTGAAAGTAGTCTGGAATATTTATGTTCAGAGTATTAAAATACGATTGTCTAATGACAGCTGAATGAATGTTTGGATTTCAACAAGAGAAAGAAGGTCTTCAAAAAACTGGAGACTGCTAATAAGCTACACTATGTCTAGACTAGCGTTCAAGTGGGTTTTCTTATTATTTTTAAGGTCAATCATGGATCAAGGGAGAGTAAAATATGGCGGTCATCTTCCATGAGAAGATTTTTTTATCAGGAATCCTTTCCTCAGGGTTTTCAAGGGGCCTGAGGCAATTTGAAATCGCCTAGCAGGCCAGCTGCTCATACTGCCATGGGTCTGACAGTCATGGCTCAAAGAGCCTACAGAAGGCGTTTTAGATAGTTAGCTGTAGATTGGCTTCAGTTTGGGTCTTTGTGGACAACATCTTCCAGCTTCTTAGCCTTCAGCTCCTCGCAAAGCCATCTTATTCTTAGCTAGGAGCAGACTGTCAGAAGACATGCACACTACATCCTTTTTCAGAGGGGCTTCACATCTGTGCCAACTCCTGTAGTCTACACTACAAACCATTCAGCTGAAGAGAGACGTCTGCCAATACTATCTTTCAATCAATACTTTTCCCAACTACACGCTGACAACCCTAGCCATACTTTGAGGATACCATCCAAGCAGAAGAGCTGTATGAGAGTCAAAGGTGAGAAATGAAACTTCATACCATACTCAGGATGAAACACAGGAGAAAAACACCGACTCCTCCAAACTTGAAGAAGTAGGCCCAATACACACATGCACCCCTCCGAGAGGGCTTCTGGAGCAGCTATGCACAGAAACAGTCTTTAGCAGTCAGCCACGTTGCACTATGTCCCAAGCTACCTTCCTACTACTAAAAGTCACTCCACACGTCCAACTGGAAGTTCAAAACAGACTGCACAGATAGCACTAAAAAATACTGAGAATTTCAAGAATGCATAATCTTTACTGACACCTGCAAAAATAGTTTAGTGCTAAAACCTATAAATCCTTGCCAAAGAGGCTTAAAAATAAATAAATAAGGAACTTTAGTCATCTGATGTGCATTTGCAAAACTGCTGTGGGAATAACTTGATTGTCCCTGTTTTCTATCCCCACCGTGCATACCATAGCATTGTAAGAGTTATATTAGGCCCGTATTATCACTACAGTTTGGATGCAGCTCAGGAAAAGAATTGTAACAGAAAAAACAACACTGAAAGATCAGAAGGAAGAATTGGAAAGCTCCTCATCAATAACATGCCCAATAATTCAGCCACATTCCAGCAGAGCCCTCCATTGATGTAATTATTGTCCAGAGCTGGCAATATTTTTAGTACAGACACCTTACACACCCCTACGCATGTGATAACAGTTCTGTTTTGTGAAATCATTACTCTGTCCTTAAGGACAGAGTAAGTTTGCTATTGATACTCCTCTGTCCCCTTCCAACACCGCGCATGTGGGAATAGCTGGCCATTAAGATCATAGATTACAAGAGATACAGCTCTGTATATCTATAAAAGCACATCTATATTCATGAGGACATGGTTCTATTCAAAATACATGTAACACCCCTCACACATTTTTCTTTGATAGCATCTCTGCACAAGGAGGGATGGAAAGACAGAGGCTTACTTTTCCCTTGTGGCAGCTCTTCATCCCTTATCTCACACAACTATCTCTAGCATTAAGTATAAGCAAATAGTTTGTGAAACTTTCCAGACCCATTTACAAGCACAACAGTCATAATAAATAGTCATAAATGTACAGTCATAAAACTCCCATAGAATATGGTAGGTGGGATTGATGCAAAGGCATCAAACGGAGTAGAAAAGCTACCAAAAAGAAAGGAATTCAAGAATAAAGTTTCCCCTTATGCAAACACAGGGGATTCTTGCAACAGATCATCAACAGCTGTTATCACTAATTACTGATAGACAAATAACAGTTTTAAAACATAATTTGTAAGATGAAATATCATTATCTACTCAACTGCATCTGCATGCACTCTAGTATTAAAGCAGTTGTACCTTTGGACCAAAGGAAGCATTCACAACCAAGAGAAAGAAAACCAATTCTGTTAAAGCTACACAATATTGAAAACTCTTCCCACTATCATTTGGGTCTACCAGGACTCAA
>VZRU01011024.1:56703-83285 GCA_013398155.1 Pedionomus torquatus | reverse complement strand
AGAGTTGCAGTTTCCTTTCCTAGGTAGGACTGCTTCTTCCATCAGAACAGACTTTTCTGACAGCATCTTTTCAATTTAGCTATGACTGTAACATTTTCCTGGCTTATGTGGGCTTTCTGATGTCATTACATAGCCAGCTGCCTGTTTATTTTTGTTTAGTTAAAACCAACCCAACAGAAAAAGCCTTGAGTTTGTTACATTACCAAAACGCACATATGGCAGAAGAGAAGGCTTCATGTGCATGCATTAAGACTGCACAAAAATTAAAATAATTAATAGTTAAGAAATTCGTGTCATACCATTCAGAAATGGCATATCTAAATCATTCTCTGAAGAAAACAAGGTTAATGTAACATAGTAATTTGGATTTAATAGGACGAGACTAAAATATCCACTTGACAGTAGATAGTTCCTTATTTTTTCCCCCTTTGAACAATCTAAGGTGACTCAAAAACCACCCAAAACCAAGAATGTTTTCAAGGAGGTTTTTGCTCCTGTGTCCTTTGTGGTCCTGCTAAGGCCAAGGATTAGGACACATTTGTTTGTTTGGTTGCATGCAACTTCACGGATCCCAAAACGCTAACCTCACTGTAGTTTTTCCAGGAAAGGGCTTTGGCATGCCAGTGATACCTTTTCTGTATGTGCTCTCCCTGCCCAATAAAAGCTCTTGTTTGGCTCAACTCCAGAGAACACCTGCTCTTTTTGCTCCATCCAGCAGATCCAACACTGCAATCAGTCTCACTGGCCCAGCAACCCAAAATAAATAAGAATAAATGCCCCTAAATAAGAAGATGCCTGGTCCCTGCTTTTCTTCCACTTCACTGCAGGCAAAATAGACCCAAGAATGAGCAAGTGTGCATTGCAGACAAATACAACACAAGAGAAGGGTTCTGATGAACTTCCACGAGTCTCAATGGAATGTCCTACTGAATTCAAAATCAGCGCAGAACAGATCTGCCATGTCAACCATAACACTTTGTTTAGGAATAACAAACTACTCCTTCCAAGAACCATCTTAGACCAAAACATGAGATTCAAGCGTGGATGAAGTTTTGCCCTTATCACAACACAAGAGAACTGAACAAGTTTCAGAAGAAATAGGTTTACATCAATTATGCTGTAACCCTTACAAAATTGACCTGGATAACAAAATGAAAAACGTTTCAATTTGAGCAAGACTTCACGATAACCCTGCAACAGTCTCAGTTCATGCTAGCTCAAAGCTCAGAGACTTGAAGACATCCTACACACCAAGACATATGCAAACCGAGACTTTCATAAAGTTTTTCATTGTTTATACAGTTGGTAACCATTTACTGNTTTTTTTTGGTGTTTTTTTTTTTTTTTTTTTTTTTTTTTTTTTTTTTTTTTTTTTTTTTTTTTTTTTTTTTTTTTTTTTTTTTTTTTTTTTTTTGTAATGAGTTGATACCACATGTTTTCACAGACAAAAGAAAAAAAAAATTCTTTAAAAGCCAAAGCAGCCAGATTCATTTTGGAAAGAAGCTTGCAAAATCCCAATGAACCACATCTGCAGTGTTACTGTAGCAATGATATCAAGTGATTTCCACCAGTTCCTGTATACTAATATAAAATGTTATCCCTTTGTTTTAACACAGCACTGTCTCTGAAAACACTCTTCCTGCCTTGGCTGCCACCTAAATAGGTTAGCCCCCACTCTACTAAAACTGGTTAAGCATTCCCACCCCATCCATCCATCTAGTGTCCTCATCCCATGAGATTCTCTGCTGACACCTCTACAAAATTTAGTAACTCAGATGTGACTGGGGCAGCCAAACAAAGCAATAACCTGTAACTCTTGCAGTACATTTCACTGGCTTGGAAAGCTAAATATCTTGGACTAAAGTAGTCACGCAATGACTTCAAGGAGTTGCACGAAAGTACTGACTCGATCTCCCAGCTCCGAGCAGTTAAGCTGTCTAATTTCAAAGCAATTCCACAAGTTGGCTTTTGCTGCAAGCATTCCACATTTAAAGAAGTGTTGGGTTGTTTTTTTTAAACACAAGGCTGCAATAGGAAGCCACACGTATTCAGAAAGTGAACTATGAGAGCAAGTCACAGACTTGACCACAGACCATTCTGAACTGAGACATGGAAGTTTGACAGGAAAGCACAATCTACCCCTACAAAACGGGCTTCAGTGTCTTCCCAATGAAAACCCTTGGGATATCCAAGAAGCCTGTCTTGTCTCTCACTTCATCTGTTCATTGTAGGGGGGAAAAGCCTCCATCTGTGCATAGAAAGTTCCCAAATCCGGCACTACAGACTGCATGCTGTTAAATTAGTGCATTCATTAGACAGTGTTTTGGAAATGTGCCTGTACATTGTATGGGGAGGAGGAAGGATCTTTCATTTAAAAAAAAAAAAAAAAAATCAAATGAAAAATAGAGAGAGAGAGAGAGAGAGAGAGAGAAATTGCCCCAAGCTGGTCTATCCTAGGATCTCAGCACTGGTAAAAATTATCACAGAACTTCCCTTTGTGAGTTTTTACACAAAACAGATGATCTCAACCATCAGAGTAACAAGTAGCGCAATTACCACTTGATCACATGCGGTTTATCTCCTGAACGAAGAGTATGTACTACGTGCCTTCAGCACATCATGGGCTTGATTTGCTTTTCTGTGGAACCTGTTATTTAGCCCGACACAAGCATGGAGGGCTCTCCCTGCATGCAGTTAGGCAGACATCACAAAGGAGAAAGCTAGCTTTTCCAATTTCAAAAGAAAGGGGAGAAAGTCCCTTTTCTCAGCACCACCACAGATACCTCATCCTAACTGCCTTTCCCAATGCATTTCAGCTCCCATCAAAAACTTTTACTTTTTACACTTATTTGAGTACAATCATCTGGCACAATAAGTCACTTCACCACTTTTGCTCATTTTTATGGACAATTACCGGTTACTTACTAGTATGGCTATTTAAAATAACAACTGAACTTGGGTTTTGCCATGTCTGGGAGTTGCATTCTCAGTGCTGACTACGCTGGCTGTGTTTTAACACTTGGCAAAGAGGTGATTCCTACTAACCAACTTTGTCACCTAACATTAAAGGTTTTTCCACCAGGAGCTCAACTAAAGGTGCCTAACTCCTTGACTTACAAGCACCTAAGAAAACTAATTCCTACACTTTCTTGATTCCCCATATAATTCAAGGCATCTAACGTGACTTAGTTTCCCTTTTTCCCTCCAGAATTTTAACACCTGAACATTACTGATGCCCACATTTCTACATGCATAAATATGCTCAAGATCTAGTTTTATGTTATTTGTATTTCAGCCTCTGCCTTTCCCATGACTTTCAAAACTCAGGCCTACATGTCTTCCATCTGTGGATTCAAGTTTCAAGAACATGAGGCTCATCAACAAAATACTACTCAAGCCTGAACCTGCAAGCACTCAAGTGCTGCAGCAGTTTTCCACATTGAGATGGAAGTCCTCTGAGTGCAGCAGAACTACTCGGGTGTGTAAAGTTACTTATGTGCTTAAGCACTTTAAGATCTGTCCTTAATTTTTAAAGCAACGTTTTCTGCCAAAATGGCAAGGAGTTTCACAACAATCAGCAGTTCTTGGGAGATTTCCTCTTCTTGTTCTAAATCTTATAAGAACAGCTGTTCTGAAGAAAACTTGGCCATATCTGAAAGTCCAGACAGGCTCCAAAACCACAGGTGCAGGCTCCAAGCCAGGGATGCATATGTAAGTCCTCCTGAAATTCAACGGGATTCAGGTTTTCTCCTTTCTCTAAGTACAAAACCACCTCAGAAGGCACAGTGATCAATAGTGAAGCTTCAGCAATGGACTTGTATTTGTGGCTCACATTGCAGCCAACACTATTAATGAGATTTAAGGTTGAGACAGTTTAGCAAGACTTTGCACCGTTCCCACCACTGACCAACCCTGGTTGTACTAAGCTTAGAGTGTCCTTGAGTATTGCAGGTCAGTAGGGAAACCAGAAAAACTAGACCATGTAGTACGCGGGCAGGGTTCCCAGGGGGCAGAGGGCTACCTTGCCATACCAGGAGAAAAAGGCAGTTGTTCAAAGCATGATTACAGTATTACACGTGCTGTAATCAGCAAACGCTGGCTGTAACAGCCCCAAGAGTAATTCCTAATGAAGTTTTTTGTTCTAAGCTTTACCAGCTAGCACTAGATGTGAAGCAGACATTGCACTAACATTAAGAAAATTCCTAAGACCTACTTACTCAGTTTTCTCGGTTCAAAAACTTAACTTAAAAAGAGAAAGATAATGGACATGTTCTCACCTACAGTCATAGCAATTCCCATACCATTTTCCAGACTACCTGTCTTGTATCTTCTCCAACAGAAAGTTTGCCGTTAGTCCACCTTTCAACAGACGTTTCCTCCCTGACATCTACCACTGAGAGCAAATCTGGATGGAGTTCTACCTTAATTTGGAGACATTTCTTAATTTGCTCATATTAATTTCACAAAAGGCATATTAATTTGTTTATATTACCCTCCTGATGTATCAGGAGACTCAAAGCCTTAAAGCCATATATTTCCCTACTTATTTGAATCTTGTGCCAGAAACACCTTCTCCGGAAGTCATCACAAACGTATATCAATAGTCATGAACTAAGAAGTGGGAAAGGCAAAACAATTTTAGATTCTGAAGTTTGTTATGAAATTATTGACTTCATGACTAAATCATTCACCTAACAGATTTTTTGTCAGTCAGCTCAAGACCAAGTTCACTTTGGGGGGTGATCTATATAGGCTTATTATATTGCTAAAGCCTTGTTTATTACACCAAACATCAACAATAGTGTTTTATTAGAGGCTAAAAACACAGTCTATTTCATGCAATATAACAAGTCCAACAAACTGTAAATAACATGAAGTCTTAGTTCAAAGTAACCATTAAAAAAATCAAATCCGAAAAACTATTCAAAACCTAACACAGAATACTGGGTTTGGGGTACAGGAAGAAAAAAATCTCAAATTAATCAGAAAAATACATTTAAAACATTCTCTGACTCATATTCCAACAGCTATAGATTGATTCCTACACGCAAAGTATTTCGAAGTTCCAGGTAGCACCACACTCCAGTGTTACACTGGCACTGCCTTCACAGTAAGAGAAGCAATTCCTAGAATTCTGCAGCTTATAAGGTGCAGGTGCAGAACTTAAAGTGGTCTCTGATGCTCAAACACCCACTTTAAATTCCTCACCTGTTCTTTGCCTGCTACAGGACTTCAGTAAACTCTAAGGAAACAACTTTGGTAAGGATCAACAGAAACTCAAGTAAAACCTACTACAGCTTTTCATGCTCTTAATTGCGCTCTGTCTCTTGTAAGGTGCAACTTGAACTGCATACCAAACTACTCAAAATGATTAAAAGTCAAGAGAAACCAAGTCCTAAGCTCTCTAGAGCTAATGGTTTAAAATAAGAGCTCAGGGTCCACGGACCATTACAGCAGCAGCAGCAAATGCATTTAGAATCATAGAACCATAGAATCATCCAGGGCAGAAGGGACCTCCAAAGGTCATCTAGTCCAACCTCCCCGCAGTCACAGGGACATCCCCAACTAGACCAGGTTGCCCAGGGCCTCATTGAGATTCACCTTGAATATCTGCAGGGAAGGGGTCTCAACCACCTCCCCGGGCAACCTATTCCAGTACTCCACCACACTCATAATGAAGAATTTGTTTCCAATATCCAGTCTGCTTTTCTCCAACTTAAAGCCACTGCCCCTCATCTTATCACTGTGGGCCTTTGTAAACAGACTCTCCCCAGCCTTCTTATAGACCCCCTTCAGGTACTGGAAGGCTGCTATTAGGTCTCCTCAGAGCCTCATAGCTCCCTACCCTCATAGCAGAGGTGCTCCAAACTCCTGATGGTTTTTGTGGCCCTCGTCTAGACCCACTCCATCAGGTCCATATCCTTCCTATATTGAGGGGTCCAGCCCTGCAACGCAGTGCTCCAGGTGGGGTCTCACCAGAGCAGAGCAAAGCAGCAGAATCACCTCTCTGGATCTGCTGGCAACACATCTTTTGATGCAGCCCAGGATGTGATTTTCCTTCTAGGCTGCAAGTGTGCGCTTGCATGTATTGTAAATGCACATATTTACTGATACGTGTATCCCATTATATCCCCCAGCCAGCGCTGACTGGCAACAGACAGAAGCTTTGTGAGGAATACTGCTGGGTTTGTCATACATAATTGCAGTGGGTTCCTCCTGTCAGCTTGTGGGTGGGTGTCACAAAGGGGACCCTACGTGGTATGACTAATTAATTTAAAAGATGTCCAACTAGCCAGACCATTCATCACAGTCAGCTCCCCACAACAAAGTCCCAAATCAATTTTCAATCAGGATTTTCCTGGCTTGCAGTTTCCTTCCTCGCCTTCACAGAGGCTGTGCTCGTGCTGAAGAGCACAACCCGCACAGCCTGAGGGTAGCACATAGGCACAGCAAGGGTCCTGGGATGGGAACGCAGGGTAAAACTGACTTGCTTTCTCAAGGATCAAGATTCCTTAGAAAACGTGGATGTGCACTGGTAACAAAGCCTTCTCTATGAAAACGACACGGACTTGAGAGCTCAGGAAGAGCTGTAGAAACAAGTCAGAAAGTGAATGCCTTAAAAGTAAAGCAAGAGCCTTAGTTTTCCTCTCCTTGCTCAATAGCAGAGCCTCATTTGGTGTATCCCCACACAACCACCAATTATTTTGTCCAATAGCAAAAACATTATGTAAAGGATGCTCTTTTCAAGGCCAGGCTGGATGGGGCTTTGAGCAACCTGCTCTAGTGGGAGGTGTCCCTGCCCACGGCAGGGGGGTTGGAACTTGATGATCTTTAAGGTCCTTCCCAGCTCTAACCATTATGATTCTATGATTCACCTGACAGTAATAAATGATGCAGAAGATTATGTCATTTTTAAGCTTTACTACTAGGGAGGCTGATTTTGTTTCTGTACAGAACTATAATCACTCTCTTCTTTCAGAACATTAATTCTAAACGTTTCACTCCTGAAATCCTTCATGTCAGAAGCAAAATAATGCCACCCACCAAAACTTATGCATTTGTCTAATTCTGTGCTACAACTAAATGCTTCAGAAAGGCAGTGTCAATGAGGAAAAAAGAAAATAAATAAAATCAACCAGCATCTTTCGTAATTTTGGAGGGGGAAAAAAATCCAGCAACAATGGCTCTAAACTTTCTTAAGTCACAAAATTAAAAAAATATGTTCATACTAGCATTCCCAAGGGTCATTCTGATATGCCTTTTGTTTAGATGCAAGTAATACTGGAGAAGGAGAGAGCAGAAAGGAAAGTGGACGTACCATATGCATATATCTACAAGTGGCAACGTTCCCAAACCTGCCATATAAATTTATTGCATCATCTGTGGCTCAGTCAAAATTCATTAGCTCCGTACGCCTGTACGCAAGTATAGGGAGAGTGTGCGTGTACATATTCACACATCTGCTTTCAATCCTTACGCTGAGGAAATCCTACACAGTAGACACATGAAATGTCTTTAACTACAACCTGTACCGAAGTGCAAAAGAGGCAGAAAGAATTTAAGAGAGGGAGAATTTTCTCCTGCCAAAAGGAGGACTGAGCTGCAAAAATGAGTCACTACATACCAAGGTCATTTCGCACTTTGACTAAAGTGCCAGTAAAAGTTTGGTTTAGGGACTGAAACCTGTGCTTCAGTATGAAGTATACAGAAGACAGGTGTTTTTAGTAGGAATTACCAGTTGGTATCATACCAGCTTCTTGAGAAACACCTCAAAGGAAGCTCAGGTCTATTATCCAAGTCTCCAGTAAAGACAAGGGTGATGCTATCTTTGATTTGATTAACTAGATGTAGAGCCATAGAGCTCCAATAACCAAGAAGATTTGATTTTCTATACACAGCTACGACTATAATAAGCAAACAGAAGTCGTGGGGAGTGAAGGAGGCCAACTATATACTTTGAATATTTAGGCCTTAAAAAAAGCTCAAAAGTACTTGTGCATTCTCCATTCACTGAAGTCTGTGTCACATAAGGGGCCAATTCAAGTACCAAGTGGTAGGTACCCCAAGGACCTAATGAAGACTAGTTCTCAGCTCCAGTCCACCTTGCAGGACTTTGCTCTACACAAAGTTCCACCAGAGGCACTAAGTCACACTGATTCAAGAAGCTGGTAAATCAAACAAGGCCAGAGCAGCACCCAGAAGTGTTGCCTTTAATACCAGAGTGCAAAAGATGTAATTATTTTAGAACACAAGCAACCTCCCAGTTGGAGACTATCTTTAACTCCAGTCCCATAAGAACCATGGTGGCAAGAGTACAGGTACATGTACCATGTACAATCCTACCAAAAAAAAAGTTTGGGTAGATTAACTGAAAGGCACACCCAGTTTCATTTCTTTGCAATTCATATACACGAGAGGACTCGTCCTGAACTATCAGCCTCTACACAATGTAATTCTGCAGTGAGTTGAGGGTCAGTGAGTTCTCCAAGCTCCATGTACACTTCACAGACTTTTGCATTTCTGCCCCAGTTCTGGTTTTGAAGTAGAACCCACGGGTCTGAAGGAGGGTTTAAACAATATAAAAACATGGCATTTTAAGTAATTTTGCTGGGGAAAAAAGAAAAAAAAAAGTTTTAAAAGACAAGTAATGAGATTCTAAAAAAAACAGTTCCCTGTATCACTGAATATCTATCTTAGCTCATTGTTACTTTTATTAGCTGTAGTGCTTAGTGTATCCAAATATTTCCACATTCACAGTTCTTCACTGAGAGTTTCTATGTCAGGTCAAACCCACGACTAATTTTAATGAACACCATAAAATACTTAGGAGGGAATTTATAAATGAAACCAAGTAAGGAATAGTAGAACTCTAGTAGCTTTGAAAATGTCTACAGGCACACACACACACACACAAAAAAAACAAAAAAAAAAAAAAAAAAAAAAAAAAAAAAAAAAGAGAAAAGAAAGGAAAGAAAAGAGTAATCTTCATACAAACATTTCCTCAGTCATTTGCTCTTGTGAAATAGCTTTAATTATTAAAATTTTCCTGGCAGAACAACACTCCTCCTCTAGATCTTTTCATGCCTCATATAAGTCTTTTAGGACAATAACTACAACAACCACAAATCATCAGTGTATATGAAATTCTGAGTCAAGTAATTATTCTAGTTATTTGCCACTGTTTTTTCTTTTGCATTTTCCCAAACATTTTGCAATATCATGCACAGATATAATCACATACAGAATACTTGAAACACTGAAGGAGCAACATTCTAAAGCTGCTGAAAACTGAATAATAATTTCTAATATTGACCTCTTTACACACTGTCAATAGTTAATCTTCAGAAAGAGATGATAACACCCTCTGAGACAGAAATGTTATCTTGCTTATAAGCAGTTGGTACTCCCCCCCCCATGTAATACAGCTTTCTTTAGCACAAAAATAATTTCTTTGACCTTTATTTCCATTTATTGTCTGAAGATGCTAATTGATATTACAAGCAGGGAACAGGAGTAAAGGATCTATAAATTTTTATGTACTTGCTGTACTACAGATATTTCAAAAGTGTGTAAATAAGAGTGATTTTATAGTAAGGAAAAATAAATGGGCAATTTTAATTACCACTTGAAAAGCTCTCACAAAAATATTCAAAACTCTTCACAGAAGTCATTTCACTTGACTAGTCTAAAATGGGATGTTCTTGTCGAGGTCCTTTATCATAACATCATTTAATACAACCCAAAAGCTACTTTTCCAGTTCTGACGCTCAACAACCACGACCTGCACTGAAATCATGCCTTTATCAGCGGTGCCATTTTTCCTGTCCAGTGTAATTTCCTGTCCCCTAAACCTGGGACCCTTCCTGCCAATGTGTGCTCTGACCTGAAGGGCTGAGCAAGACTAATATACCAGGATAAATTTGATAATGGCTTTTCATAGCAGCCACTAATAAGTAAAGTGGCCAAGTACGGAAGGCCTCCAAAATTTTGTTCCAGGAGATTTAAACTATTGTGTTACATCTGGCCAGAAATGCTGGCAAAATACTGATGAGATATGACTTATGGAAAGTCAAAGCTCAGGACTACTCCAACTTAAAAGAATTGTTCTAATTTACAGTCAGAGACCAAACATAAATCTACTGTTTATTGTTTGGCTGCCCTTTCCCCAGGAAGAGATTGCGCAGTGCACGGCAAGAGACCATTCGAGGTAGGACCAGATTGAAACATGAAGAGTAGCAAACTAATGGAAAAGAAATTAATAATCCGGAAGGGTTCACAGGATCATTTTGCAGAGCATCCATTCTCAAACTGTACTGTCCATCTGTACTTCACAGAACAGATGTCTCTGAAGAAAAATGGTTACTGTCCGTTGGGTTCCCAGGGTCTCCATGCTTGGAGGATGGTGAGTAGTTTTTGCTCTGAGTCAAACCTTCCTTTGAGTTAGCACATACCTGCTTTTCAAATGCAGTCACCCTCTCTACCTCCTGCGGGCTCACTGCTACCTCTAGGGTCACCGTAATACAGGACAGAAGTCACCTTGATCGACGTGAAGCCAGTGGCAATGCCAGGGACTTGCCAGGCACCACCAAGTCACAGTGCCAGGCGTGAGCTCCTCGCTGCTGCGAACGCTGCGGTGCTGACCCATACAACAGCAGCAAGGTTGCCAGGTAGCATTTGTTTAATAAATCTAGCAACTTTCAGCTTTAAAAGGGGAAAAATTTCAACTGTAACAGGGCTGTCCCAAAGCCCATCCCACCTTCACTTATAATGCAAGCATATTAACATTATGGTTTGAAAAAACACGGTAAAATTTGATTGCCAAGAATACCCTTTAATTGATAAGCCATGTAAAACTGAGTGGGAAAAGCCCGCTTTTGAAGTCAGTCTACCACTAATTTCTAAATTAACAAGTGACAATTCTCATGTGAGACTAGTGACACCTTTATTTTTCACGGCTGTGAGTTAGAAACATTCTTCCTATACAATGATAATCTTCAACAGCCAGGAAAAAGGGGAAATAAAAAAAAAAAAAAGACCCCTTACTAAAATGAATTCTCTAGGACAGTAAATCTATGAACAAGAGCTTTCATTTCCCCTTTGCTTAAGTAACAAGAGTTAGAAAGCAGAAGGATCACAGCATCAGCCACAGAGGGAGAAACTGCATAGCAGTGAAAGCTTTCAAGGTCCCACAAGAAAGCGAGCCAGCATCACCCAGGAAGGCTTCAGTAGCTGCAGTTTCCTAGTGGTTTTTCACATCACAGACTCAACAGGCACACCCACTAAGAATACCAGCTTGCTCCAAAAGCCTGATTTATAACCTTTTATGAATTTTTGAAGGAGCTGATTTCTTTATTTTTTCCTTTATTAAAGGCTTCAGGGTCACGTTTTGCAACTGGAAAGTTTTCATTATCTCAGTCTTTCGATAAAATGTGTTGATCGTTTTGTAGTTCTTCAGAGTTGGGAGAATTTTAAACCACTCACAGCTCCGTAAGAGTGAGGGGGTTGGGAAATGGAGAGGAAAAAAAAAAATTGGGTGGTGGGGGTGGAGTGTGGCATTCCATAGATGAAATAGTATCAAATGTATCATTGTACAGACATTTGTTCCCAGTCCTACTGCATGCCACAAGCTACAGGCAACGTGATAGCAGTTCCTAAATTTGTCCAAATGGAAGAAGCCATTTGGACTTGTTGCAAAAGCTGAAGGACAGAGGACGGGAAAAAAAAACTACCAAAACCAACAACAACAAAAAAAAATCCCTACCCCTATAGAGTCAGAAGCTCCAGACCTGACCTATTTTGAAGACCTCCCTGGCAAAAGACAAACAATGCCCTTTGCTACCAGATTANAAACTATAACATATATATACACACACACACGCCAGCCAGCAACGGTCAATCAAGAGTAGTTTGAGATACTTCTATTTTACCCATATAAATTCAAAGGCAAGCAAAGCTAGGAGCTTTTTTCTGCAATAAGTTTAGGCTGACAGCTATAGGAGCCTTAACCTATCCATCTTCTTTCCCCATTCAGTGATGAAAATGAACCACACACGTCAACTGCAAGTAAGAACACCCAGAAATGCAAAGAGTTTCATAACTGCCCCTTTAAAGGGGAAAAATGAAAGAAGAAGGGGGAAAAAAAAGCTACAAGCAAAGACAACTTGAAAGAGCCACACACAAACACAGCTTCTAGAAAACAGAGGGATGAGGGGAAGACTAAGAAAATGGGAAAAAATCCTCAATCCCCATCCTGAGAATTCAAAATGCTCTGACCCTGCTGAGTATCTGCCAAGCCCATTACAGGACCTCACTTTGTTGCGAAACTTGATTCCCTGAAGGAGTATCACCTCTAAATGACTGACGTTCAGAAGAAAAGGATGAAGCTGTCTTTAGCTGCTCTGAAAAAAACATATTTGTGAAGAAAAAGACGTAGTTTACAAACTATACTTTCCTTAAAATCTGTGCATATCAATCACAATCCTGCAGTCCTTGGTTTGTTTGTGCTTTTCCCCCAGCCAGCTAGCTTTTTCTCATCTTTGAACTAACCAGAAAAACCATGAGAGCCCACTTCTGGCCCCAGGAGTGTCTGGAAGTCCTGCAGTGGAGCTGAGCACCACAGCTGCAGTCCAAGTCTAACCTCAGGCTAGGGTGAAGCATCGCCTAGTGGCACATTTAAGAGCAGCCACCCTGACTTTAACCAGACAGCCACTGTGGCACAGCCCTCCCCTCATGGCTCTGAGAGCAGCAAGGACACACCATTTTTCTGGCTTCACTTAAACAGAGTGACACTGAAAAAATATAAACATATATACCCTTTCTTTCTTTCAGGAAGAAATTCTTTCCTGTGAGGGTGGTGAGGCACTGGAACAGGTTGCCCAGAGAAGTTGTGGATGCCCCATCCCTGGCAGTGTTTAAGGCCAGGCTGGATGGGGCTTTGAGCAACCTGGTCTAGTGGGAGGTGTCCCTGCCCATGGCAGGGGGTTGGAACTCAATGATCTGTAAGGTCCCTTCCAACTCTAACCATGCTATGATTCTATGATTGAGTCCATAGCCCCTAAAGAAGTTAGATGTTTGGTCAAGAATTGTGTCCACCATATTCCCCCCTTGATGGATGGAGTTACGGCAGTGGTAACAGTCTACCCACATATCAGCTGCAATGAAACCCGACATTAAATCAACATCATGCTGTATTTTGATCATTTCCATTTGACACCTTTTCCCTGATAAAGCTGTCGCAGGGCCAGCTCAGCATTTGAGTGGGTCAACCCATGGCTAAAACAGGGCTGGGGTGGGCTAAAAGGTACCTAAAACAGCAAGCCATCTCCATGGGACCCCTTCTGCTGGCAGACTGGGGACACTTAAAAACAGAAGAGAAAGACTGCAAGTCTTGTGGCTGGGAGGAGTGGTTGACACCAGGTTAGGATTCATGTTTGAGGCCAGCAAAACATCTGGGTGAGACAAAACAAGAGGGAGGAGGAGGGAATTTCAGGAGCAGTTGGACACATCAGGGATACTAGGTTTCAGTGTATATTTTAGAAAAGGAATGGCATGCTTCAAGATGGCCACAGGCATCAGTCAGGCTGTGTTCTCAACACAGTGTTCCCATTCTGGAGTACGACCCCCCCGAGCTGCATCAGTGATACAGCTGGATGAGTCCGCTAACAGGCTGGCACACTGTCATAGAGGAGGAACAGGCTACAGTAGACCAAACTGACAGGCAAGGCGCTTCAGCGAAGGCACTCGCATTACAGAACGTTTTCTGGGCAGCAGAGCTGCCTAACGGTATCCTGTCTCGTTTCAGACCTCCACGCTCACAAGGCCCATTCCTAGGTCCAGCTGGAGACAACACCCATTGACTCGCACAGCTGCCTAACTAGAGGCAGATTTTTCCACCTGAACATTGGAGGAGTACAGTTGTTCCTATATATGATGTAATTAGTGCTGATTGGAGAATGTCAATCAGGTACAAGTGTTTCCTACTGATTAGCTGTTAAGATTCTGTGTACATATACCATGGGATATAGTTATCAAGTATTCAAATGATTCATCTACTTCACTGCGCACGAGGTCTTGTTCTTCCTCTAACATGAGCTAAAATCTACAAAGCAAGAGATAAGGAAAAGGAGGGAAAGAGGGGTGACTGACACCAGGGAGAATAACCTCCCAGGCAGTCAAGAAACCAATGGCATGAAAATAGCAGCAGGAGAAAAATAAGGGGGAATATTGCCACAGAAAGTCAGTGGCTTGGGTGGAAAAGCTGTGATCAGCAGACCCTTAACCTTACCAATGTATTGAGGCTCTTAAATGCCCCACACTCTTAAACAACAGTGCCTAATAATCTTCTGAAAGCCAAAAGTTAGGACTGAAATCTGGCAGATGCCCACATCAATACCTAAGCACGTTCCCAGATTCAGCAGCGATGAGATCTGTGCTATAGTGAGTTAAAGCCTCACAATTAAAAGAGAAAATCCACATACAAGTTATTTCCCAGTCAAAGGCCAGCTCTGAGGTCAGCCCTCTGAGATGGGTGGTCTTTTGGCTGGAGCTAAAGGCCAACCTAGAGCAGGTGACACGAGCTGTCTCCAGCTGTGACACTGGTCACTGCCTTCATTCCTCTAGCCTTAACTGAATCCAAGAGGGAGGGATGAAAAGATCAGGTGTCCCGTACTTATGTGTATTCAACATTGCGTGTATGGCTGGATGGAACAAAAGCCAGCTGAAGACTGACAATCAAAATCCTGCTTCAGTCTCTGTGTGTCATCCTGCTTTGACTCAGATACACATGTAAAAGGAACTTCAACCAAGTATGTCATAACATTGTTATGTTGTAAAGTCATTTTCCCCTCAGTGATGCTCCTCACGCTGGCAGTCACAAAAATCCCCAGAGGACCTGCATTTGCAGAATAAATTTAAACTTCAACACCATCTTTCCCCAGTCAGAAATGAATATGCCAAGCAAATAGTTTACATAAAGCTCAGATAGTTTCTTCATGGGAGCCAATAATGTACTTTTTGTCAAAAACTAATTAAGAAAGATTCTAGCTCTAGAATTTTCTTTCACCACATTTACTTAAGAACTGGAAGAAAAACTATCAAGCTCTCTAAAAGGTGGTAGAACTTGACTAAGTTGCCAATCTCCTTTGTTTATTCAAATTTGTAACTAAGAGTTACTATGCAAGTTTTCTCTGCATATGCATTTGTCTGCTTATTTCCTCCCCAATTTATATTTGTATTCAGAAACTGGGTCCTTAGTAACATTTAATGGGTGAACTAAATGGCCACATAGCAGAAGACATCAGTAAAACAGTCTTTTACTCAAAACACTTGATGTTTTTTCTAATACCAGATTAAACAAAACCACAACAGGACTTTTCTAAGTCATAACACTTTCAGGTAAGCACCAGGAGATCCTAGTCAGAGAAATCACAGGGGGAAAAAAGCTACTAATGAGCCTACAAAAACATATTCTACTGCCTATAACCTCAACCCTCAAATTTGAGGGTAACTAGATAAAGAAGACAGGAACGATTTCTCAGTCTTTAAGAGAAAGCACAGCTGGAGTTAGCCAGCTGCCACCTTCCACATCCTACCCTTTACAAAACAGAAAGTCTGATTTTCTGAGATGGGAAACTGATGGTACTCACATGTACGAAGGAACAGGAAAAATCAACCAGCCCCAGATACAATGACCACACTCTTGCCAGCAGGACACAATTACCTTCTTTACTGCATTTGGGGCTTTTTCTAGAGCCTGCACAAGACAGTGTCTAGATCAAATTAGCGCAGCAGCCACACTCCAGCTCCAAAAATCCTCTTTCGGGTAGCTTCATTCTGGCAGCTCCTCCCCAACTTCAAGGTCAGCTACTTTGGGAAAAAGGTGTATTCTCAGTTTTTCAGAAGCCACCTGTACCTACAGGATCTAACATCAAAAGGTATTTTTCTTGCTGCCTGGTTATCAAGTGTCTGCCATGTAACTTTCCACGTTCCCTTTGCCATCAGCAGAAACCTGCACAAAGCCACCTTGTGCTAAAATCTCAAATTTCTCCTCATTTCCACAAGAGACACTAGCTGCAAGCATTTTCCCAGGGTTCCAGCCAAAACTTTTATTCTGCTTACCTCTGTCCCCATTTGGGAGCCTATCCTCTACCTCTGCCCACTGTCATAGTGCAACTATTGTTCCAAGAGATGATTTCATGCCAACACTCCAGAAGAGACTTGTATGATGTAGACCTCATGCTTCAAAGCCAGACAGATACAGTTTCCTTTCTGATCAACACTTATCTTACGAAAATGGTAATAGAAGTCTTACAGTAGCATCCAAAAATTTAACTTAAATATATAGCTTTCCGATTCCCTGAAGGTTTTAGTTAAGATCAGCCAGCTAACATTACAGTTCCAGCACATAAACAGATACAAAGCCCAAGCTTCTACCATAACATTTAAGAGGTCACTGTATACTTTAGAAATAGCCAATTTTTTTTTTAAAACCTGAAGGGTCTCCAAGGCAAAAGTGATTTCCAAGATGAGCCAGAAGTTTACCCCCAACCTGAGTGCGATGGTATCACTTTGCTGTCCCCAGAGCCTTCCAAGAAGTAGCTGCAGGAAAGCTGACATCACTTTAGACAAATGGTTGGTGTGCCTGTATGCACTCTTGACAGACACCTTCTCTTTAGGCCTCCCAGTACAAGGAGGAATCACCATCTCATAGGATCTCAGTTTATCAACAGTTTGCCTCAGAAATACCTGCCATATTTTACAACTGAGGGGCTATATGTTGAGACAGTGCTGTCCCTACAGCTGCACGGAATTATACGTGCCCAGAGAAGGGCTACGGGGACAAAAATGTTAAATAAAAAAAGCCAACTGTACAGGTTTAGGTCTATTCCAGGTCCCATACAATATTCCTTTATGAATCCTTTATTTTACTTCGTGCCCAATACCTATGAACATTTAGCACACTTTAAGTTTAAAACGCAGTATGTCTGGTGTGACCCACAATCCAACAACTTGGACTCCAAGTCATCCTACTTCCACAACACCGAATTAATTTATTGATTATCAAGATGAAGTCAAGTTTATTATAGTTCCATTTATTATCGTTCCTAGCCAAATTTAATACGGATCCTTTAATACAGCTAAATTCTTTAATTGCTCCTTCCACCATTACAAAAAAATGACACACATCTATTCTTGCTTAATGTACTGAACAGCCTTAGGCAGTTTTCATTCCTTTTTGACCACACTGAGAAATGTGTAGATTTTTAAACTAAAAAAAAAAAAAATAATCCCTACTTCAAATACATCACAAGACATTTTAAATTTTAGAGTTCCAAATGAACACTATTGTACAGTATACAAAAAAAAAAATACATTAGTGGGCGTAATGGGTATTAAATGAATCATTTCAGTTTGACTTTTCCTTCTAATTACCGAAGTTAGTGAAGATATTATTGAGATAAAGCAGATTTAGAATAGCATAGTGATAGTAAGCAGATCCACTACCAAGACAAACTGACAGAGTAAGCTTCCGCAGCCTTTACGACAGACAAATTTTGATCTATTAACCTTCACATGCTGAATTTCAGCCAAAGAATTCAGACAACCTGAATACCAAGGAACAGAGGATTCCACACAACAGGACAGATGTTCCTGACTAGCCTGCCCAGCCCTCTCTCCTACCACAGGCCATTTCAAAACTCCAAGTGTATGGACTCCTAATTCATCATGACTTCTTACATCCAAAAAGCAATCATAACCATGAAAAATGTTATGTTCCATTTGAAATGTGTACAGAAAGCCAGAAAATTCATGCTGGCTAAGTCTTTGATTGGGTTTATCCAGGGAGGTGAAGACAGAAAGTCTCAATGCTTGTCAGAAAAGTACCAATAAGTACAGCAGTTTATTATCTGTTCAAAAGGAAAATAAATCACTAGTACTGTATCCTGGTAGGATAAGAAAAATACAGGTTCCTAGCTAAGGGCATTTCTATCTTGCTTCTCTCCTGTTAGAGCAGCTAAGGATGGCACACAGTCCCAAATCTTCTGACTCAACAACACCCACGGTGCTCTCTCATTTAGGCTGGTGCCAGCTTTAAAGCACACAGTTCCAATGAGAAGACAGGAGAAAAAACTGCCTGAGAATGAGAAAGAACAAAGAACCGGCATTAAAACAAGAGAAATTCATTAGGTCACTCATATCACAGGAGACTGAAATTGAAAGCCCTAGAGAAAAACAGTTCAGGCAAGGACAATGATATTTCCTTGCCTGTGTAATTCGTATGTAGGCAGCAAAAGTAGGAAAGAATTGCAGGGAGTTGAAGAGATGATCTTACATTTCAGCTGGCTACACGGCTTGCTCTGCAATTTGAATACTCTCCTGGCTTGTGTCGCTGTGCTCTGTTGCATTACTAGTCAGGTCATCTAAACCAAGCTTTTGGTAGCTGATTACTAGTCACACTTTGCTCATTTGCTATGGGTGCCTGACGTCCCAGCGCATGGAAGAGAGCCATAGCTGTGCCTCTAGAATGCTACAGAATGCTAAGTACATGGCAAAGAATACAAGGTCTTAAGAGTCTCAAATTAGCATAGTCTTGAATCATTCTGCTCCGCACCACAGTCCTGGTGCTCACGGTGATGGCATGAAATAAGAATCGTGTTTGCAAAGAACTTTTTTTCGCAAAGACACTGTCACGATGAGCAGCACAAAAGTCTGAGAAAGTAATTCTGTCCTCAAGATTTGGTTTGAATAGCGCATAATAAACATGGCACAGGGCTGCATGTTGAGCAGTAAGGAGAAAAAGTGAAACACTGAATAGCTGTTCATTAAGAGCTGCGCTATTCACTCTGCACACCAAAGAGATACTCAGAAGAAACACGGCAGCAACCACGTATTTAATATGCATGCCCATGGAGGAGAACTGAGCTTGCAGAGACAACACAATTGTATTATTTTAGCAGGCCTGACCTTGCAAATTTTATCACGTTCTCCAAGAACTGGAGGGAGAAACTAACACATGTAATTATTCAGGAATAATTCTTGTTTCACTCGTATCTAGCAGTCTTCAGAGATATCAGGTTCTAAGATGCTGCTTACTGGAAGAGTAAAGTAAAATCCTATTTCCTCGGAGAGAATACAGCACACCTCTCGGTAATTTAACATTTTTAAATTTGGACACGTAAGTCTAACAAATGCTGCAAGCACAGGATGGGAAGTGAAGTGCTGACAGAGCAAACGGTCAAAGTCTATGCTGAAAT
Source organism: Pedionomus torquatus (assembly GCA_013398155.1). Classification (NCBI taxonomy): domain Eukaryota; kingdom Metazoa; phylum Chordata; class Aves; order Charadriiformes; family Pedionomidae; genus Pedionomus; species Pedionomus torquatus. The sequence continues at coordinate 64,032 of VZRU01011024.1, read as the reverse complement.
GGAAAACAATAAGAAAAAAAAAAAAGCAACAAAACTAGTTAGTCAAATGGAAGAAGTTTTGGGTTTTGGGTTATTTTCTGTCCTGAACTCAAACAGCTTGGCTGGGCTTTAGCAGAGGCTAGAACTCCAGCAGTAGCTCAGGCACAGCAGAGATGCTCTATGTATACAGGAAATTATCATTTGCATTAGTATTCACTTGCTTTCTCACAAGCTCTGCTGCTCACGAGGGCAAGGAAGCTGGATTTTCTGGTGCTGTGTACATGAAAGCTCCATTGGTATAGGAAGTCTGGTACTCTCAGAGGAATACAGAGTCTTCCTGAGTGCCCTGCAGTATTTCACCAACTGATCTGTATGGTATTAATATACTATCATGGTATTCCACAGTAGTAGATTAAAAAAACCCACCAATGTACTTTAAAAATGCAAATAGTTTATTTTCGCATTTGAGTTACGGAATTTACTTCCATTATCCTAACTTAAAGCCACAATAAAAGAGAGCAAACTCACTAAGGCCAAGTTACTCTTCCCACACTAAAATTTCTAAGGCAAAATCCTAAGTCTCCTGTAAAAATTGAAGTATATAATCTTATGGTAACAGTAACAACCACCAAGAAACCAGAAGGAGTTACTCTATCAGGGTACAAAACTTATCCTAAAATCAGAGTGCTAGGGAACAAAGCTAGAGAGTGTCTGGACTATGTAAGAAAATAAGAAGACATCAACAATGATGGAACCACATAAAAATGTCCCAGTCAGGAACTAAAGAGTTCAACTCAAGCTAGAATCTTGACTCCAGCCTGGGCTGTTGTCAAGGGCTGTCAAACTCCAGGCAATACTGGAAATAGATGTATGACATAGGACTCTATAAAGAGTGGGCTTTGGGTTTGAAGGGTAGGGCTGGCAGTTTTTAATTGCAAAAAACAAAACTGTGGAAAACCATGTTCCACTCCTACCAAGCTTAGGTGGATCAACTGCTTGATCTGTAATGTGGCCCTAAACCTATCCTCAGGATAGCCAAGTACAAGACACTACAAACAAAAGGCATGGAATTGTAATTCTTTCATCTTTGACAGAAAGCTGGACATGTAAATTGAGTCTCCCATTGAAAAAAAAAAAAAAAAGCTAATGAAATTTAAGAAAGTGAGTCAGTTTTTATGGCCTTCAGCTTCAAGAAGATGAACCTTTTGATTACAGACAGTCACAGGATTTTTAAAATTTTCTTTAATTAGAATTTAATATTATTATCTTCTTCTACAGCCAGAATTCTGTTGTGTCAGATCATACTCACAAACACATACCTGCATTTCCAAATATCACAGAATCACAGAATTCTCAGAGTTGAAAGGGACCTGTAGAGATCATCTAGTCCAACTCCCCTGCCAAAGCAGGATTGCCCAGAGCACATCACTCAGGACCGCATCCAGGCAGGTCTTGAAAGTCTCTAGAGAAGGGGACTCCACAACTCCCCCGAGCAGCCTGTTCTATTGCTGTCACACTCACCCTAAAGCAGTTTTTCCTCATATTTGAATGGAATTTCCTATGTTCCAGCTTGTGCCCATTGCCCCTCATCCTGTCATGAGGAGCCACTGAAAAAAGTCCAGCTCCATCCCCCTTCAAGCTACCCTTCAACTATTTAATCAGTAAACGTCTTAAACCTGAATCAGTCAAGTCTAAAAATACAACACACATCAGCTGAACAGAGAATTAGAAATTTATCTCCTGTTGAAAAGAACATCAGTTCTTTTGCCCTTCTATTCATGGCTTTGTTCTTTCTAATAATGAAAACCACCTTTGTTTCTCTCCTTTCACACCCATGGTTAGCCCCCAAGAGAACTGCTCACCAGAAGCATATCAAATTCATTCAGTGCACTCTGACAGCAGGGTAAAGTAGAGCAAATTGATGAGCCTAGAGAAAGGGCATGGGTATGATAAGAATTAAGGGGTTATCACAATTCTTTCTAGAATTGCGCCAAACATTATAGGCACAATGTGTGAATAGGTGTCACTAGAGCTGAAGTCAGATGCAGACCATGAGAGACCGGTACATATGCTTAACATTCTCTTCATCACGCATGAGACCCAAGACCAGCGAGAAACGTATTAGAAAAGAAACACATGTGGCAATAGCAAGCACCCCAGAGTTCTTCCTTTACCTGCTTATCGGCAGCAAAACAACCTGCATAAAGAAACAAAGCCCCTCCCATCCAGCCTGGATCCCTGCCAGGACAAACTAAGCTATAGATCCAAACCAGAACCGATACTTGAGTTTAATTACAGGAGGAACAATCGCACGTTAGCTTAAAACTGGAGCTACCAAGCCATAAGACACAAGTTATTTCCAGGTGACTGCTGAGCAGAGAAGCACCAAGAGTCCACAAAACAGAAAGTACTCTCCTCTAGCTACACCCAGCCCATCTGTGTTTGACAAGAACCACTGTTGTCACCTCCACAAAACAGCAGCACACCAGGCTGGAGGGACACCACCAGCACCTTCAGCAGTGGTGCCATCACCAACACCATTACAAGACCTCTCCTTCCAAGACAGTGGTACCCATGTGACCAAATTTGGAAACAGCAGTAATCACCTTCAGGGAGCAAAGAATATGAACTCATGCTGAGAGAGACCTTTTTGGATACAGACTTCACTACGTGGCTCAGGGAACAGCTGTATAGAGAGCCCCAAGCACAGCCATGGTATCTGTGGTCCTCCAGGAACAAGTAAAGCTGAACAAAGTTTGAGTTTCAAGGTTTTGGTTTGAAAAACATTGAGGGAGATGGGGAAAAGTAGAAAAATCAGAGTATTTATGATAGATGTTTACTCTTTTTTTTCATGGGGCAATTAAGATGGAACTCTAAATATGAAGGATTCAGGACAAATTAAAAATTGTAAGCACTATAGGGTTACTGGTTTAATGGGTCTGCCAAATGACAGCACACTCCCTGCAAAGCGTTCTGGCTACAGAAAGCCCTTAATCCCAATGAATAACTAACTGGGAATAATGTCAACAAAACAGCTGTCAGGAAGAAACTCTGTTCAGTTTGACTGGAGGAACAATTGCCTGGAGTCAGAAAGCAATATGCTCAGCCCAACCTCAACGCAAAGAGCAGGAGCTGACACCACCATCTTCTGCCTTAAAAAATGGGAGTATGAAGGAAGAAGCCAGAAGCAGCAACGCATCAACTGTTCTCTTCAGAAACTCTGGAAAGAAGTTGAGTTACCCAAGTCTCCTCCAAAGAGAGGACAAGGCAGGTCAGTGCCTATATGTACTCGATGCTTCTCACTTCCCACTAAGGTGGAAAGGGATAGTAAAAGCCAGCACAGAGTAACTGTTAAGAAAATTAAAAATGCTTCACAGAAACTATGTACCAGAGGAGCTCTATTACCTCTGCTGAGCCACTTATAGAATAGCAATTCTGCCTTCAGTATTTCCAGTAGAAAGAGCTGCATCTCCCCTGCATCACGATCCTAACTCTAAGCAGGACTCCCCAGAAAAATAAAAGGATTTTACAGTGGATTAGAAATGCCTGATCTAGCTTACATGCCCTGAGGTGACTGTTAACAGGCCATGTCCTCTTGATGCTCTTTGTGCAGACTCTGCTCCTCCTCATTTCTTCCCTTCTCTCAACTGAATTTCTTAAACTTTATTTTTTTTTTCCCTCTGCATCATATTTGGACTGGCTGGTCCAAATGGTGTGTTGGGATAAGATCATTCATCAGACGCTCAAGGCACAGCAGTTGCTCTGAGCCAAGACCTTACCTACTTGGTTAAACTCCAACATACACCAGAGGAAATGAGAGAGACTGCATTTCTTACCTCAGAAATACACTCTGGTTCCTATGATGGTGCTTGAAGTAGCAATGCAGCCTTATCACTCCTTCAAAATAGCACTATAAAGAAGGGCCTATCCAGAAATAAGTTTGGAAGAAAAACCTTGAAGTTATAGGCACCAAAAGATATGAAAATACAAAGAAGATGGATGATCAATTACACACAAATGATTCAAGTGAGCTTGCAGTAGCCGTTCTCCTACATAAGGATATTTAAAGCACTTTGGGCACATGGGAGGCAGACAGCTGGCAGCACCCGTGTGACAGACGCATCAAGTGAGTGCCTTTTGCCACCTTTACTGCTCCTCACTGACAGATGGGTTACCAGGCTGCCATTTACAGGCAACAAAATCCCCCAGCCTCGGTCACACAAACAGCAAGTAAAATGACCCAGAGCCTTCCAGTCAATCAAAAGTCAGATTTGAAATCAGATGGGCTGTTGATGAGCAAGAAAGAGGCACTCTGATTTATTAGCAAGAACAAAGTCATAATTCTCCAAAGTGGTATTAGTCCAAATAATCTGTCACTGCACTGGGAGGGAAAGAGCTATAGTTACCACACTCCAGAAATTCCCAAGTGCGTTCTTTCCCTCCAGCAGCCTCATTAGACTTCTGGCAGGAAGAAATCACAGCTCTGAGGAACAGAACAAGTGCACAGGCCAACAAATACTGCTTTGAGATCAGTCATTTATAAGACACACTCATGGCAATACATAAATGCAACTGGTTGTGGAGAAATTATCAGACAGGAGCTCCTTTCCATTGTCCCAAGAAAAACTGCTACGATACACCTCCAGGGAACACAGGACATGGGTGTATGCAGTCGGACTGACCTTCTCCCCTTTCCAGACACTTTCTACATTGTGGAAGAGCAATCCTTTTTTTTTAAACTTGCTTTTTGTTGAAGAAATGAAAACTTTTCCTCGTACTTAAAGTAAACACAGAGTGTCAGCAAAAGTCTTTGACGTGCACAGGCATCTCAGCTTTGTTGACTCTACCTCATTCGCTTCACCAACCACCTACCTCTTACATGCAAGCTGCGGTTCTAAGCCTAAAGCCCTCTCCTTCACCACCAAATACAAAAATAGGAGCATACATTTTGCTTTCTCCATGCCTTCTGGTGTATGAGATGCTACCTTCTCCTCACAATCCTAAAAAAATAAAACCTCAACCTGGTTGAGGCTGTGCACACTGGAAGAAGTTCACTGCCCATTGCTATCACTGGCAGCCCTTTCTCCACCAGCACTTGTTCCAACAGCACCTATTTTCTAGGGGTGGTGGATTCCACTTCGAGCTGCGGAGAACTGTCACTTTGAGGCTTCACATTGGGGCTCTCCATCCTGTACAAAGGCTGCCACCATCACAACTTCTGAAAGTCAGCTCCTCTTAGTCACGTAGCTCCGTACCCCAAGCACAGAGCGATGGGATACTCCCCTTTCCCTACGGAGAGAGCCCCCTCCTTATGCTCTTCCTTCTCTTGGGAGATACCAAGAGACAGGAAAAAGGCAGAAAACAAAAGCTTTCAACACAGTTTGAGATTGCACCACTTCCAAGCAGCCTGCTCTGGCTTTGATCTATTGATTTCAAGGCCCTTAATGTGGGAAGCTGAAATGCAAGTTCTCTCCACACAATTCTAAAATGAAAAAGAAAACCCAGTATGGCGCTGGAGAATTAAGCGCTGCACTGAAAATCTAACAAATATTGAGGGGGGTGGAAAAACCACAAATACCAGATCTGCCTATAACCAGAAAGAGCACTCAACAGTCTTGACTGAACTCCAAAAATAAGAAGTAAGGCATTAAAACTATTATTCAGCAGTGCTACATCAGAGACACTAGCAAACTACAATGAATGGAAATTAAAAATCCCACAAACACTGGTAGACAAATTTTCTATTAAATCTTACTGGAATGTCACCTCAGAGCTACCCCTGTGAATTTTCATTCAGTTATCCCACAGCTATCTACAACAGCTTTACTTACTTTCTCCCCTGAAGCTACTCATAAGACATTTGAGGGAAAGGAATGAAGTAGCAGATAATTTATTACAGAGATGCATCTTTAAATGAAGATACACATCTTTTTGTTTAGGATACTCTGAGAAGGCTCTAGCACCGACTGCAGTGCATCCTTCATATGTGAGGCTGGAATAAATCCAGTTTGATGTTCATCTTTGAGGAGCACCCATACCAAGTGACCCCTCTGCGAATCTATCTGGAGACTGCTTCCCAGCAGAAAATAATCATCAAAAGATAAATGAGGGAGGTTAAATTACTTTGCAGCTTCACCAGCTTTACTTTTAACAGCCTGTTCCCTTTACGCTCATCCCCAACAAGGGAATATCTCAACCCTCAGCTGCGCTGTGCCAATCTAGGAGGCTCTGGATGCCAGGAAGCACCACACAACAGCCACCACCTCCACTCTCAGAAGCGGCTGAGTGCCTGAGCTGTCCAGAGGGGAAAAACCAAAACATTTGCTACAGCCCATACCTCCATCAGGCTAAAGTACCACCTCAACAGAAAGCACCCATCAGCCTAGCACCCTCAGCAGAGGGGTGACACAGGCAGAGTGACACTGGTCTGAGGGAAAGAGAAAACAGGGCCCCAGCCAGACTGAAGATCTGCATGTTCATAATTAAAATGTTTGGAGGGTATTTTTGCTTCTCTTCAGAAAAGGCAAGATGTTTCTAATAAAGGATCATTTGAGTCGCTTGAACTTTGTTGATTTATGAGTTTTTTTCATGTTATTCCAAAACTGAAGTCTCCCTTGTCGAAATAAAAATTGGTTTTGGAAGGGGTAGGATGTTAGGCTAAACTTTTATATAATTTCTTTCAACTCAGGAGAGAGTCACCTCTATGATTCACCAATTCTGACACCTCCTTTTTCTTGCCAGCATAATTTTTTTCTGGAAAACAGCTTATTTTCTTGGCTATCTTTAATTGATCCAAACACTGGCAGAAGACAGACACCACACATGCATGCTCCCAAATCAGGGCTTTCCATTTTCCAAACCACAACTATAAAAAACAAATTCATCAGAATCAGGAAAATGACAAACAGAAAAAAAAAATCCACTTATATAGTTGCTGGTTTGTTTGGTTTTGTTTTTTTTTTTCCTTGTTTAGATGACATATTTACAGTTACACTTCTGGACTGAAAGAAAACTTCCAGATTTTTTTTGCTGCAACGATACATGTGAATGAGCCCACTGAAATGAATCACAACAATCTCAGGGACACAGAGCCAAGGGCTTCAGTGCTGACCACCTTCTGGCACAACTGGGCACCCCTGCCCACGCCAGTCTGGCAGAAACCAGGTGGTCACTTCTGCCTCCCCTCATCTCTCCCTTCCCCAAACCCAGTCAGAACATGCTCACTGCCAGATAGCTAACTGCAGCTACACACCATGGCTCCAAAAAGAGAAATACAAGAAATATTGTTAATAAAGGAAAACAGTTAATAATAGTCAAAGAATTATTAAAAAAAAAAAAAAAAAACAAACA
>VZRU01011024.1:23685-46764 GCA_013398155.1 Pedionomus torquatus | reverse complement strand
CCTCCCCGCCGTCAGCATCCACCCACCCTGCGGACGGTGGCAAAAGGACCCCCCGGGTTGGGGGCGGATGGGAGGGAGGGAGGGGGAGATAAGCCGATTCCCCCGGTTTGCCCCCGCCGCCGTGTGGGGAGCTGCTGGTTGCTGCTGTTGCGTTAAACACACCTTGACGTTAATTAACGTTATTATGGGCTACCGCATCCAGCTGCGGAGCCGTCAGCACAAGAAGGACATAGGACCTGTTGGAGCGGGCGACGAAGATGCTCAGAGGGCTGGATCCCCTCCCCTCTGAGGACAGGCTGAGAGAGTTGGGGTCGTTTATCCTGGAGAAGAGAAGGCTCTAAGGAGACCTTCGAGCCCCTTCCAGTACCTAAAGGGAACCTACAAGTAAGCTGCAGAGGGACTTTTTACAAGGGCATATAGTAATAGGATGAGGGGGTAGTGGCTTCAAACTGGCAGAGGGTGAATATAGATTAGATATCATAATTGTCACTCTGAAGGTGGTGAGACCCTGGAACAGGTCACCCAGGGAAGCTGTGGGTGCCCTATCCCCAGAAATGTTCAAGGCCAAGTTGGATGGAGCTTTGAGCAACCTGGTCCAGGTGTTCCTGCCCATTGAGGGAGGAGTTGAAACTCAATAACGTCTAAGGTCTCTTCCAACTCTAACCGTTCTGTGATTGCATGAAGCACCTGAGAGCTTCCAGCACATGCCCTGTGTCAGGAAAAGACTTTACTCCCCTGCCCAGACCCTCATCCAACTGCCCAGGGGCCACAAGCCTCCAGCAGCTGTCTCAGACACCTCTGCAGCCATCTCCTCCTGCTGCTGAGAGACCCTACAAAAACACGTGATGCTCAGCACAGTGCCAGACCAACACTTCTCTTCCTCCAGAAGCACAACAGGCATCAAAGTGTGCTTAAAAGCACTGTGTGTGAATATACCTTTTTTTTTTTTTTCTCTCTCTTCATGCAAGGGAAGAAAACACCGTCCTGCAGAGACTCACGCACCTGATTTGCGTTGTGTGAGTAGGGCTAGCTCAAACAGAGGCTTCTCAGCCTCAGGTTAAGCATAGAAGTTCCTAGAAACAGGGAAGCAAAATGTTTCTCAAGGTCTTTTTAAAGCTGAATCGCAAATACCTCCACTCATAAGTTTTTGAAAGATGAGCCAAAGTTACTTGTTTGTGTTTATTCAAGCACAGAAAGATATCTGCAGGCTGGAAACACAGATATGCAAGCAATTAACCTCTGCTACTAAGGGGTATTTTTTGAGAGGGGCCATAACTGGTTACGTTTTGAGCTTGTGAGAGTTGTCGACAAATTGTGACGAGAAGCAAACTGTAGGATCTACTATTCAACATGCCCTTATTTTAGGCATGAAACGGCCTCATTTCAGAACTCGGGATTTTAAATCTTGTTTATTATCATAAATCAGTCAAAAAAAAAATCACTAACTCTTCAAATATAAATACATCACGTAAAAGTGTATATTTAGCTCTATTTCCATTCTTGGATTTTGTCTTTATTGTTCTCTACCTATTGTTTTGGTCTTTGTTTATTGTTTGAAGTTTGCTGGAATAATGAAGGGCCTAAAAACAGCAGATGAGTTTACAGGGATTTTTCTGAGAACAGCAACTAGATAAAAACTAGATGAATGAAAATCTAATCTCAAACATTTAAAGATAAATAATAAGTGTATTTTGAAATACTTAGGCTAACACAAACTATTTTCTGATCCTTTTAATATTTAGATAACACTGATTTATATCAGAACAATTAGATTTATTCTCCTGGGGCGGAGGAAGACTAACAATTTAAAATAATTACTCCACCTCTTTTTTTTTTTTTTTTATTACTCTGCCATATCAAATGTATGATTTTGCTGTCTGGTGATCTCATCTCAACATCACCTCTTGGAGAACTAGAAGGGCTGGAACGGCCTGAGGTAAGCATCATACCACACAGAGCAACCATTTGATACTGAGACCAACACCACATCCCTTGTCTTAAACTGAGAGGTGGACAATCATTTCTCATTTATACATTTGGTTTTCATGGATCACTGAAGATGATGTGCTTTTATACATAAGCTTATACACACTCTTACGCACACACTGATGTTCAAGCGTACATGTCTTTAAAAAACTGATTAAATCCACACAAAACACATATGGCTGTAGAGCTAGTGCAGTCCTTTGAAGAGTTCTGTCATGCATTTAAGAGTGTAAATCACCCTGAATGGCAGCAGGAATCTGGCCACTACCGTCCTAATCCTAATCCTGAGCCTGCTTCCCATTTGGTCAAGTACAAGGCAGCATCCCTACCTCCCCGTTCCCATGGAAACACACTTCTAGCATCAGCCCAGCTTGCTTTTTTTTTTTTTTTTTCTGTAAATCACCGTCTGCCTGAGGAGTTGCAGGGCTTGCTCTAAGCCCCTTCAATACTAGTCTTAGGTTTTTCAATGCTTTTCCTTTCCCTATTACAGCCATTCTGGCAGCTGGTGCAGGAGGCAAAACAGGAAAACAAACACCTTAGAAACTCCAGGAAGGTTTTCCTGAGGTGGCTCTGCTGCTCCTCACCAGACACATTACCAGAAACGTAGTGATGGAATTTCTAACAGCAAGGAAATGGGGGAATTTTTCTTGTAGCTATTTTCAAAACTGCCTTCTTTTAAAACAAAACCTTTGGGTTAGCTTTTGTTTTTTCTTTCCCGTAGAACTCAAGCTAGCATTTCAGGATTCCTTATCACCTGCAACAAATTTGCCTCTGGGCTTATTAGACAGGGGAAAACTTACGGTGGCGCTGACATCAGTGTTGAGCTGCGTGTCTTTGCCCAGGTGTGTTCACCCTTCCTGAAAAGAGACCAAGCCTAAAAGCAAGTAACTGTGGAGAAGTGTGCGTTATGGCTGTTATTGGAGAATATATAAGCAGCAGAAGAGGGTCTTCTCTGATTATAGGGATCTCCCTGCTGCTGTGCATCAGAGGAGAAATAGAGGCTTTTAGGAAAATACAGTTTCAGGCAGAGTGAGGGTTCAACTTGTAATTGTAGTAAACCAGTTTAGTCTTCCACCCAGTTTAGTTTTCTCCACTGGGAAGAGGAACTCTCCAGTTCCTTTTTGTCTTCGACATAACATCTAAAATCTTTAATCCGCTTGAATAGCCAGAGCAGGGAGTTAATGAGGCCTGATTGGTGTCATGGCAGGCCTGATCTTATCCCACGGCAGCGATGAACAGCTTGCAGGGAGGGAGCTGTGCCCCGCGCAGCTTCTGCCACCGTAATGGGTCTCCCTGAAGGAATCATTCTGGTGTTTGAGACCAAGCTCTGTGCACAACTGCTCTTAGACTGTATCTTTTTGCTCTCACCACTTCTTCTGGTTGTATCAGCCTTTTACTTCAAAGCAGATCTGACACAACATGCCTGCAGTAACACAGGCACACTCCATTTGGAAAAAAAACTACTTTTACCCCAAAACCACTGCATAAAGAGCAAATGGGTGAAACAGCAAAAGATCTTCTATTTATATTCTATTTTACCTGGCTTATTAATCTTTTCTTTGCAAGCTTTCATAAATGCACCTTAAACCAGCAAGGCCCCTGGGCTGGTTAAGAAGGGAAGCTGTCCTGCTGGCACCGGGGCTTTTCTGCCTCCTTATCTCCTCCACAATCTGTCAGCCCTGACTGACTGATATTCCCTGAGCAGAGCTTTTTCCCCCAGACCACAGCGGTCATAGCAGGGGATGTTGCACAATCCTGAGCCAGATTTTGGAGAAATCTGAGCTGAGCCATAAGCTGACTGCTCTGGCTAGATATCTTCTCAGTTGTTTGCTCGAGGACTTCTATACATTTCATTGTTCTTTTTGTCCCTTTAACAAGCCACTGAATGAGTTCACCATGGAGAACTTGAGGCCATATGGTATTTATTGTAAAAATTCTGCTTGGAATTCCTTCATTCTCTAGAATACTCTCTAGAGTATAAATACTCTCTAGAGTATAAAACAAGGGTAGGCACACCCAGCTGTGTATCACCTTCAGATTTTTTCAGATATGCAACCTCTGAGCCGTCATGGGGCTCAGACCATTGCAAAGAGCAACCTGGCTGCCTGGTGATGGTGCAGAAGTTGGGCAACTGGCACAAAGCGTCTTTGGTAGTAAGGCCTCTCAACAGGTATTAATCTTGCTGGAGAGCATTTGGAGATTTTTTTTTAACGGACTACTGCAGGCAGGTTGTGCAGTTTCACAGTTTGTCATGTGTGAAAGGGTGAACTGAGAGGTGAGCTGAGTGAGAAGACAAGAAAAGCCCTTGTAGCAGCATCTATCAAGGCAGAGGAGGGTGGTGGAAGAGCTCTTTGACAGACGTTTAGCATCTTCTTTCTCGATAAAACTAGATTCAAAAACAGTTCAACCCCCTCCATGACATGCAGGCTGTCTTTGTGAGCAGGCTGGTAAAGATATCCATTCAGAAGCAAGAAGTAGGAAAAGACATAACTTCGAAAAATTACTCCAAAGAAACCATTCAAGAGGGGTTTTATAAATTATTTTTAAAAAAAACTTACAAGCTAAAATAAAAGTAATGCCAGAGCTTTAGTTATTTTTAATTCTCGTGGAAAAAATCAATTAATCTGTAATTGGAGGAGAATGTTGATTTTCTTCAGTCACTCAAACAAATGTTGTGACTTCACATTTTATTTAATCAGGGCATCTGCTGTGGTGCATTTGCAACATTCAGCATTTGGCTGACAGCACCTGTTTGTTTATCCCTGCCATGCTGTCTTCTATCACAGTCACTTTCTCTCTGCTACCCCTCACTCAGCAACATATTGTCAGGCTTGGCATCAATGTTCTGTCTCATTCTGGTAATTACAGGAGTGGATGGATGATCCGAATTTGCTCTTTCTTTGAAGAAAAGCAATATTATCCTGTCCTGGGAGAGTGTGAAGCCCTTTTATGAAGCAGTTTTTCTCTGTTTTGGAATTATACAATGATTTTTGAAAGCAAATACGTTCAGATGTCACCTGGTAGCTGAGCTGTTTTCCTATTTGCCAGTCTTTGCATTTAATTAAATTTTTAGATTTTAAAAGCTGTTGACTATCCAGGATCTGATATACCACTACACCTGTTGCTATTTAACTAGTTGTAAGCTTAATGGATCAGAGTGTAGGTGATTAAAAATAAGATATCATGTGCATAAATGCCTGTAAATATTCTATATCATTTACAAAGCAAATTTTTGGGTGTCTTCAGCATCCTCTCTGTTCCCTGTGCAGCAAATCCCTGATCAGTGTCTCTGTGGTTCCAGTGCTGCTGTGCTTGTCGGTGTGGAGTTTTCCCTTCCTGCCCCCACTTTGTGGCTTTGACACTTGGTTCTGCCTCTCCTGGAGGCCTCCAGGCTGATAGCTCTGCTGATTGCACCCAGCCTGGCTCAGCTGTTCCTTTCATCCATGGTCAATTCTCCCACTCGCCCGAACAGCCGCTTCCTTCCTTCACTATAGTGTTCTCATCAAGACCTGCCTTTCCTCTAGTATAGGAAATTCCTATATTCAGCCGCCTCTTTAACAAGCATCCTTTTATTTTTATTTTTTTTGTCTCCAGCAGCCTGCTTTTCTCCATCCCAGCCTGCTGTAGTCTCCTGTCTCTCAGTTCTGAAACCACATTTGACGCTATTCCCCACCTCTCTGGTCACAGCTGCTCCTTCCTTCCTTTTACTCACACATATAGGAGGTGGAGGGGCAGCAAAAGGAATACAAACCCTGGAAACCACTGGGAAATGGAAGCAGAAAGCAAGCTAGGGGAAGGAGAAATATCCCACGTGATGCTCAGTTACGCAAGGTTATAAAGTCTTAAAGTGAGTTGACCAAAGAGCAATTACATAAAAAACAAGCGGAGGTAGTATCGGCAGGAGGAGGAGTGCTGAAAAGGAAGGAAAGCAACTAAATTAAGGAGGAACGAGGTACAAAGGTAAGGGAAAGAATAAACCTGAGCATAAAGCCAGTGAACTTGTCAGGCTGTGGAGCATCCTTTCATCCTGTGTTCGTAGCTACCAAGTGCAGTAAGGTCCAGGTCCATACATGTCCTTTCTCGGGCCTCCTATAAAACACATGCCATATTATGAGAGGAAAATGACCATGCACACACAAACTAGCAACCCAAAAAGAACTGCGAAGGAAAGCACGGCTCTCTCACCCCGCTCTCTGCTCCCACAGCTGCCCGGTTCTGCTGCTCTCTTGACTGGTCAAGGAAAGGATGTGGCAGGACAATGGGCCTTTCACCAGCTGCTATCAAGGATCTTTTTAGCTCGTTAAAACAAAAGCACATTGTTGGGGAGCCGATGCTTGTAGGTTTGTGTACCTGCCCGTGTGACACCCGGTTTGTTTAACACAAAAACAACAAACAGCCTTTGCTTCCATGCAGAGCTGGAAGAAGTACAGAAGGGCAAAGCGGTATTTCCCTTCCACTTTGTTTTTGTTTCTGAATTTGACTGCTTCTCAGACGCTTTCTTACAACGTCCTTCATTAAAGACTGGAAGTGGAAGTAGGGTGTTCTTCCAAACGCAGTCTCATCTGAACCAGGAATCTCCACTTCCAGTATGTACCCACAGTAATCTCCCGGCTGGTTTTGCCCCCTTCTGCTCATTTAAATACAGCATTTTCCCCTGCTGCTATCCACCCAATATGCATCTCTACCCCACCCTGAGTGAATTTTCAAACATGCAGATTTACTCAAATCTTTCTTGGTCAGGAGCAGCACTAGATGGTAGAGGGGTTTTAGTACCCTCAGGACAATGTTTCTAAATGCCTCTTTCACCGCGGCATCACCTAGGAAGAGTTTTTTTTACGTCAGCAAACATGCTCAGAGAGCCCCTGCCAGCTGCAAGTTGAGTAAGTGGGGCTGAGTCTGTCTGGGCTCAGTACATGAAATGGTAAGCTGCCAGGGCAGGTTCTTCAGCAGCCTGCAAACCTCTGCAGCCAGCCATAGCTCCAAACGAGTGCTACGGAGTTGTGATCTTTGGGGGAATGCGAGGGCTACATGTATGAGACCGCCTATGATGAGGGCAGTTAGAAACTTTTGCCAAACTGGTGTCAAATGGGATGAAAATTTAAAAAACAAACATACATGAGAACAAAAGGTGATTTGGGAACCAAGTTCTAGCTTCCCAAGTAAATTCCTGGGTTCTGATATTCATTTTTTTAGTGTGTAACAAACTTTGTGTAGTGGTGGCATAACCATGTAGTCCACCAAACCACACTGTTTCTATCAAGCATGCAGAAGGAATAGCAGAAAACCCTCTCACCTGCTTTAGAACAGCTATTTTCTAGGTGGTTGCTTATAGTAGTTTGAGAAATCCAGGAAAAGCCACATCATATCGAGTCCTTAATGTTAGCAGTGACTTGCATCATCCGGAAAGAACTGGTGAACAATACCTTCCCTTTTCTTTCCTTAGTACCTTTCCCTGTGGAGCAGTTCAAAAGGGAAAACCCTTATCTGGAATCAACACTGGGCTTTATCCAAATTTGTTGGGGCATTAACTGGTTCACAGTGAATTGGAATATTGGAATATACTGTGGAATACTCAAGATATGGAAGTAGGTGGCCAAAAGTGGACAATGGAAAAGAAGAAGAGAAGCAGGGACAGAAAACAAGGAGAAAAAAAAACAAGCAAACAAACAAAACCCCAAAAAGACAGACTACATGCAGTAGGACAACTATATATCTCATTTAGCAACACAGGAATATTAAGGAGGTTTTTTTCCTCCCATGTATTGAATTTCTAAAGGACAATATTTAGCACAGGGCTGTCTTCAACTGGAAGCAGTGCAGTGTAAGCTGTAGGTGGGTGGATTCCCCCGGGCTGGCCCTCTCGCTCAGCGATCTCCAGTGGCCTGACAGTCCTTGCAGAACAAGACACCCATCAAAGCCTGTGCAGGCGCTTTGGTGCAACAGGGACGGACGGCACCCGTCATACCAGCACAGACACGGGTGGTCACATATTCCTAAGAGCCAGGGTGTCAAAATCAGCCGTCGGCCCAAACGCAAAATGAAGGCTATTATGTTTTCTCTATTTTGTTCCACCCACCATTTCAGAGGATGGAGTATTATTTGCAACCCCGCCTAAATTACTAGAGTCAGTTCGGAGGAGCTGTGGGCATCTCCCCAGATAGCAACCTTTCTTGTAATTCCCTAAACTGCGAGTGCCAACAAGGTGAACGGATGGTGGAACACTGGAACAGGTTGCCCAGGGAGGTGCTTGAGGCCCCTTCCCTGGAGATATTCAAGGTGAGGCTTGATGAGGCACTGGGCAACCTGGTCGAGTTGGGGGTGTCCCTGCAGCTGCAGGGAGGCCGGACTAGATGACCTTTGGAGGTCCCTTCCAGCCTGGATGATTCAATGATTCTATGATATGTCTTAACAATATTTGATCTTTAAGTTCCCTTCCTAATCTTTAAGGTCCCATCCAACTCCAACTGTTCTATGATTCTATGATTCTAATATTATTTCACCACTTGCACATGCCATCTGAAAACTCATTCACTGGAGCTACTGATGGCAGACAATGTAAATCTAAATGTGACCACAGACAGAGAATACTTCTTTAATATATGTGCGACATTTAGATATTAAAGAAACAAGCAATACTATGAATATCTGTTGGATCTTCCTATAGCCTTTCAGTGTTCCTGGAGAATTATTTCCTCTGCTGTCTTCTGGACCTCTTGGTGATCAAACATGATGTCACAGAAATCCCTGGGAACTGTCCTGAAGTTAGAGGGCCCTATCCTGCACAAATGTGGGTCCAGCAGAGCCTTCCACACCTCTCAGGGCTGGAAGGGCTCACGTAAGCTTTTCTCTCTGCTCTCTCAAACCCAGACATAAGTTCATTCTGCTCCCAGCTGGTCAAACGTGAGCCAATTCAAACCACGAAAGCCATTACTGTGCCACTAACCCTGGCTCAATAAACTGAGGTTATTTGCTCAAGCCCAGGTACCGTGGAGTGTATTTTGGGGCAGAGTTGGCTCTTTCCCTGCCTGCTTTAGGAATGGATGCGGGGCATAGATAGATATCTCTTGGACTGTAGTCCATGTCGACAAACAGCTAGGGAAGAGAAGGATATTACCCTCTGTTGAATCACTGAACTGCTGAATGATTTATTATTTGAGAGCTGCCCACCCATACGAAAGTGGAGCTAATGAGAGTTGCCAAGAAATCACTGCTGTTGAGTGTACAGCCAAAAAAGTTTGTGAGGGCTGCCCTTAAAATAGCAAAATTGGGGGGAAAAATGCCTTTAAAGTTATTTTCATAACTTTCTCTTATTATTACTTTTTTAATTATGTCTTTCCGTCTGGCCAGCAAGAGTGTCTGGAATTTTTCCCAGTTTAGAGGCCCCAGCGCTCCTCTGCAAGCCTCCAAAAGAAGCCCAAAGGTCAAGAAAACCTCAACTGATTACTCAAGAGAATGGAAAATACTTTCTGGGAGCTGACAGTCCATGTTATTGAAATGACTGCCAATACCTGTAGACTTTCATTCTCTGGAACTTTTGGGGTACTGGTGGGACTGCCTATCACAAGAGCTCCTGTAGCCATCAGAAAGGACAGGCAATCTGCAGGTTGCAGAACTGTCATACCTGTAGGTAATCTACAGGTATGTAGATTAGCACTTTGGAGTGTATCTACATTTTTTTCATTAATCACTGTTTTTCATACGTTCTGAGGTTTTTTTCTTCTTAAAATACAGAATTCATGGAATGTGTCCTCACTGTATTGATGACCCACGCCCAGGATAGGAATTTTGATAAGACGTTAAAGGAGTTAGGTGCTCAAATCTCATCAAAATTAATGGGATCAAGCACCTAAGTCCCATCCCTGCCTTGAAGAATTCCAGTCCTAAGACCGTGTTTGCTTAGCATGCTAGTAGGTCAGCAAAAGATCAAAATGATGGCGTGTCTCTAAGAGATTGGAACATTAGCATTAAGAAACCCTTGTAGAAATCATAGCTCTGAGTTCAGGTCTGACAGCACAGGGAACACTGGAGTAATTCATCAGTTGGCAGACTTCAGCTCAGCATCAACCTTTTCAAAGGGGTGAGGGGCCTCCAGTTTAATTTTAGACAGTTTGCAGAATGATGTTTCTCTGGAAATGAGTATTTTAATCATTTTTGGTGCTGAATTAGACCAGTCTATATGCCAAATTTGTATCTGACTTTTCAGTCAAGCTTCATTGCAAATTGTTCCCTTTACAGACCACTTACCAACCAGAATGTAGCAGAGATTGTTGTGCAGAAAGGGATGATCAGCCTCTGGAGCACCTCGGGAGATTGATCAGCATCTCACATGCCTCAGTGAAACTGGGAAGTCATGAGCACATCGGGAATAAGGACTCTCAAATCTTGTTGGCAATCAAGACCTGTGGGACCTTCACCTCAGCGAGTCAGGAAAGGAGTGCAAGTGGTTCTACAGGGTGGAAGATTTTCCAGCAGGGCGCAGTGACAGGACTGTCAGCTGTGGGAGCTCTTGTAGTGTGAAATTCTATCCTTTTGCTGTCTTGCTAGGAGCCAATGCTGCCTTTGTACTGTGGAGAAAAGCTACAGCACTCAAATGTTCACGATGGAAACCTAGAGGGGGGGGCACTTCAGCAAGGAAAATGGAGGCTTATACGTGGAGAGCGTGACGTCTCCTTCTGAAGAAAAAGTGGTTCTTCAAGGCACGTGTTATGACATTCTATGGGCATGTCCCAGCATCACCAGGTTGTGACAGTCTTCTGTCACAGAAGACTTTTGTCTTCTACAGCAGTTAGTTTCTTGAGCTGCTGAAACACAGTGGAAGAGCTGAGTACAGAGCACTGAAAGCAGCAGAAGGCACTCCCAGCATAGGAGCACGCAGCTGGAAACCATCCTGGTGTGCATATGCACAGGCTGAAGGTGCCATGGAGAAGCGTAAGTGCTGTACATATGGTCCACTAAATCTGCCAGTTCCTGGGGCTGCTTCACTGCAAAGACTGTATGGCTCTTGTTTTCTGAGAGCTTGAAAGTGCTGGGGCCTCCAGGAGCAATGCAGGGAGAAGTCTTCAGCCCTCAGGCACGTGAGAAGGAGCTGTGGACTGGGGAGAAGGGAGAACTTACTTTTCTGTACATCGGATATGAACCTTTGTTGGGTTTTTTTACTCATTTTGCTGCATCCGCCTCATGAACTCAACAGGAGCACATAGACTTTGTGAATACATTTGTATTTTTCAGCGCTTAATGCTGTGAAACCCAGAGAGGAGAGAGAGAGATGGGGTTTCTGCAGCCCGTCCCAGGGAGGAGGCTCCGCAGCGGGGACAGCACACCCTGCCTTCCAGCATCCACTCCTTATTTATCTCTTCAACTTCTGGCCCTCAGTGCCTGAATTGTAATTACTTTATCAGAACATTATAATACAACAGCCAACCTCTGACTGATTTCTTCTTACAGCAACACCGTTCAGAAGGACGGAGGGAGGTGTTTACATCAACAGATAGCCTTAGTTTATAACATGGTGAGTGATTGCGAAACTTAGGACTGGCTTTCCAAACCCGCTTAAGTCCTCAAGTGATCATAATACAGTTAACACATCCTTTACAGAAAACATGCACAAAAATAAGGAAATGAATGCTTAAACACATAGTAAATCTTTCACTCTCCACAGAATAAATACACTGTGCTTATCAGGTATAAACCATGGCCAATTTCTTCATAATAGTAACCATAAATCTGTCTCAGTTATTGTATACATTCTACTATCTGTGTATTTACTTTTAAAGAATGTTGCTTTAAATTTCCAAAAGATAAAGGGATTAATTTTTGTTCATAGATATTTACAAGTTACTAACTCTGGGTGATAACAGCAGGAGTACTGTTGGCAAGGAAGGTATATAAGGACAATTTATCTTAAAATTATATGTGCAACTAAAGCTGCACCTGGGATTGGAAAGAGAATCATAGAATCATAGAATGGTCAGAGTTGGAAAGGACCCTGAAGATCGTGTTCCAACCCCCCTGCCATGGGCAGGGACATCTCCCACTAGACCAGGTTGCTCAAAGCCCCAGCCAGCCTGGCCGTAAAGACCTCCAGGGATGGGGCATCCACAGCTTCTCTGGGCAACCTGTTCCAGTGCCTCACCACCCTCACAGGAAAGAATTTCTTCCTAATATCCAACCTAAATCTCCCCTCTTCTAGTTTAAAGCCATTACCTCTTGTCCTATCACTACACTCCCTGACAAAGAGTCCCTCTCCAGCTCTCCTGTAGCTCCCTTCAGATACTGGAAGGCTGCTAGAAGGTCTCCCCGGAGCCTTCTCTTCTCCAGGCTGAACAGCCCCAGCTCCCTCAGCCTATCGTCACAGGAGAGGTGCTCCAATCCTCTGATCATCTTTGTGGCCCTCCGCTGGACCCATTCCAGCAGGTCCATGTCCTTTCTCTGTTGAGGACTCCAGAGCAGTCACAATACTCCAGGTGAGGTCTCATGAGCGCAGAGTAGAGAGGGAGAATCACCTCCTGCGACCTGCAAATTTTGAATACTGCTTTTATAACTTATTTATATATATATATTGAGGTTATTGAAGAAATAACAAAATATTTTGGGGCAGAACTGAAACAGTTGCATTACACAGAAACATATCTTTCATTACAGTTTAAAAGGGAATGGTGTGTTTTTTCTCTGTGTTTCGTATGTGTAGGATCTAGGATGTGTGTAACTACTTGTTACTTTGCTTTCAGGAATGCGGTGTTTGTTGGTGCTGAGCTACCTTTGTGTCTGTAATTCTTACTGAACCCACCTTGCCGTGATGTGAGCTCTGCACCTGGAGGAGAAGCCAGGCTGTTGGGCTCTCCAGGTGGATTTCATAAAGAGGTTTGACTTTGCAAATCAAGGTAATCTGCTGATACTCCCATGAATTTGATGAATTAGCAAGTCTTTTTATGGAGGGTGTTTTCATTCAGTGGCGTTTTTAGAAATGTTTTGTGGTTATAAATAGAGTTAAGTGAACTGGTGCATTTGCTCTCGTGTTACTGAGAATGTTGGTTATTAAACTGGCGATGAGCACTAGGGATGCTGATGGTGCCATTTACACTTGGCGTTGTTAAGACAGAGGAGTCCTTATAGTGAAGAAGTTATGTGCAAAGAGAAAGATAACGGAGGAAACCATGTATGACTTGCCATGTGTTAGCAGTTGGTTTTAGTTAGCTCTTGCTCGTAATGATAATCATTTGCACATTAATTGCTTCAAATGTCTAACAATGCATTTGGATTTATATTCGCCCTGGAAAAGAGTCAGAAGTTACTTTTCAAGCAGGACCATCTGGTTTGCTGTGGGTGTTGAAGATTTATATGGGTGCAAAAGCAATCGAACAAATTCACTGAAGAAAATCTGTCAGGGGATATTAAATGTAAAGATACTGCATGTTCCAGTATGGTGTCCCTCCAGCTCCTTGTAATAGCGGTATAGCACACCGCTATATGTTTAGTCTCCTCTTACATTCTGCCACAAGGTCATGCTCTTAGCCACTCACAGAGGCTGGATACTGAACTAGGGTGCTTTTTGATCGGATCCCATATAATGCTGTAATGTTCTTGACACCAGAAATAACAGTTGTGATTTGAGTTGCATCTCGATGTTACCGAAGGTTCTGAGGGTTTTTTTATCTGCAATGTGCTTTTTTGAGATGGCATAATGCTGATAGCCTCAGAAAAAATAATGGGCAGGGAAGCAAAGCATTTGGTAAGTTACAGTGCCATCTATAGAAGGAACGCAGCACTAGCCCACAAACTGAGGTCTCATTGCCTTCAAAAACATTACTTTGTACCTTCAGCAACCAGGTCACTGTTTTAACCATCAGCTGGAACTAAAACGTTAAATTCAATCAAAAATTCTGAGTACTGTACTGAATCTTTAGGCATTACTGAAATCCTCAGAAAACCTGTGCAGCTTCCCCCTCCCTACTTCCCTTAGACCGTATTTTTCTCCTAGTGTCATCCCAGTCTCACATTTGTTTTTTCTCGTGGGCCTCCATCTCTTGGTAACATAGAGCTGCTTGGTGGCCTCAGTTAAGGGCCTGGGGACTCTTAAATTTGCCCTTCCCCTTGCCAAGGGGCTGGGTACATAGGTGAGGCTTTACACAGGACAGAATTGAGCAAAATCTTAAAAATCTCAGTGTGCACGTCCAGCTACCACCCCACGGGAAAAGCTCTGACTGGGAAGTCAGGGGTCTACCTTGAGCTCCCTGTTGTACGTGAGGCTGGTGCTTCTGTATTTTTGGAGCTGGTGACCACCAGCAGACTGTTGCAGTGCACAGTGAGTTGTACAGCTCTCTAAATTACAGTTTGCATAAAGAAACTGGATAGGCATTAAGCCAAGGAAAGATGTTGAGGTGTTGGCTTCATGATGAGGAGTTAGCAAGTGGTGTGGAAGAGTCAGATTCAAGTCCCCGTTCCAGTGACCATTTTGTAGCTTCCAAAGTGGAGGGCCACTGCAGGAAGAAAGAGAGAGAACTGTTCACCATGATGTGCCAAATAGCTTAGTAGTTAAATTTAGTTAAACATAGAAGGCTTCAGCACCTGTTTTGGTTGCAGAGCAGAAGAAAAAGCCAAAAAAGCCTAGCCAGAGGAGGGACGTAGCCTAGGTATCTGTCATGTCTCCTTCTCTCTCATTCAAAAGGGTATCTAACATTAGGACAGCATTCACGGTAAGAGTATTAAGCAGGGATAAACATCTCCCTCTTGCCATCACAGCGTGTTTTACTCCTTTTGGAGAAAACCAGTGCCTAGACTCAGTATTTCCCAGCTAGGTTAAATGATGTCGCACTCACCTTGTTGGGTTTTGTGCTCTCCAGCCATAAGCCCCTTGTTCCTGTTGTTTTGGTAGGGAATCATGCTGGTTTTTTAGGGGATCAGGACTGAGGTTTCCTTGAGTGATGGAGCGTATGGGAGGGGGGCTTTGCCACACTCACCGTTCACTAAGGAATTAGACCATGTGTAGTTTGCTGGAGAAAGCTGGTGGCAGAGAAGGGCCTTTTAATATGAGGTTCTGGCGATCTAGCCTGACCACCCAGCCCTTCTCCTTTTTTCTACCAGTTGGCCACAGCTATGTGGCTTATCACTAAGCATTGCTTTGGGCAATAACAGTTTTGGTTTGGAAAGTCCCTCTGTGCCTCTTGTAAGTCTGTAGATTTTGGTTAGGTGAGTAAAAGATGAACCAGGATCTGATATAGTACCATTTACCATCACTGGGCATTTGGCCACCAGCTTCAGTTTGCTCAGGATCTGGTTTTATGTCCCTGAACAAACTGGATGAACTGTTCTTAAGCTAAATGAAAGGAATGATTAACTCCAGTTACTTTTATAATGTCTTGTTCCCTGAACTTAACTTCATTCAGATTCTGATTACAGAGGACACAAAACCAGCTTCACCGTGCATCTGCATTTCTTGTGCCTTCTTACAGCAATGAGCTTCCATTTTCACCACTGGCAAAAAAATATTTGCTCTGAGAATGTCAAAACAAAAGAAATAAGGCAAAAATTCACTGGCAGTTTTAAAAGAAAGTTTAAAGTCTGTCACTCCTGAAAACTACTTTTATTTGGTATTCACAGAAAATGCTGTGTTATCTTTTCAAAGGACTTTGACATCTTAGGTTTGGCGAAAGTATTTTGAATGAGCTGGGAGAATTAAAATTTGCCTTCCAGCAGGCAGGACTAATGCCTACTAATTATCTTAGTTGCAGAGAGGTAACATAATAGTGGTGAAATCACAAAGTCTGACTACCTGAGGTGAGAGTCTAGATGCTGCCATTCCAGAAACACAGACCTTTAGTTCCTCCCCCACTGTTGCCTTCCTTTGCCTGTCATGTAAGCAAATATTTCTTTTTTTTTTTTCTAAATGCTCACTAGCCTGCAGAAAGTAGCACAGAGTGAGACGATACTGCACAAAAATAAAGGCATTACAACACAAACCACGAGAATAGCGCCCCATGGAGTCTCTTGGGCAGAGGTATTCCATGCACACTGGAGGGAAGCTGTCACCCTTGGAGATGTGGTGGGAATAGAGGGGCTATCTTAAGAGAAAGATCGTCCTGGAAAGCAGTCCCCACATCACTGCGCAGCGATTAAAGTCCAGCGTAGCTCATGCTGTGTGGCTGCTGCGAAGGAATGCAGACCTGGGTTGCCTCTGTCCGTCTGTTGTGTCTCATCCTGAAGGCTCCCCAGACTAGCAGACTGAGAGATGTACTAAAACCAGCACATCTGGGCCGCAAGACACCAGCGAAACCCATTACCGACCCAAGTACAAAATGCGTATATTAGAACACAGCACATCTCTACACAAGAAGACGGTTCTGGACTGGGAAGGGTTTTCAGATCAGCTGTGGTTTTAAATGAACCATGAAACGAGAGGCCTGTCCATCGGTTCCGTGGGCAGCAGCTGTAGATCTGAATACTGTAAGCACGAGCTGGCTGAAGTTTGGGAAGCCTTTTCCAGTAGTCTTTTCCAATAACTTCAGGTGTCCTACCTTTTTCTATCACAGAAAGGTCGACTACGATTTCCTGCAAAAAATTCCATGAGTTTCAGCACAAGTTGCTGCATTAAGGGTAATTTCTTTCTTTTCACAGCTTACAAAGCATACGCCTGTAGTGTTGGTGGAGGTTTCCTTCAGCTTGTTATCTTACATACACTTGATGAATGTTTTAAGGGTACCACTGTGTACCCTGTTGCTTTATCATGGATTTCACTGTTCTATTTGCAAAGGAAACATGCGCAAATGTTTCTTTTGCCCCAGATAAGAATGACTATAAATAAATAAACAAGCAGGCATTGAAAGCCCTTTCTAGTTTCTGCATTTGTGTTCTCCTCCTGGAACAGAAGTCATTCTGAAAGCTTCACTGAAAGCATGTTTTGAAATCGAGTATTTTTGCAGACTGCTGACTGTGGTACTACATTTACTAAAGAGACAGAGTGACACAATGGTTTGCCCCTCTATTATCTAGGTCACGGGCCAGAATTCTCCTGAGTGCTAACACTTTCAATTAAGCTGAATTTGCCGGTGCACAGCGGAGCTATTTTCCTCTTTAAAGCTGGTCCTAAATGGGAATGCTGAGTGTCACGCCTGGCTTAATCGTTGTTGGTTCCGTGTTGTGTCAAGGGGTGAAGTCCTCTCCCCCAAAGGCTGACCACTCGCTCTGCCATGGCCAAGCACCAACCTGGTGTTGAAGTTCCCTAATTCATGCTCCCCATTCCATACATTCAGTGCTGTGCCTTTCGTTGTTGGCTTTTGTTATCCCTTCTAGAGGGATACCTGGAGGGGTCACTTGCAATCATCCATAAAGGAGAGGAGCTCAATGAAATATGGTTGAGCCCAGTCCCTCGGCACCTACATTTAGGTACCAAGAGCCTAATTTAACACCTAGAAATTGAAACCCTGGCCTATTCCAGCAGTCAGCGTATGAAAAACTTTCCCTGAATTCAATGCAGTAACAGAGTGTTTTGTTCCTAATGAATTCTTTTCCTCTTACATGTGAACATGCTTGTGAGCAACAGGTCTGTCTGAAGCATTTTGAAGAAGTACAGTGCGGGATGTGTTGATCCCAATTATGTTTTATGATTTCTTGTGTAAACCAGAAGTTTTTGCATTGTGCTCTATATTATGATGCTCCATGTTGCATGCTGCATATTTTACGTGATGTGCCTAAGGTACGAAATCTGCTATGTACAAAAGAGAAAATAAACTACCTGGGTCCAGTCAGTGACTTGTTCAGGACAGTGAAAGAAAACCTGAAGATAAACTGTGTGACTGGTTCTCTCCCCCACTGCCACTGGTTCTGCCCTTTTCTCTGGAGAGAACCTTTTCTTCACCTGTTGGCCTGTGTTGTAGGTATGAAGTTATCATACAGATATAAGAAGAAGTATACCTTGGCACGACTGCTGAAGTACTGGAAGGAAGAATATTGAGACCTTGCCATAAACGTGAAGAATAATGTGGGAGTGGATAAACCATATCCAACTTGTTATTGTTTTATTTCTTAAGAAGCTTTATAGAGCTTATTTCTTAAGAAGCTTTCCAGCAGCATTCTTATGAAAAAAATCCCAAACAGAGGGAAATTGCTCTGTTGGTGGTCACCGCTGCTGAAAAGTCCAAAAATCTCCTGTCTGAGAACGAAGGCAGAGGCAGCCCACACAGGTCTGTGCTCTTCTAATACACACAAACGTTATCTATTTTATTGCAGTGTGCAAATATGCTAAAAATGTATACTTTATTTATACAAACTCATGTTACTTCTGTGGTAAAAAATATTTTGGAAAGCAGTTGAACTTGTGAACGCTTACACTTCAGACTATGGCTACATTGTTGAGATTCACATTTTCTGCCTGGTTATAATTTATAAACATTGGATTTAGTCAGGGAAAGTCTTCATGCAGCTTAACTGCAATTTCCTGTGGTAAAGGGAGTCTGATGAGCAAGGATATGAAATCTTGGAAAAGTTTAATCATTCCAAGGAAAGCTGTCCCACTTGATGTAGTAGAATTGGTATAATTTTGTAAGACAGATTGGCGGTTTGCTAATTCCCCGTCCAATCCAGAGTTAAAAATACCAAGGGAGGGGCTTCTGCTTGAAAGCAAATGGACTTTTGCCCTCCTAATATGATGGGATCAGGCTCTGAATTTAAGCAGATGTGGAAATATCATCAAGTGTCTGACTAAGGAACTAAACATAACTTCAACCATGTGCTCAAGCCTAACTGAAGGCTTGATTTCAGTTGAAATTGCGGACCAACTGTCAACTGTGGTACTTTGCAAAGTCAGAGCCAAAATGGCACATAGTAATTAAAAATAAGTTCTCCTGTTGCAGCCTAGGCTCTTAATTTAGCTAACATATGACATGCTCCTAGTGTGAGCAGAGAACTTTTCCCTACCCCACCAAATCTAATGGAACATACTGCCAAAGTGATAAAATGACATTTCCTGACATGCATATATCACATGATTGTCAGTTACAAAAACCAATATTGGCACAGAGCTAACATTTCAGCTTTTTGAGAAGCATTATTTGCCTCCTTTTGATTGCATCTCACAGGGGCCCAAGTGCGCTTGTGAATTCTCCTTTCAAATGTTCCAGCCAAGCTTATGGGATTAAAAAAGAAAACAACACCCAAAACCTGCATATTGTTAGCTGCTGGTGGGAGAAACCAAACACAGGATTTTGCTACCTTTTATAAAAGATTCGCATGATGTCTTACAGGCAAGTTTGTTGTCCCTGCTGCTGCCTGCACCCATCATTTCTCAAAATGCAGCGGGTGTTACTTTCTGACTTGATGGGATACAGGAGGTTGAAAATCAAGTCCCAAACTGTGTGTCATACCAACGGGAGATCACGTCTGCCTCCGTATGTAGCATCAGACTGCATCAGGAATCTCTAATAGCTGTTCTGTGAAGTAGGGAAAAATTAACCACTCAGTATCTAATTCCTTCCCTTGCTTTGTTCAGTAAAAATTGATCCCGACAAATATGTTGTTTATTGGCACAACTTGACCTTCACTGTTCAGTGAAAGGAGAGAGAAGGGTTGGTAAAGACAGAGAAAGTATCAAGGTAGCCAATAATGATATTATTTTCTCAACAATCTTGTTCCTTCACCAATACATCTTCAAGCTATTCCATAAAACCACCAGGAACATGACTACAACTTTGCCACCTGACTGTTCTGTACATTACAAAGCCTGAATACTGCAACCAGCCTCTTTTCTGGAAGTATCTGCAGTTCAGATTCATGCATGCTCCTCAGCTTCCCAGTGTTGCTGAACATTGTTGTGGGACAGTAAGGAGAGAAGGAGGGAGAAAGTAATATTTCTTGAATCGTGATGCAATAGAAGTCTACAGGAGGAATATCTTGAGGCATTGGAAGGGGACTCAAGGGACCATAGGTCAATACAGACCCCTTTTTGCAGACAGACATGAGTTCACCTGACTGTTCTCCAAGTCAATCAAGTTGTGGTTAGCCAAACACTGAGCTTTAGCTAATAAGCCACGCTAAGAGGTAGGGTATATTAACTCGGGCCCAAAGCCAAACTAGTGTAAATATAAAACTCTGCCTAGAAAAAAGCTCCACATGTAGCTATAAAGCTAGTTTTAATTCCAACTCTGCCATCAATTTCAAGCACCACCTTAGGCAAATCATTGCATCTAGGTCTCAGTTCCTTACTTGCAAAGTGGGGACAGTAAAAGAGCATTTCTCTCACTCTCCATACATTAAGAGTCAAAGCTGTTCTGGTAAGATGTTAACATGCACATGTATGAAGACTTGCAAAGCAAAGGCAATTCAGTCTGGCTGCGGTGCTGGGAGTAATAATAACTCTCAGTACGATATTGAGTGTTCTTAAGCAATGGAATTGACTGTCTTCTTTTTTATGGTACTCTGCTTGAAATGCTAAACCTACTGGAATACCTTTGCCCAGTCTTGTTCCTCCAACGTCGTGCAGATCTCCTTCACTTTTTACGTCTTGCTGCAGGCCTTGCAATATCAGCTAACCACATCTGAAACTCATTTAAGCAAAAAGTACATAAGATATTTTCAAATAAATTCTCTGCTGCTTGTTATTTGTGCATTGGGCTTCATCAAGAACTACATTTCTGATGCACAGCAATTCTTTAAGGGGTTGGAAAACTTCATTAAAGTGTGTCATGTTGTTTATGGTACTGCTGGAAAGATGACGCTGAAAAAACAAGGAGGAGTTCTCTTCTTTTCCCATTTCCCTACCAGGCACTCTCCGCTTTTCTTCCTGTACCCCATTCCCAGTAGGGTTCCCTGTCACCCTTAGGGGTGTTACACATCCTCAGGGAGGATTGCCCATACTTTGTTTCTGATTCATTGAGCATGGAAGAGCTACCTCCGATCCGCCCCTGGCTTCTGCATTCCCCGACTCCTTATGAAGAACCAACCCTGCCATCAACAGCAAACACCACACCTCCTCCTCGATGCTGTTCCCACAGCTGCTCTTGTCCTTCCACCCCAGCCAGAGCAGAACAGCAGCAGTCAGCACATCAGCCTCCAGCTCTTCCTGCAGGGAACAGCTCCCACACAGATGCTTCGGGGAGGAGAATCACAGTTAGCTCCTCACGGAGGAGCACAACATTCCGTTCCCAAGGCTGGAGCAACACTGATCGCTGTTCCAATTTTTCATACTGTAACTGGTAATCTTTTAACAAAAGCTGGTTGTTAAATCCTAGTCCCTTGCAAACCCCCAAGGATGGAGACACTCCTGTTTCTCTGATGTCTTGTTCCAGTACTACCTTCCCAGTGAAGAAGTACTCTTCTAGTTTCCGGATGTCCCAAACTGAACCTTCCAACCTGCAATTTGTGGTTATTGCCCTTTGATATACCATCTCCAACTGCCAAATTGGCTTTGTCATCTTTGCAACTGCCCTTGAAGTAGTTGTAGGCTACAATTAGATCCTTCCTTAGTCTGCTCTGTGCCAGACTACACCCGCCCAGCGCCACCGACCTCTCCTTGTAGACCATATGCTCCATGTCTCTGGCTGCCTCAGCAGCCTTCTGCTGGACCCTCTCCAGATTCCTCCATGTCCTTCTGGGACTTGGGGAAGCTGGGGGGGAGGAGGCACCAGGACCCAGAACCAAACATCTTATTCCAGTTGCACCTTTACCAGTGCCAAGTAGAGCTGGATAATAACTTCCCTCCATCTGCTGGCCTTGCTCCTCCCAGTACAACTCCCAACATAGTATGCAATTTGCTTTACTTGTGAGAAGAACACAAAACACATGGGGCTTACATTCAATTTGGGACCTGCTGTAACCCCCAGGGCTTGTTGAGCAGGACTGCGGCTCGGCCCATCGCCTCCCCGTCTGCACAGAGACATATGGTGGCTCCAGCCAGGTGCCAAGCTCTGCATTTCACCAGGTTGACTTCCGTGAGGTTTCTTCTAGCCCCATCCTCTCATATATTGAGGTCCCTCAGGTTCAAAGCGTTTGGAATGTCAACCACTCCCTGTAGCTTAGTATCACCCTGTGCAGGAATTTTAAAATGACAAAACGCGAGTGATATTTTAATTCCTTTGGCCACGAAGGAATTTTAACCTTGTTACTCAGCTTCTGGCTGTGTTTCTCCCTGACTTGGTTCGCTCTCATTTGGTTCACAGTCTCACCGAGCTACAATCCTGTCATCAACCTCCTCCTGGCTGTCGGCAGCACCAGGAGAGGGACCCTGTGACGAGGAACTTTAATGCCAGCCTCTTCTTTTCTCCCTACGCCCAGCACAAAAATATTTCTAGGTTGCTGAAGTGGTCCGTGCATCAAAAGCTGGATGCTGATGGAGTCTGTCTTTCTTTCCCTCTTTCAGTCTTTCCTTCTTTATTCTTTCCTTCCTCCCCCAGGGAAGATTCCTACTTAGCAGGGCAATAGTAGTACGTGTGTTGCAGGGCAGCGTGCAGTGGACAAAGAGGCGGTGTAGCGCTGCGTCAGCTGCAAATACGCTGCGGGACCTAAGCCAGAGCTATTGAAACGTGTAAGAGGCTTTGGACATTACATCACGCCTAAGTAAACTTTCGACTCAGTTAAGGACTGGTTCCGAAATCAGGAGGGCGCCGAAGCGAGCGAGCAGGCCCACTGACAGGGGGGAGACAACCTGTGGACTTAACCTTACTTACGCTGTGCAGTAACACTGTGCCTGGATCCGTTCTGCCGTTCCGTGGCTCCTCCATCAGATTTGTTGCTTAAAGTTTCCCAATGCTGCCACCTACAGAAGAGGTGAACTATGGCTTTCAACAAAGCGGAGAAGAAAACTGTTCAGAAAATGACAGATAGTGCCCAGTCAGCTCTGGATATGGTTCTAAATTAGCAGTGTGCAGACCTAAACAATAAGCCTGAAATCCTACCTGAGATTTTTCAACATTTCTCAAGTATTTCCAAGGAAAGCTCTATATATTAACTGTTAAAAGTCCAGCTCTGGAAAGCTAAACAAAAATCATAGAATCATCTAGGTTGGAAGGGACCTTTAAGATCATCTAGTCCAACCATCAACTTAACTCTGATAAAAACCATCATAACCCCCCCCATCCCTGCACCTGGGGAAGAATAACCCCCTGCACC
>VZRU01011024.1:0-15942 GCA_013398155.1 Pedionomus torquatus | reverse complement strand
GGTGGGGGGCGCGGGGTCGGTGTCGGGGAGAGCCCCACCGGGGGGCACGGCCCCGCCGCCTGGATGGGAAGGGGGACCCCCGCGTCGGCCTCCCGTCGGTGCGGAGAAAGCGCTGGAAGCGGGGGTCGGGTCCCTCGCCCCCCGCGGGGTCAGGCGACAGCCGTCGGTGGGGGCGACACGTGTCACCGCCGCCCTCCCAGCCCCACGGCTCGGCTTTGTGCGGGTCGCCTGAGTCGGCATTTCTGTGCCCGAGCTCCGGACCCGGCTGGCCTGTGTGTGCCGGTACGGGCCGGCTGTGATGGCCAACGTCAGCGTTAGATACTTGTAAAAAATTTCAGTACCATTTTCAAGCCGTCAGGCGCGTCACCCGCCCGCTGACGGCATCTCTGCAGGGCCTGAACCAGCCCCATGAAGTTGGTTATAAAATAATGGGCTTTTTATCTTTTATTCATGACCTGACAGTTTTCCCCAGGCGACGCCTTTTGGGCTAGAACATCGCCGTGCGCGGAAACAAAACCGGCCTCCTTGAAATAATAGAAATCACGTGGAGCCTTTCAGATTTGGCTGGTAAACAGCCAGATGGGAGCCTTGTGGATAACCCAGAGATGCTCCACCGTTCCCTCTCGAGCAATGGCAATACTGACCAAAACTGTCAGCTGAACGTCTGCAGTCGGTTTGGTTTTGAAGACTTCCTTCCTTTGGCTTATCCGCCCCGTTGCAGAACGATTCAGCCCCCAGGGTGGCAAAATTTCTAAGTAGCTGCCGAATTCCAAGCACGTTTAAATTAACTTTAGATCTACTGCGCTGCAGGTTAGTAGGGAATCATGTGCAGGTGGTTGCACACACGTGTTTTTGAATTGAGACCTGTTTATCATCCTTACTCAGTTTACAGCAAACTCTTAGGGAAAGAACCTTAGTTTAATCTTTGAAATACGGCCATAAAAGGTTGAAAATACAGCATCACAGTGATTCTACCCATAACAAGTGAAGAAAAGACAGGATAGCAAGGAGAGTTTTGTGTTTTATGTGTAAAGCTGGGATGTTTCCAGAGGGGATAAAGCCTTGAGCAACCTGAGCTGATCTTGTAGCCTATCGTGCTTTGAGCAGGAGGTTGGTCTAGAGACATCCCAAGGGCCCTTCCAAGCTGATGGATCCTGTGATCCTGTGATTCAGTCTATCACGGTAAAGGGAAGAGCAGTACACACTGCTCAAAACCAAAGATTTTCAGGGAGGAGGGGTGGAAGGCTCACACTATCATTTATTTCTCTTTTTCCCCCTTATGTTTTATCTGGAAACAGTCCTTGATACCTGTAAGAAAGCTAAAAATGGCCCAAAATATTTATTCTATATATAATATCTCTGACTAACTTTCCTTTTGTCATCAGCTCTTTGTGCACTGTAAGATGCAAGTATAGCAAAGCAACCTGAATGAACAAATATGTTTGTAGGACAGACTGCCTGCAGCTCCTCGGGGAGGATAGCAAAGGATCACACATCTTGCAACCTACAAAAGAGAAGGCTAATAATGGCAAGGAAAACCCTGTTTCTGAATTGCTCAGTGGTGAATGGTGGTTATAACTTCAGCCTGGCTCGGAGCAACGGCAGTACACAGATCCCTGGGTTACCATCAGCCCTGGGCTGTCGGGAGAGACTGTGAATGGCTGTGGAAGTGTTGTTTCAGTGTCTGTGTGGCACGAGCAGCACACAGGGACCAGAGCTGGAGGGATCATTTTTAAGGGAGAACCTGCCACATCTACCAGTAGATGGATTTTGAAAGAACAGTAAGTACGAGACAAAACTGCCAAGAACCCACTAGAGTTGCATGAAGATCCCTGCCTCTGGAAAGGTTTACTCAGGTAAAAAGTGAGTGCTGTCTCATGTCCAGTCCCCATCTTGCCTCCTTGCAGAGAAGTCTCTGGAACATCTTTCTTTGGTGCAGAAAGATGTACCTGGCACGTTTAACCCAATACATTTCCATTAATGCAATAAAATCAACTCACCTGAAAAGGTGGCTGGAAATATTTGGGAACTTTTTGCATTACTCAAGTATAATAGTACTTGAGGTGTTCAACACTGTCTGCAAGGAAAGCCTGTGCGCAGGTGTTTAATCTAGAAGCATGCAGAAAAATCTTTGCTACATATATAACATTTTGGCAGATTTCTTTAAGTGTAGAACTCAGTGGTAATATTTACTTTCTTTCCATGTTTCAGTTGGACGTTAACGTAGGGAAGAACTAGACCTACAACTAAGGGCTGTTTCTGAGTTCAGAAGGTCTCCTAACAAAGGTAGCTCTGACAAGCAGCGTGGTGTAGGAGACAAAGCTGGCCTTGGACAATGCAGAGCTCCTGAAATGGAAGCTGAGGTTGTAACCTAGTCTATTTTCCTATTCTGCTGCCCAAATCTAAGCCCTGAGGCAGTCCAAGTCCCCATCTTCAGCTGCACTATCTGCACCTGCCTAGCAAACACCTCAGACCTGCATGTCTCTTAATTGTCTTGTAATATGACTCACTTCCCAAAAGAAGGACCCTAAACCCACTCCCTACTCCTTACCTCCCAAACAAATCACCAGGGTTTGTACCTGGCTAGTGGTGCCCAGGGCAGTGGGATGGAGGTGCATGGTGGTGCAGGTGCTGGAGCCACAGGAACCTGTTACCATTCTCCTGGTAATGCCCATTTGCATTTACCCTGCAGTGAGTTATTGAGGGTGCCAGAGCCCTGGAACAGACTGCCCTGAGAGGTTGCGGAGTTGTCTTCTCTGGAGATACTCAAAACCCACTTGGATGTGTTCCTGTGCAACCTGCTCTAGGTGAACCTGCTTTGGCACGGGGGGTTGGACTCTCTGAAGGTCCCTTCCAACCCCTACCATTCTGTGAGCTGGAAGTATTTGAGATTAGCATGATCACTTACTATAAGTGCATCTGCTGTGTTGGGGGTAAATCCTTCTTCAGGGCAGTCACAACAGCTCAGTTATACCATAATAGTTTGCTTGGGAGAGGTTGACTTAAACAGAAATGCAGCATCCTCAAAGAGTTGCTAGAACTACTTTTGCCCAAGGCCAGTTCTGACATAAGTCATAGTATAACTAAGGTGAGCCATTATACTGTAGGGACATTTAGGATACCTTCATAATCAGCAGCGAGAAGAGGAAATTTGAGAGCATGGGTCAGTGGACCACATAGAGATGTTGGCTTTGGGCTGAGACAAACTGTGCTCTGGAAACACCAGCTTCTCTCCCTCAGCTATAAAGGGAGACTATGGGATCCAGTTCAGGTGTGGAGGTCCACAGTAGTGACACCAGCTTTCTGGTAACTACCTGGTGATGAGAGAAGGATACATATTCTTCCCTTGCAGCTTGTCATAATAAATGTTATGGTAATGTATGGTGGAGCATGTTTTATGGCATATAGCAAGGACAGATTTTATTTCTACGTGATGAGCTTTTAGCCTGGTAGATACGTGGCTGGGAAACAAGACAATCTCTTAGCATTTGGCAACTACTGTGCAGTTGGTAACTGGAATGCTAATAACCCCCTGTTCTTATTTTCCACCACTAACATTTTCCATCTTAATGTATCTGCACGTCTGTGTTTGTGTCATTGTAAGGGAGAGATGTAAGGGAAGTGCTCTTAGTGTATTTGCATATAGGTTCCACCAAGTGGAGAAACAGATACATATTGTATTCTCTCTATCACTGCTCTACCACTATTGCTGCCATCCAGCTATACCAACAAATATATATAACTTTTCCAAACTGAAAAACTGGGATTAGCTGAAGAAAGCCTTTCTCCCAGATTTGATGCTGGAGAAAGTCTTAGGTGTTGTGGGTTAACCAAAGTAGGCAGCTAAACTCCACACAGGTGCTTGTTTTCTCCTCCCCAGCAGGATGAGGAGAGAATCAGAAAGGTAAGAGTGAGAAAACCTGTGGGTTGAGATAAAGACAGTTTAATAATAGAAAGGGGGGGGGGGAATAAAAATAAAACCAAATGATGCAAAAAGCAGTAATTCACCACCAATTCATCAGCCAACTGATACCCAGCCACTCCATGAGCTACGGTCCCCTGGAAAATTCCCCCCAGCTTTTATTGCTGAGCATGATGCTCTGGGATATCCCTTGGNCTCTGGAGATACTCAAAACCCACTTGGATGTGTTCCTGTGCAACCTGCTCTAGGTGAACCTGCTTTGGCACGGGGGGTTGGACTCTCTGAAGGTCCCTTCCAACCCCTACCATTCTGTGAGCTGGAAGTATTTGAGATTAGCATGATCACTTACTATAAGTGCATCTGCTGTGTTGGGGGTAAATCCTTCTTCAGGGCAGTCACGACAGCTCAGTTATACCATAATAGTTTGCTTGGGAGAGGTTGACTTAAACAGAAATGCAGCATCCTCAAAGAGTTGCTAGAACTACTTTTGCCCAAGGCCAGTTCTGACATAAGTCATAGTATAACTAAGGTGAGCCATTATACTGTAGGGACATTTAGGATACCTTCATAATCAGCAGCGAGAAGAGGAAATTTGAGAGCATGGGTCAGTGGACCACATAGAGATGTTGGCTTTGGGCTGAGACAAACTGTGCTCTGGAAACACCAGCTTCTCTCCCTCAGCTATAAAGGGAGACTATGGGATCCAGTTCAGGTGTGGAGGTCCACAGTAGTGACACCAGCTTTCTGGTAACTACCTGGTGATGAGAGAAGGATACATATTCTTCCCTTGCAGCTCGCCATAATTAATGTTATGGTAATGTATGGTGGAGCATGTTTTATGGCATAAAGGACAGATTTTATTTCTACGTGATGAGCTTTTAGCCTGGTAGATACATGGCTGGGAAACAAGACAATCTCCTAGCATTTGGCAACTACTGTGCAGTTGGTAACTGGAATGCTAATAACCCCCTGTTCTTATTTTCCACCACTAACATTTTCCATCTTAATGTATCTGCACGTCTGTGTTTGTGTCATTGTAAGGGAGAGATGTAAGGGAAGTGCTCTTAGTGTATTTGCATATAGGTTCCACCAAGTGGAGAAACAGATACATATTGTATTCTCTCTATCACTACTCTACCACTATTGCTGCCATCCAGCTATACCAACAAATATATATAACTTTTCCAAACTGAAAAACTGGGATTAGCTGAAGAAAGCCTTTCTCCCAGATTTGATGCTGGAGAAAGTCTTAGGTGTTGTGGGTTAACCAAAGTAGGCAGCTAAACTCCACACAGGTGCTTGTTTTCTCCTCCCCAGCAGGATGAGGAGAGAATCAGAAAGGTAAGAGTGAGAAAACCTGTGGGTTGAGATAAAGACAGTTTAATAATAGAAAGGGGGGGGGGGAATAAAAATAAAACCAAATGATGCAAAAAGCAGTAATTCACCACCAATTCATCAGCCAACTGATACCCAGCCACTCCATGAGCTACGGTCCCCTGGAAAATTCCCCCCAGCTTTTATTGCTGAGCATGATGCCATATGGTCTGGGATATCCCTTGGGTCAGTTGGAGTCAGCTGTCCTGGCTGTGTCCCTCCCAACTTCTTGTGCCCTGCTGGGCTGTGGGAACAGCGTGGGAAACAGAGAAGGCCTTGATGCTGTGCAAGCACTGCTCAGCAATAGCTAAACATCTCTGTGTTGTTAGCACTGTTTTGGCCACAGATCCAAAACACAGCCCCACGCTACGGAGAAAATTACCTCCATCCCAGCCAGAACCAGTACACCATGTCACAAGGTTCCAAACACAAACCATGACAAACATACCTGAGGCCACTGCAGGGACAGCGGGCGTCAGGGATCTGTGTAAGGCAGGAACATCCCCTTTCTCTTCTGGTAAATTCTCTTGAGCACAGCAATAATTTGTGCCTGTGAGTGCCCCAGCCTTTAATTCAAAGATTGGAAGAATCAAGAGGGCAAACACAAATGATTGCTTTTATAGAGGGCGTGGGTCCATGAAAGCTTTGAGCAGGAAGAGAGATACCTGTTTGTTTCTGAATTACAGCCAGGTTAATTTAAATACTTCTGCAGGGAGTCTTGGTGACTGCAGCCCAGCGCTGTGGGACAAGGCAAGTCCAGTTACTGCTCAGCACCTGGCTGTCAGCAGCTGCTCTCTCTAAGTCCATGGGCCAGGAGCTCTGGGCGAAAAAGTCTCCAATGTCAATCAAAAATAACACTGGGAATTGAAAGAAAATCAAAACAGCTCAGAGCTGAGTTTGGAACGGGAGAAAACTGCCAAATCTTTCTTTACTTAATATATAAGTTGGAAAAGTTATGTTCTCCTACACTGTTCTTCGCAGGGAGGGGATGCCTTGGCTAGGAAATGTAATGACTAGGGGCTGCTGAGGTGGAGACACGCTGAAGGCTGTGAACTCTGGGTCTGACCAGTGATGAAGTTCAGCTGGAGGTGACGCTATGCAGATAAAAGGGTCAGGCTGATGAAAGGAGCCAAGGACTGCCTTTGTGTGTATTGACTGCTAGTAATGACTCTACAATTGCTCTGAATTACGGCCAAGTCCTCCAGCATGTAGAAAACCAAATTGTACAAAATGCAACGGTTCTTCTGGAAGTCTGTAGGTGGGAGTGTTAAAGTGCTAAAATGTAGTTTTGAAGCCCTGCCTTGAGACTCTCAGTTCTGAAGCGTGTGGCTGTGATTTGCTTGAATTCAGATCTGTCTGGCAGGATGCTTAAGATTCTTCACCTTGTTCTTCTGCAAAACTGTGTCCACCATATGGTGATGGCGTCTTTCAGAGGCACAGTGATACTATGCTTTGTTTCATGGTAGAAAAAGGACAGAAAGTGACTCCTTTTCCCTTTTCACAAAGAAAGGCAGGAAGGACATCATTGTTGACAAGGGTGTCTTATATCCAATTAAATTATATAGTATCTGCTTTTATTTTGTGACAAACAACGGCTCACTAGTAAAATGTAAAAGTCATCGAAGCAAAGGTTAAAAACAAAGTACAAAAGGATTTATTAGAAATTTTCAAAACAGCGCTGTATCGGGTGCATCTCCAGGCTGGATGCACAAATTCTGTCATTATTTTGGGGGTTTTTATACATTTTATCCCGGCCGCTTATGTCGCTGTCTCCCCTCTCATTGGTTGAGAGGTCAGAGCTCACATCCTTCCCGACCGCTTAACTTGTTCCAGTTTGCACCTCTTTATCTCTCATGCCCAGACAACATCTGTTAATCACAGTATTCAATAGTACAAAAGTTTTGGAGATTTTATCAGGGAAGGTCAGTCCTGAGAATCTGCTATTTCAAGGCAGTTCTCAGGATGTATATTCTGACCAGGAAAAGGTATTGATAATTTTATCAGAGAAGGCCAGCCCTGAGAATCTGCCATCTCAAGGTGCCTCTCAGGATGTGTATCCTGACCAAAGGATACAAAGTACCTGAAGCAAAACTTTTAAGTCCATTTCTCACAATTTGACATGAAAGCTTACAAGCCTTGTCTCAATGGAGAAGAAAGTAAATTGGTACCTGGGCAATTGGCAGGTGTCTCTTTTCCCTCAAATGCTTGCTTTGGTGATTTTAGCAAGCCACCATTTTTCTTCTACAAGCAGGAACAATTCATCTGTCTAGTAGAGAAGAGCAGTCCCTCCTTTCTTCCTCTGTCATTGTTTTGTTAATTTATACATTCTTGGGATTAGTGCTTTTATTTAGAGAGGTAAAATATGCATCTCAGGTTGAGAGGACCTGATTTTGCACACAGAATCATAGAATAATTTGGGTTGGAAAGGAGCTTTAAAGATCCAACCCCCTTCAGAGAGCAGGGACATCTTCATCTGGATCAGGTACGTGATCTCGAATATTTCCAGGGATGGGGCATCTACCACCTCTCTAGGCAACTTGGGCCAGTGTTTCACCATCCTTCATATAAAAAATGTATTCCTGAGAGTCTGAATCTATCCTCTTTTAGTATAAAACCATTAGCCTTTGTTCTGCTAAAAAGTTTGTCCCCATCTTTCTTTGGATTGCCATTTGACTACATGTTGCATCTTCATCATCATGACAGGTAATAGTCATACCAGACTGGAAAGTTTTCTAGTGATGTTGTTAACCCAGGCCCCTGCTGGAAGAGGTTATCTTAGGTAGGCCGAATTTCTTGTGAAACAAAATAAAATCATCTCCTGAGCACCATCCATTCCATGATCTCCAAAATACTTCTTTATGCCGGTGGTCTACATCCTTAAGAATGAAACCTTTTCAGGGAAATGACAGAATATATGTGTAAGGGAGCTGCTGAGGAGGGAACTAACTTCTGGACTAAGTCTGTTGTTACATGTGCTCTTTTTTTGCTAGTGTGGCTTTGGTGTTTCTCAGGGGAATGTGAAGAGCAAATGAAGAAATTGGCTTGCCTGCTGTTGGATGAAGAAATGAGAGGTAGGGCTTCACCAGAAGGGTATAGTGAGAGCTTTTGTCTGTTGCAAAAAAAGAGGAGCTCTTCCTGCTTGCATGACAACAGAGGCACCTGTGGATAAGGACTCTATTGTGAAGGGGCTTTATTGTGAAACATTGTCACTCCTCCAGTTCAGCAGCACAAGCCATTTTATCCCATGTCCTGGAGGTCAGTTTATCTTCTTTTGGGGGGAAGGAAGAGGACATGGGTAGTGATTCTATGTTTTTTATACAAATGACTACCTATAGCATAATTTAAAGTAGTTGACACTTGAAATCAGTGAACAACAAANAAAGAGAACAAAAAAACCACAAACTTTAAAAAAAAAAAAAAAAAAAAAAAGAAAGAAGAAAAAGGAAAAAAAAAAAAAAAAGAAAAAAGGCAGTTTAGCTACCTCAGGCACAGAACTCTGAAAGATGCTTGCTTTGTTCCGGACATTTGTTCCGGACATCTGACGTGGTCCTGTACTCTTCCAGTATCTTATGAGTAGTCGTCTCGTGAAACGTTTCCATCTGGATTTTATACACATATTCACCCCCTCCTGTATAAATTCTGAAATAACATGTGCTCAGTTCAGCATGTTCTCTGAAAACTCCAGTTCCATAACAAAAACGTCTTAGGTAGTACAAGCTACCCTGAACTTCTACACATCAACAGGGACATGCGTGCCACAATATTTACACCAGGTTGTGCTAAAGGATTTACTTCCTGACCTACATGTGCGCACTCTTGAGAACTGTGGAGGTTTTGCTTTTAATTAGAGAAGTGCCCTCAAGTAAAGCCTCAGCCACAGACAGTCTGTGAGTAGTTCAAGGATGGTTCTTCTGTTAGAGCTAGGGAACACCGCTCACCAGGGGAGCGGTGTTGGCACAGAGCTGCTGTCAGTCTGGTGAGAGAAGCTGAGAGCCTGAGCTCCCTGAATTGTCCCAAGACCTGCCTGCCTACCTAGTCCTGTCCTGAAGTGGGATGGCTGCATGGAACTGCATGGGAAAGACATTTTCTGCATCGGAGCTAGTCCCAAACTACCTTCTCTTCATCAATCCTAAGGTCTATGGCATACCTTAGAGTTCTTAGCCACTATATATGTATGTATGTATGTATGTTTTGTGTGGAGCTTTGGCAGGCTGGTGACTGAGAAGTAACTCAGAGCAGCACAGTGCTATCCCTTTCTCACTGTAACCATGCTAGATATAAAGCCTCACAGACAGATCTGAGCTGCTCTTGCTTCTCCACTTTGTAACAGCATGTAGAAGCATTAAATGGATCCCTTAGACATGCTAGTGGAATTCAGCACGTGCCTCTTAGCCACAGAGATCTCCTAAGTCTTGCCTGCACCAGTTCCTGTGTTAATTACAAATTAACAGTAGCTATTCACTTGCACCTACAAGACAAGGCTTTGATTTCAAAATGTGTAATAATGAGAAACTTAACCCCACATTAATAACCGCTTTCCAGAAGCACATCTGGCAGAACATAACCCTTAGCAAAGTTTTGATTCTGTCACAAGGCATTTTACATGTGGTGAGCACCCAGCGTATGGCTAATGCAAAGCAGTTGTGCTGTACACGCTGCTGTTAGCTGGGGGAAACAGCAGTGAGGGGCCCAGCCGCTCTGACACCACTGTGGATGTCGCTGGTGGAAGGTTATTAGCCTTAGCTCAACTACAAGCAATTAACATTAAAACCACAGTGAAAGAAGGCACATTTGGAAACATCACCCCTTCCAGGCTTGCCTTTGCCCCAAGCCACTCTCAAGAGTCTAACTTGATGGTGCCTCTTGTGCGTCTTCAGGGGCTGGTGTCAGACCATCAGCAATGGGGAGAAAGTGTGTTTGTGGGGGGTTTTCCCTCTCTGCTACAGGAATTTTTCCACCCTATTCAAGGAGAAGAATATTTCCAAACCCCTACCTTCGGAGAAATGTTTAGACAGTTTTTGTTGCTGATGGAGAAGCTCTTTTTCTGAAGGTCAGTTTAGCAAGCACTGTTTTGGAGTGTTTACCCAAGGCCCATGTGGGTATGAAGAACACCATCCTTTGGCCCTTGAGCATTACTGTTTTAGTGGAGGTGTTCAGCTTCTGCATGTGCACGCTGAAACAAATCCCTGACTCGGTGGAGAAAAATGTCTCGTTGGCGAGGGGAGCTACACTATGGATCCGAGAAACAATGGGGCTGCATCACATTCTGCAGCTGCAAATATAAGCACAAAACATGC
The DNA here is from genome assembly GCA_013398155.1 of Pedionomus torquatus. Lineage (NCBI taxonomy): Eukaryota > Metazoa > Chordata > Aves > Charadriiformes > Pedionomidae > Pedionomus > Pedionomus torquatus. Next base: position 5,349 of record VZRU01011024.1, on the reverse strand, counting down.
TGCTCTTTCCAGTGTACGTTTCAACACGTAGGGCAAAATTCCTATTGAGTGCATTTGCAGCCTGGGCTTTTCTAGCTGGACATTAGATACTGGACTTTTGTCTCTCTTGTTTCAGAGACAAAGAACTGGCCTTCTGTTTTCAGTAAACCTAGCATTTCCAACTTTATCTTATCTTTCTACACCTCTTTATTAATGTGTATTAGCGGACGTGAATGTGTATACATGCCTATATAGCACAGGAGCGGGTTTGCCCTTCTGGCCTGAGTCACGGGTTTCCTGACAGCCTCACCAGGAGCTGTTCTGCTGCACCGTCCTCAGCCGCCCAGCGGGAACCAGAACCAGCAGCACAGGTCCAGGGAAAGCCCCAGGCTCTGAGAGCAACCAGGGCTGAAACGCAGCAACTGCTGGAGGTGGAGAGGTGGTAGCCCAAAATTCTAAGCTGTGCTTTACTTTGTGCTGTTTGAACAACGGCCTTCTCTAAATATGGAAAAATTGTAGCCTCAAAGGCAAGTCCAAAATCTCTCTTCCATATTCCTATTTCTCAGATGTAGAATGTATTGGAGATCATACATTTCAGTAGCCATCAGAAAGCAGGGCTGTATTTCCCATTTTAAGCACCCAAGGAAAGAAAATCGAGCTACACCTTAGCTTTGCAAGTGTGAGCTCTTTATTTGACTACCTACAATTACGCGATTACAGGCCTTATTCTGTGGCAACTTGTGAGTACTTCTGTCTGCCAGAGCCATGTAATGGAGTAAATGGAAATGGAGTTTGCTGAGAAGTCAGCTCTGAAGGTACCTGCTGCCTTCTATCAGAGTTCCTGAGCAGCTGCTGTAGGATTTAGAAGCTCTGCATTAATAGCAGGTTTTTCTGACAAACAGCAGCTTTCCCTCACCTGGCCCGTCCAGATAGAAGGAACTCCAAAATAGACTGTTTTCCTGCAGCGGAAACTTGGGATGTTCTCCTATTATAAATATTGTGATTGTTTGCAAGCTAACACAGTCACACTGCTCGCCTCCCCCAGAACTTGCCTGAAATGATAAAAACAGGAATGGAGCTGCTTCTGTCTGGTTGGAGGGGGGGCGGAGGGGCACAGTAAGAACATGTCACCAGGGAGCTTATATGCCTGGGGGCCAGGCCACCTTTTCTTCATCCTACCCTCAGGAAATCTCTGTATACCATAGCATTGTCAGGAAGTGTAGTGATAGGACAAGGGGTAATGGTTTTAAACTGGAAGAGGGGAGATTTAGATTGGATATTAGAAAGAAATTCTTTACTGTGAGGGTGGTGAGGCACTGGAACAGGCTGCCCAGGGAGGCTGTGGATGCCCCATCCCTGGAAGTATTTAAGGCCAGGCTTGATGGGGCTTTGAGCAACCTGGTCTAGTGGGAGGTGTCCCTGACCATGGCAGGGGGGTTGGAACACAATGATCTTCAAGGTCCTTTCCAACTCTAACCATTCTATGATTCTATGATTTTATGAATTACATCTAGTCAGATGTCTAAGAGATCATTTATAACTTCCTTGACAGCCATTCCTGGATGCAAGGTTTCATTCCTGTAGACCCGGAAAGAAACTATCATTCCTCCTTGCTTGGCACTTCAAGAAATGAGCGAACGGCTGGCCTGCACATTGCTTCGTGTTGCACTTGTTCCCATACAGCCTTCGTTAATGCCGTGGTAATGTGCCCAAGATAGCTAATGCAGTGGACAGGAGAGGGCACCATGAGTATAACAGGAGGCCTTGATTTAGTTACTGGCTTGATTAAACTATTGGAGTAATCTTATCTGAGACTCTGAGAGTCTTGTGGTCTTTGCTTCTCCGAAAATAACACAGGGAAGTTCCTTCATGGCAGAAATAATCTGTACACTTGTCCAGGGAACAGTAATGAGACAGGAACTCAAAATAACAAGAGCAATACGTATCCTGGGAAGCAATGTGTCTGGAGACTGAACGCTGTCCTCTGTGTAAGCAAGAGTGTTTTCAAGCTTGTAATGAAAAATTATATGCTATAAGTTTAATTCTTAAATCTTCCAGCAATCTGTGTAAAGTGCACAGTGTTTTTAATTCCTTTCAGAAAATACTTGATGTATTATTTTAAGATGGAGACTTAACATCACAGCGAGTTGTGTGAATACGTTAGAGAACAGTTCCCAAAGAAACTTACCATTCCGCTATAACTGAATTTTCCTATTGAATTTCTATGTTAAGCTGGGGTTTAGGGTCAATATATTCAGCAAAAGGTCGTTTGATGGCATAGGTTCCTCTGGAGTATGAACGTACAGTTGCACCACTAGATGGTAGCCTTGTTTATTTCATGGTCACCTCGTACTTTTCCTCTGCAGGGACAAACTGTTTCTCAAGAGATGGGATCATTGTGTACTTTAACTATCCCTCTACATGGACTAACCCGTAAGTAAAAAGCTGGTATATGTAAGATACTATGAACTTTTCCTGAGGGAGCACTCGGGGGCAGAGTCTGCCCTGATGTGGGGTCTTCAGCCTCGTGCTGTACCAAGGACGGTCGGGTGCAGAAGGGTTACTTGCCAATGGGCTGTCACTCCTTCTTGCAAAGTCAGGTGGACTTTGACCAAAATAAATTTGCAGTCATAGTTCAAACACTGAAAAAGCAAGACGATGATGATGAAATGACTTTGGTATGAGCTGATAATACAGAAAGGCCTCTCTTTTTTGACCCTGTTAGGTTTACAACACTGTTTTGTGAGATGTTTGTGTCTCACATACGGAAGCAGTAAGTGCTCTGTATCAATGCCTGAAGGCCACAACTGCAGGAACTATTTCATCATACTTGGAAAGTTAACACATCGCATCGCTCTAAACAAAGAGATCTATATCTGATGAGACTGGCTGAGCCCATGCAAGCAGTACATCCACCTGGAAATGTTTCTGGGAAGTCTGAGCGTATTGGGCGGCTGTCCATTTAGGATGCATAAGAAAATTCCGTATTTAGTTTCCCCAGCACTTCATTTTTATGCCTGTGCTTACTACACTGCAATCCAAAGTGCGTTATATAGACTATGTAACTAAATGTTAATCGTAAGTTTAACTGTACAGTGAAAACCAAAATGCAATACTCTTACACTTCTCATCAAAGGAAAGTGAATTTATGAGTATCTTGCCTGGCCATTTGTGTCAGGGAAATATATTAATAGGGTATTCAGTAATGTTGGGTAACCCGGTAGTTGTCTTGCATCTCTCTAATAGATAAAGTACAAATTCCAGGGAGAGTACTGCTCCAGTATGCTCTCAGAGTGTAAAAGCTTTCCCTCCTGCTGGATGATGTCCTTTGCTGAAGAGGGAAGAACCCCAATTTGCAAACGCTAGAATTTGATGAATCACCTCTGGATGTCTCAGGAGGTCGCGAGTCCTTCTGGAACGGATCATGACAACACGTTTCTATTACAGATCATCAGAACTATGTGGAAGTTTTTTTTTCTGGGCTTCATCATTGTTCTAGATCTAAAAATATAAAATAAAATGTGAATTTTATCTTATAAAAGTGTTGCTCTTTTTAAACAAATTAAAATATCACATCCATCCAGTTTTGAGACAAAAGGAAAAATGTGGGTACTACTACGAAGAACAACATATTTAAGAGTAGTCTATTAAGTATTAAAGTATTATTTCCAGGTGCTTTGCTCTGAATTACTACATCTTCGCCTAATTGCTGCTTATTCATGTTCATCACTGTAATACTTATAGCTGCAATTTTTTTCCCCCAGTTCTTTAAACTGGCGGATGTCAATATCATATTCTAAAACCACAAACATTTCTAATTAAAGATGCTATATTCCTATTAACCTTAACAATCCCTCTAATTGTGCTCAGTTCATGATTGTTCTGCTGTTATCAGAAGCACAGTTGTAAAGCCAGGGAACAAAATAACAAGGAAGGTTCTGGAATGCACAGGAAAATTCATCCCCTTCAGATAAACAGACTTACCATTATAAGTGGTGTGGTAATATTTTTAAGGAGACTTGGGCATGTCAGTTGCATTGCTAAATGTGTTTTCATTTAAGAGAAAATGTGACTGGCCATTTAATTATTGTAAAAGTCTTCTTTGACCTCCTTGTATGTCTTTGGTCACTCCAACACCACGCTGCATTTCACTACTGATTGTTTTGCATCTGCTGTTCCAGGGACTTCCTAAGATTTTTAGATGATGTAGGAATAAAAGGCCTCTTAGCAGTTAAATGCTTTCCACTGACCTACCATCCCACCTTCAGTTTTTTGCTATCACCATGAGCAGTTTCTTCTCTATTAATCTCAAAACAGAGACAGAACAGACAAAATTCCATATATTTAGAAGGCTTTAAACAGAAAGATCCTCCCATAGGTGCACTCTTTGAAGCCTCACTGCTGTCTGGGATGTTGCTGTGATTCTTCACTCATTCATCTCAAGATGTGCCTAAGGATTGGCTCGAAGTCTTACTCTGTGGTACTGGAGCGTGAGGTTTCCAAGACTGGTCCCTTCCCTTGTTTGTTTTCTGCACTTGAGAACTTCTTGTTTCTTTCTGTCCATGGTGGCCACGTAACTTTTCAGACCCACCAGAACATCACTGCTTGGAGCACTAGGCTGGAGCCAAGCACCCCCATTTAGTCCATGACTAGAGGGGTTTGCTACTGCAGTCCATATCCAGTGTGAAAACCCATCCATTCTTCTAGGTGGTCTTCCACACCCGCTTGGCTATTTAGTGCCCTGGCTCTCATTATTGGTGGGATAAAGCAGTTGGCATTTTGGGAGTGTAATTTCTACTGCCTTGTCTTGGTCAGGATATTACTACATTGGCCAACACGAGCCTGACTCTTCTTTTTCCCCCCTGAAGGAGTAGGAATGATTTTTCATTAATAGTGCGGCCAGTGGGACTTGGGAAGCGATTGCGATTGTCCCCCTGTACTCAGCATTGGGGAGGCCCCATCTTGAGTCCAGTTTTGAGCCCCTCAAAGACACCGAGGGGCTGGACTGTGTCCGGAGAAGGGCAACGAAGCTGGTGAGGGGTCTGGAGCCCAAGTCTTGTGTGGAGGGGCTGAGGGAGCTGGGGTTGTTCAGCCTGGAGAAAAGGAGGCTGAGGGGAGACCTTATTATGACTACCTGAAAGGAGGGTATAGTAGACGTGGGGGTCGGTCTCTTCTCCCAAGTAACAGGTGACAGGAGAGGAGACGGCCTCAAGCTGCACCAGGGGAGGGTTCTTGATGGAAGGGGTCGTCCAACATTGGAACTGGCTGCCCGGGGAAGCGGAGGCATCGCTGTCCCTGGAGGTATTTAACAGACATGTAGATGGGGCGCTGAGGGGCGTGATGGTTTCTGTCAGTGTGAGCTGACAGGCT
>VZRU01011023.1:82043-97369 GCA_013398155.1 Pedionomus torquatus | reverse complement strand
TTTTTTTTTTTTTTTTTAAAAAAAATTTTTTTTTTTTTTTTTTTTTTTTTTTTTTTTTTTTTTTTGTTTAAGCTATAGAAACTGTTTTGTTTCAGCTAGAAAATACATTTGACCTGTTTAGAGATAGGATATTTTTTCAGTACAATTTCTCAAAGTGTCTGTGTGAGGAAAGGTATGTGGTTCAGGGTACTTTGCCTCTGAATCAATTGGATGAACTTTCTCTCTTTTGTGATTACAGCAAATGATCCCCATGGCACAGCTTATACCAAGTGTATTTGTAGGCTCTTCACACCTTAGGAAGAGCAGACATACTGAATAAAAGTGTTATTCTGCATTTCTTTGGCATAGCCATTTAATTAATTAATTAAAGCTGACTTCTCTTATTTGTGTCCCTTAGGCAGCTCTGCCAGCCCTTGTTGGCAGTGACAGCTTGGTTTACATGGCCTGTCTCATTTCTACATGTCATTGTCATCTCTGCTTCAAGTTTGGGGGATCTTACACTGGTTGTATGATGTTGGAAATAAGATTCCTTCCATCATTTTCTTATGGATGTGGGCCTGTGACACCTTCATTGTGGGTTTTACTAAGGATGTATAAGGCTATGAGTATGAGCTGCTTTGGTTTAAAGAAAGTGTCCTTGTCTGGGGTTGTAACTTAGTGAGTATCAGCATGGAATAAGGAGCTGATCACTTTTATGGTAGTGATGAGTGACCACACTCAGGAATAAGTGACAGACAGATACTCAGTACAGAATGTGGCTGTGGGATATGTTGTTTTCAGTCAAGCTGAGAGACACAGTTTGTCTTCTAAAGTGCCTACCCAGTTTGACAGCTTGTGTGTAAAGCTGTTTTGTGGCTGAGAGATCGCACACACTGGAAAGATGATACTCGAACTGGTGTATGCTGCTGTACCCAGAGCCTTGTTTGTTGCATGAAGTTGGTGGGGCATTATGTGCCTTCTCTTCTTGGCAATGTACTGTCAGCAGCTGTAGGAAGAAATCAAAGAAGAAAATACAAGAGTAAGAATTAGAAGCAAAAGGCAGGGGAAAGGCTTTGAATGGAACGCTGCATGCTTCTCTCTGGCCAGTTTGATTTTTGTACTGCACAGAGAATGAGCTTGTTGAACTTCATTATGTAGTCACATTTGACAGTCTTGCTCTTTTGTTTTCTCTATGACTCTTACATTTCAGTGAGCATTAGAAAGCATTTTTATTTTATTCTGGCACTGTGTTCTTTTTTTGACTTGCCATGCTCATTTTTACTTTTGTCTGTGAGTCAAGAGTTCTCTCTGAGCTCATGAAGGAGACCCTTTCAAAAATCATTATTTTTTGCCAAGCATTGAGAAATGGATTCTATTTGAAATTCGCCAAGTCAGCTATTATCAGAGCTGCTAAAGCTGAATATTTATTTTATATCCAAATAATTATTTTGAGCTGTTTTCTTGTATTTCTTAAAGAGAAAAATTGATTTCTTAAACTTAGATAAATATCCAGTGAAGACTGGAAGATTTCTTTATCCTAACTGGAAAACATTGAGGAAACTCTGCCTTTCTGTTATTGACATTTAATAAATTAGTCTTAAGCAATAGAAACTACGTGTAACAACTAAAAAGACCAAAGGGACCATACCTACTTTTTCTGCTCAGTGTTTTAGGATCAGTGTTTTAATCCTTAGCATCACATATGTACTGAAAGATACATGCTGGCATTGTCTAGTGCAGGCTTATTCTGAAAAATAGTCTTCACTCCATCATGGAACATCTAGTAAAACTTAGTGCCTGCATGCTCTTGTCTGAATTTGCACAGAGTCATTTTTAAGAGCTGTCATTTCCACACAGCGAACTCTATACTGCCGTTAAAAAAAAAGGGGGGGACAAGTTTGCCCATCTGTTAATAGACATCTTTGGAAAGAGGTGCTTTTTGAAGAAGTCTCACAAAGATGAAGTTGTTGACAAGGTCTAGTGGTGCTGTTGGTAATGAAAATGCTGTTTTGAGAAACTAGAGGAAGGAAATACAAGAACCAGGAAAGGAAATATGAGAAAGTACTAGTAGACAAAGAAAATTAAAAGTGATACTAAGGATAAGACAGAGTAGAAAGTAAATGTGTATTTCCTATGTTACATTTTCTTAGACATCGCTAAGATGTAATATTACATAGATGTAATATTTGTATATATTACATTTAACAGAGAGGACTTACTCAACAGATGCGATCAATGGGAAGGATCCAAATAATGATAATTAAAAGAATATAAACAGTGTCCTTAGTGAATGTACTTTGTTTTTAATTTCTTTGTGGAAAGGATGATGTTATCCTTGGTCTGACAGAAAGTTAATGCTTCCTAAATGTGAGTGAAAATTTTAATGGTGAAAGGAAATTAAGATTTCAAACAAAACTTGACCAAAAGGATTAGATGCTGTTTAGTGTGAGTTCATTTGGAATAGCAGGTGTCTTTGATTTATTTTTATTTCATTTAGTTGTTATAATTATGAAAAAATGAATGTGAAATGGCTCACTAGCACTTCAGGAGATGTTTAGTGTTAAAAGAGCTTCATACTTCAGTTTTAACAGTGTTATGTTTACATCTCTACACTCTGTTTGGCTGCCCAGGTTCTAGGAAATTCTTACTTTTATTTGTAAGCAAAAATGATTTCAATTTTTCAGCTTTGTATGTAACAACTTTCAGTTATGAAGAAATAACAGTATCTGTCTAACGTATTCAGTCTTATTTTCATCATTTTGTTTTAGAAATACACACAATCAGAGAAAGCAGGCAGAATATGTTCTCTTTATTAAGTATATTATATTGCGTAAAGGAAAAGAAAACTTAAGGATCTTTTGATGTTTATAATTGTTTACAATATTTTGCTTTCTGTTGCAGTAACTTGCTAATAATATTGATGATAGGACTTACATCAGTTTTTATGGAAATAATTTGTATAAAAATGTAACAGGAGTAAATTCACTATGCATTTTTCGAGAAGTTTTATTGTTATCATCAGAGTGCTGAAGAAAAACCTGCTTGAGGGCATGTAGAATGGGAAAAAATCACCCTGTCTGTGATTGTTATAAATTTCTTGGTGGTATTTTTAACATTATCAGTGCGTCTTTCTTAGGTGCCTTAGGGAAGCCAGTGTTTACTTCTTATAAAGCTCTGATATGGTAATCCACAGTCATCTTTCAAATAGCTACTGGCTTTTGCTGTGCAAAGAAAATGCAGTCTCTTGTATTATGGGAAAAGGTATTTATTGATGGGATGGTGAGGTCTTCTTTTGGGCAATGACAGTGGAGACCTTTTGTGAATTAGGCTCCTGTACGCGTCCAGAAACTACAGTACATACCTGTTTTTTAAAAATCAATCTTCAGGAAAATTTTACGCTTCGGATTGTACATTCAGGTTTAAATCACTATGTTCCTGTATTTAAACACAACCCAGTTGCTAAAAATACTTAAACATGAGGAAAAAAATATTTAAAAACAAAGATATTAAATCTCTACTTTTAAGGTAAATTGAGACTGAAAATGTATTAATTAGTTAAGCTTTCCTGGTTATATACTTGTAATGGAAGTACCTGAATTAGTATACTGAGCTCTCTACGGAGAAGGTGGAATCTCTGAGGAGCAGTTTAGACTGTTTAGGTACAAAATTTTTTCATTCAGTTGCTTAAATGAGATCTGTAAAACCTGCAAGTTAAGCATTTAAGGATGGATGTTAAAACATAGGAGTAGGGGAAGGGCTTTTTATGGTATCTGGACCACTCGGTTGGCAGTATTTGAAACTATTTCTATACAGTAAAATTTCTAACACTAGTCTTGTGTAGTCTTACAGCACAAAGAAAGCTTGAGACAGTTTTTACTTCAATTTGTGAGTTACTAGTTACTAGTCCTGCCATTAAAAACTGAATAGTAGCAAGAGTTGAAGTTGAGTTTAAGATTCAGTAGCCTCCTGGAGCCCAAAGTATTATAATTTCTGAGGCTTTTGAAGAGAGTTTACTTTTTATGTCACAGATTACTTAGGGATAGAGTAGTACTTACCTTGCTGCTGTTGCTGATTATCCGGGAGCCAGAAACCTATGTGGTATATCACATGCTATCTACCATGCCAGACAAATACAGCTAAGTGATATGTGTTGGTTTGTGCTTATTTTTCATTGGTGAAGATATTTCAAAATTTCTCTTTTTGCAAAAGTGGCACTGTTTAGCAGTTGGAAAGTGTTATCTTATATTTTCATTGCAGTGCTTTATCGTGAGATTAGCAATTGATATGCATTCTTATTCCAGTTGTTTCTGTATGTATGTCTTTTCATGAAGAGCCTATCTTACTGAAAAATACATCTTTACATAGGGATTCACCTGCAGGTGCTTGTAAAATATCAGCCTGAAATTTTCAGAGAGTTCAGGTATTTTTACTTGTCTGCATAGCGGCAAGATGGCCTGTGCTTTGTGTTGTCCAGAGAAGAGTAATAACGAACAGTAAACCTCTTAGTAGGTCATTAGGTCATTCTTACACTGATCAAGAAGCTGTGTGTAAAAGAACTGCAGCTTTATAAAATGAAGTACTGAAAAATTAGTCTGTCAAAACTGAGGGGTCAGTTCAACTTTAATTCACCCTCGTTATGTTAATGTGCAATCTTTACTTTTATGAACAGGTGCATAGTGTCCCACAGGACTTTGCACCATTAACAGTGATTTCTTTGTCAGAGAATGTAATATGTAGTAAGTATCTATTATCCAAAACATTCACCCAAAAGAAAGAAAATTCCTTCTAGATTTTTCTGTAATACTTTCATCATTGTGTCTGTAAACTTCATAAAGATTGATTTAACCTCATAGTACTCCTGTGAGTTAGTTCATATTGTTATCTGCATATTACAGCTGGGGAACTTTAAGCTCAAAAGGTATAAAGGCTGACATATTTTATTTATTTAAAGTGTCCAATATGAGATGCCAATGACTTCCATTTTAAATTTTTGCATTTTCTTGTAGCACTTTGAAACGAAGTTTAGCTGACTTAAACAGCAAACATAGTGTCTCATCACTCTTGCAGTGTCCTTTTGTAGTATTGTATTGGCTACTGGTCATGAAAAATTGGATATTGTGGTTAGCCATCATACAGGAACTCTGTGACTGAGAAGGAAAGAATTGATTTCTTCTGGTAGGTATGTTCTTTCCTTAAAAAAGAGAGCTTTACTATTCCTGTAGAGTGTTCTTTGCTGCGCTCTCTTTATATTGTCAAATGTCTGCAAAGACATGCAACACCAGTAATTACAAAATTCTTACTCTGTCCCAGGTTGTGTACCTTACTGAGCATTTAGTGAAAAATATTCACTTAGAAATGTGTGGTCATATGCTTAAAAAGCATACAATAATGTATGCACAAAAATGGAGTAGGTTAAAGGCATTCACACAGTTCTGGCCCTAGTGTTTCCTATGTGGGAATTCTTGATTTTGCCATGTTAATACTTAATACTTCCTTTAATTTAAGATACAAATGTATTTTAAAGAAACTTTTATGTCATCAGTACATATCTTTTATGTTAGAGCTAACACAGTGTATGGTAGCTGTTCAAGGTTTTACTTTGAATTTTAATAGCAGAAGGGTGGAGTTTATACCTCTGCCTTTGGATTATGACTTTTTTTCTGACAAAAGGCAGATGTAGATCCTTGATGTTCTTTTCTGAAGTCTGGAGGAGACAGTATTCCAACGCTTACAGACCTGTCTGTCACTGGCCTTCTATCTGTGTTGTGGTCATCCATCCTGCCTTGCCAATGTCTTTGTCCTCGTCCATATCTCCTTCCATTCTAACTCCCAGTTCCTGCTTTCCAGGGGCCTTTTCTTCTTATTTCCCCCTGGTTTGTTCCTCTGAGGCAGACTTTTCCACCATCTGTATGCCCTTATCCAAATCTGTTTTCCAGGTGATTCCCTCTCTTTCTGGCTTTTTGTAACTCTCTCATGCAGGTTCCTCTGCCTGCTGTGCTCTTCTGCCCCCTCCAGCTCTGTGTTCTCTCCAGGTGTCTTTGCCCTCCCGTGCTGTGCTCTTGTTTCTGACAGTATCTGAAAGTGTGTTGCCGTTTCATTTAGTGTAAATTTTGTTCTATGCAACATACGTAGTGTTGCCAACAAGTAGACCATATATGCTTTATTGCTAACAGAAACATTGAAGCAGTAGAAAGTAGTTACATTTAAAAAATGAGGAGTTCATATATATTTTTCTCCCCCCCTTCTCGCCTTTAAAATCCTTTCTATTGGGACTGTGCAAAGACCTTTTCAAACACAGTTAGGATAGTGCTCCCTTTGGAGCCAGTTACAGTATTGTTGGGAGCTTCATGCCTTGTAGGAGTCGGTTTTGAACAGTCTGTGTGTATCCCCAGTGCAAACTTGCTGTGACTAGTTGTACTTTCTGGGGCACTTTCTCCCCTCCAGTAGTTTAAGGAGTAAAAGACTAAATCTGGAACTCAAGTCCTTTAGCTGATTATTGCTTTTTCTGCAAAAAAGTTTAGTGGCGTTTCAAGCCCAGAACAAATTTGCTGCTTTTCTTTTCCTCTGTTGAGATACTCTTTGGTAAGCTTGGGTTAACGTATCACTTGAGCTGAGAGAGGAATCAAACTAGACTGCGCTGACATGTTGTTCAAAATAGAATCCAGCAAGATTGAAAGCCCAGAAATGAACGGGATATGCCAAATGTCAAAGCTTATTCTGCCTATGTGCAGTGCCCAGATGATCATTTCCAGTGCTGACAGCGAACGTAGATGTTAAATAATTGCATTTCACACTTTCTCATGATAGAAAAGTTCAGAGCAATGACAGGAGGGGAAGGTGATTCTTAATAATTTTAAATGGAATTGGTTTTATACACATGCATTTCTTCATGATTTCACTCACTGACTTTGTTGCACTCATTGGCTCATGTTGACATACTCATCTTTTCTGAGGTGTCCCAACAGTCTGGCTAGGATTAGCTGTTGAGGTATTGCAGGCAAGCGAACACTGACTTTCAAGTTCTCATCACCAGAAATTTGGTTTCTCCTTGACTGGTGATGATTCTCTGTAATGTCTGCAGGCTTGATGCTTAATGCTTAACACATTAAGTTTTGTAGTGCCATTGCTGCATCCATGCTGTCGCGTTAGAATGTTGTGTCCTGGTGGAGTTAGTGCTCCACCCAGAACCTGCCTGCTTCTTGCTTCATTAGTGTTCTTTGAATTTACAGCTGCTCTAAAGTCTCATCTGTCATTTTGTCTGGTGCCTTTACACACCCATGCTGTCATTTGCACAGCATGCATAATTGTCCAGTATTGCCTCTCCTTAGCTCAATGCTGTGTCCAGAATAGAAGATCGAATGTTAAATAGGGAAGTGCCAATTGCATAAATGTGTATTAAGACCTAGGAGGTAAGACATACCATTGTTTGTAGTGTATCCTAAAACACAAGCCAAGGAAACTTCAAAGGTTTTTTTTTTTTTTTTTTTTTTTTTTTTTTTTTTTTTCACCCAAGAAAGGCTATATTTCAATAAAGCCACCTATTAGTGTACTTATGAATGAGTGATTTCCTGTAGTTTGTCAAGTTACTACATGGATAACAGACATTGATCTTATTAAGAATTGACTAAGGCACCTGAGGGGGAAAGACTTCTATTTGGTTGCATATATTTATGTTTATAATTGAGTTTTGTTTATGTCTGCAGTATTTGTTTATTTATTGCTTTCTCTCATTACACATCTCTGCAAACAGCAATATATTAATGAAGTATGAGTCATTTCACTGCCTCTGCCTCTACTAAGTTTCGATATTTAATTGTTTTAAAAATCCAGGACGTGCCTGTGGTGTCCATATGCTAACATTAGAAGCATTGCATTTGCTAAAAACACTGCAAATGTGAAAGGGTGTCATAATATCTACACAGGATATCTTTAAGGTAGTATCAGAGACAGGGTTTACTTTTGAGTGGAGACTCCTGTATTCAGCTGATAAAAAGCCTATTTACAGCTGTGATTTAAAAAAATGCTTAATATATAGATATTTAAATTTAGTATCAGGTGTTTTTCTACATAAATTCCCTTCAAATTGTATTGCAAGGTAATATATATATAGGCAATAAGCAATATAATATATTCATATGTAGCAAGTCCCTTTTTCTCTAAGCAGCTCCACTCATAAATTTGAAATGATACTGATGGAATCACCTTGTAACTTCAGTAGGCATTAAAAAAATAATGGCTTAACCTTAAAAGTCTTTAAAAATATTTGCTGGTCAAAAATAAGGATATGAATTAAATAATTCTAAAGTTAAGATACAAATAGTAAATATTTATAAAAATATACTGCTAGGTTTTGTGAAATTCCTGATGTTATTAAAAATGTATTGTGGATGTATCTGATGTTTTCAGTAGACAATGTATTTCATTGTCATACAGCTGTATTATGTTGTAAACGACTATGAAAAGTTGGTGATCAGTTTTTTTGTCCTCTTAAAAAATATTGCATATTTAGAAATGGGTAAAAGTGATTATTAAGTACATTTATTAAATAGATAAATTAGTAGTAAATTATTAGTGTAATATTTTAATTTCACAGTATTGTGGGTATTTTAAATTGAGGCACACAAAAGCACATATAAATGTATGATGTGATAAGATCTTCAAGAAGGTATAGTAAGCAAAACTTCCTGTTTTATGCTATTATAAAACTTCTATGCTTTAAAAATGAGTTTATAATCTTTTGTCATAAAATGTTAAAAAAGCTTCTGAGATTTTCTTTTTGCTCATGAGTATATAACTTAAAAAGCAGCATTCCTGAGCATTGTTTTCCTCCTGCTGCAAAGGACTGTAAGGATGAATTTTATAGTTATGATAGTTATGATATCAATAACATGTCCTGTGTGATTTTGAGAATCACAAGAAAGATGAGGGCAAAAACTGTTCTTGCAGCGTCTTTGGTTAGTAAATCAGGTATGCAATACAAATGGTAATGGTGATTCTTAGGTATTGTCTAAGACATCGAAAAATATTATAGAATCAAAGAATCGTTTTGGTTGGAAAAGACCTCTAAGGTCATGAAGTCCAACCATTAACCTAAACACCACTAAACCATGTCCCTCAGCACCACATGTGCGTGTCACCATGTCTTCACCTCCAGGGAGGGTGACTCATCCCCTTCCCTGGGGAGCCTGTTCCAATGCCTGACAACCTGGAGGTGGAGGATTTTTTTCCTAGTATCCATCCTAAACCTCCATGGTGCAACTTGAAGTTGTTTCTTTTTCTCCTATCGTCTGCTCTTCTAAACAGTAAACTAAAGCTGAAACTGCTCCATTGTCTATGAACAGGTAGGGAGAGGATGTTTTGTGGTCATTCAGCAAAGCAGGTTTTGATGTATTTAGAAGTAACAGTGGATAGGCTGTGTGAAACTACAAGTTGCCATGTTTTTCCTCAGAGGGTTTCAGGGAAATATGGCAAGACTTGCATACTAATGTTGAAATATGGCATCAGCTTTTCCCTAGAACACTTTAAATGTTCCAATTGTATGATTTTCCTGCTTAAGATTAAACTGCAACTTTTTATATTCTTATACACAGGATGCTTCTTGCTGGATATTGTTTTTTAGTGATGTCTCTGTTCTAGGAATCAACAGTACATAAAAGTTCTTTTGCCATGAGAGCTTTCACCAAGAACAAGCAAAACTATCAATTTTTATACACTAAGTAATTTTAAAAGTATGCTATAAAATTTATCCTATTTTCCAACACTTTTCGGCCTTCTGTTTCATCACATTAATATATACCTCTAAATTAAAAAGACGCATATTAAAACATGAATATAGTGAGTAAAATAGCATATCAAATTTGCAGTAAATGCAATTTCTGTGCATAAATGGAAATCTTTTTATATAGGGTAAATAGATTCCAAGATTTAGAATTGACCCGGTAAGTTAATGGTATTAGCAAACAAAGCCTGCTGTATTCTGAGATAAAGTCTGTAAGTAATCTTTCTTTCCCTAGCTTTTCACTTGCAGTGTTTCATTATGGATGCCTTGTACCTGAGCCATGAGTAAACCCCAGTGTTGTTTTCCAGTATAAGATCAACTCTTAATTACTCCACTGTGTGATAGAGCTCATTATAAGATATGAGAACTTGCTGGATAAGAGAGGATTTCTTCAGTCTGTTTTGGGACTTACACCCACTGGAGACAAATTTACACTCTGTGGCTATGTTTGCTTTTAGAAAACGAGACAATTGTAATCATGATGGTAAACACAGTAGCTCAGCTGGGGTTTACTTCTGAAAATCATTTCTAGGTCAGATGCTTAGTTCAGGCAGCCTTTAAATATCTCTTTCTAAATAGTGAGGTTTAAAAAGTTTACAAATACATTTCCTACAACTAAGAAAAGAGCAAACTTTCCTTACTTTCTATTTATTTAAAAAAATCCCAACATTTGAGAGACTTTGTGTTTTTAAATCTATTTAAATTATGACTCCATTATTTTGCTGTTTCAACACTGCTCATGACAAGGTGACCTTTTTACAGTTTGCACTTTCTGAAGAGTAGTTCTGCACAGTTCTGCAATTCCTGAAGAGTAGTGAAGTAAAATGTTTCTATTCTTGAGAACAGAAAATGTTTCTATTCTTGAGAACAGATTCACAAGAAGGAGAGGATTAGAAACTTGTTTCCATGTTTGCATGGACCTTGTACTCCATGTTGTATGGTTTTGTTTACAAGTCTCCATGAATTGTTCTTTTTCCTTTCAAGGATTTAGACTGTTTAAATGCTGAGATTGTTTCAGGATGGAACAGGATCATCAGTATTACCTCAAAGTTGAGACATCAGCTGTCCTGCCTTATTGAAACATGACTGCAATTTGTGCATGACAGTGCTAGCTCCTTCCCACATCTAGCCCCCACCCCAAGGCAAGAATGCTCAAAGTTGTTCCTTTGTTCTCCATTTTGCTATTAGAATTTTTAAATTTCAACATGGCATGTGAAAGGCTGGAAGATGAAGTTATAACATGCATCTCTACTTTCAATTCAAGAGCCATGTGTTGTATCAAGGTGAGGATGTGAACTTCGTGATTCTAAGATGTTAGGCACATGCAAGAGAGTCTGATTAGGTTATAGGGAAATGGATTGGGAAGGCATTCCGTACTGTGGCCACTGGGAAGATGATAAATAACATGTGGGTGCTTGGATTTTTTGCCCTTACTTTGTCAGCACTCCCCACACTGCTGTCTTGAATTTGGAGGTTGTAGAAGCCCTTTCTTAGCATTCCAGGTAATTTCAGTGTCTTTCCTGGATGTCACAGCTCCAGGGGAAATTCTTCTTAGTTCCAGGGTTCATATTTGGTTTATTTCCTGAAAGAGGAAGTGTGACTTACTGGACAGAATACTTGCCATATTGAAACTTTGAAAAGTTGTTCTCTTGTGGCAGTTTCTTTATAATAAATATTATGCTGGATTCTTTTGTTCAAGCTATTGGCATAATATGTTTGGGCAGAAAAAAAATCTTTTTTGAATTTTTGTGTATTCAGAATATTGGATTTTAAAGGTTTTCGTTAACTCCAGATTTTTATTTTTTGTTTTTGGATTTTGTTGTCATATCGACCTGAGGTGCAATAGTGTAACTGTTTGGAACTTCCACTTATATCAATATGGCATTTTTGCTATGTAGAAATTAGATGCATATACATTAATCTGAAGGACTATATTATCTTTCTTTGAGGAAAGCGTTTACATCTTTTGTATTTCAACGCTATAGCATCATAGCAGTGATAAGATCAGCCCTACAAAACAAAGACTTTTCTAGTGTTTTAGGTTTTTTTTGAGGTTTTCTGGTTAACAGTGTAGGATGCTTTCTTAAACTAAGATCTGTTACTACATATTGCCAAGCAGCGTTAACATATGTGGCCAGTTTTTAATGTAGTGCAGTTTAAAATGCTAGTAGTAGGGCTAGTTACATTCCTAGTGTTGTTTGTGGGTAACAAAATGGTATATTTTCTACTGACTACGAGTTTGGTTTATTTCCAATTGTCAGACAATCTTTAAAGTGGCTGGCAGGCAATGTTACTTTTGCCTTATTTTAATGTTTCCATTCTAAAATACAGCTGTAACTTTCTTTTAAATGTCTTCAAGTACTCCTAAATAACATGCTTTTAATTAGTAAAAGTAAGATTATGGAAGAAAATTATTAAAGTGAATGTTATTTCACATTTTTTATCTGAAGAGAAGTTCAGTGCCACATGACTATAATTAATGACAGAAATGCTACTATTCACGTAGAATGCACTAAGTAGAGAATTTTGTTGTGCTGCTTTCTGGTATATAAATGGGAAGGATATGAACTTTTTCCCACTGCATTTGTCTGTGTCACCTTTATTTTATTTTATAAGGGATGCATTTAAATATTTGAGGAAAGACAATTAAACAAGATCTTTTAAATTGGATCCTGCCAGTGGTTCTATGTTATTTTTTTATGGCATTGTCATTTCTAATGACAGGTCTAGTGAGCAGCATCTTCCCCCTTTCCTCCCACAAAATAAGCTGAAAACTTAGTTTGTCTCTGTATATCACTTAATCTAATGAAATATTAAGACTTTCTGTCTTTATGTTGTCCTTTCAAAACATGCTTCTCTCAGTTTTAGCATAGAACTTGAAAAATCTTTGGGTCTTGGGCAAGCAGTCTTTGGAGATTTATGTGTCTGTATGAACAGTCTGAGCTCTGATGTGCCAGTGTACCAACAAACTCAAAAGAAGCATAAAGGCGTTCAGCACCTTCTGGAGTTGCAGAGAATTTGGCTGGATCACACTCTAATTGCATTTTAATGTTCTTTCTGTAACAGTCTTATACATCACTGTTGGATGTTCCAGCAGTGTGATCTGAAAATCAAACGGTCGTCTTTAAGCTTACACAAGCTGCTTTATAAGCTACTAAAACTAAACTACTTTGAAAGTAATTTGAACTAGCTATTGAAGCTGAACTTCATTTTGGAACGTGTTTATGTTAATAACTTGGACTTGTTCACACAGTTATGTGAAAACAGTAAAATGGTATATATTGAAAAGAAAATTATTAAATGTGAATACTTTAGAATACTGTTGTCATTCATACCCAGAGCTTCTCATATTTTTTTCCTCATCGCTTGAGTCTACATTACAGCATCAAAATTTCTGCCAGATCCCACAGGCTTGCATAGTGCTAGGAGTAGATGTTTCAGTGTCATTTGTATCCTTAAGCTGCTAGACTGCTGGAGTCAATCCTGAAGATTGATTTAGCTTTAGAGGATGTAATATATATTAGTGACAGACAATGGAGCTTTTTAAGAGTTTGCAACAAGGAAAGCAACAGAAAATATATATTCTTAAATTCTCTCTGACCAAGTTTTCAATTTCCTTTCTCTGAACATCTCTGTAGATAAAACTACACCATCGTAGTAACTGTTCCCAAGTATTCTTTGTTTTCCTTAGTTTTTAAGCTGTTTTTAAAACCTGTTTTTCCCCAAATGATCTCAATTTTTAGATAGAAAAGTTGATAAAATCTGAGCATGTATTATTATACCCACACTTTTAAGATATGTATTTTATTAAAATTAAGATAACGGATTATATCCTGAAACTCCTGTGTTTAAACTCATTTTCCTGTGTCGTGTGGAATCCCGGGAGATTTAATAACCAATGGAAGACATTTTATATAATGAGTTATGAAATACCTGAAAAACATTTTTTTAAGTGAGGGAAGAAAATTGAAGTTTGTCAGCTTCATTTGATGACCTTCACTTCTCTGTTTATTTCTTAGTTTTTCTTTATTAAGTAATACTGAATATGGTCAATACAAATAATTTATTTACTGTACTAAAAACGTTGAAGTTAAAATAATGCAGCCTGGATTAGGCTCTGCTCTTACCTTATCAATGGATTACTGCAATGACTTGCATTCAATACCAAGAGAAGTATTTACAATACTTACTTAATCCATCCATTGTTCTAAAATTTTAATTTGGTCCTTTGGCTATAAAGAGATTTGTGTATTTATTAAACCATTTCAAAAAGATGACTTTGGTATCTTATTTGTTAAAAAATAAAGTGCGTTGTTGCATGGAGTTGAAGACATAATTGAGAACTGGATTTATTGCTACAAATGCTTGTTTCCTTCTCCAGTTTGACCATGCAAATAGCATTTTAAGTGTACAGTATTGGTTTTGAAGGTATGCATCAACATATGCAATATTTAACAAATTAGCTCTGAATAGTGAGAAAATACAGAATATTTGAATCTGGTCAAACCTTGATTTTTACTTACAGTAACACCTTTTAATGTTGGAACAAGGCAAGCTTACCATCTTTCCTTCTTCTGTGAAAGGAAACCTTTCCTTCTTATTTTTCTAGTTCTATGTGACAAAAGCATGTCTATGATTCTGCTTGTGAGAAATCCCTGTATTTCTTGTTCTTCTCTTTCCCTGAAGTCTGTGTTTCAAGTTAGCTTCCATATTCAAATTTAATTTTATATTTTCCTTCTGTGTGTTTTTTTTTTTTGTTTGGTTGTTGTTTTTTTTTTTATTATTTTTTTCTTTTTTAAATCTTGTTTTAGGGGTTACTATTTGTCTAGTTAATACTGTAATAGAGCTGGACTGACTTTAGCCATCCCTGGTGCATACAGCTGAGCAAGTCATTGCAGATTCTTGTAATGTCAGCAGAGAGAAATAGGCATTAGCAGATTGCAGTTTCTTTAGCAAGAGACCTTAGGGATGAGTTTAAGCAAGACAGGAATTGTATGCTAAGTTCCATTGACTGTATTGACAAGTTTGCCACTGGCTGCAAATGTAATTTAGAGTGACCATATTCAAAATAAGGAGTTTATATTTAGTCTAAAGATGGTTATTTCATGACTCCTGGACTTATGCAAAGCATTTGACACTGTCCCACATGACATCCTAGTCTCCAAATTGGAAAGTCATGGGTTTGATAGATGGACCACATGGTGGATAAGGAACTGACTGGATGGCTGCACTCAAAGAGTTGTGGTCAATGGCTCAATGTCCAAGTGGCAGATGGTGATGAGTGGTGTCCCATAAGGGTCAGTACTGGGACCAGTGCTATTTAATATCTTTGTTGGAGACATGGACAGTGGAATTGAATGCACCCTCAGCAAGTTTGCCAATGACACCAAGCTTGGTGGTGCAGTCGACATGCTGGAGGGAAGGTATGCCATCCAGAGGGACCTGGACAGGCTGGAGAGGTGGGCTAATGCAAATGGCATGAAGTTCAACCAAGCCAAGTGCAGAGTCCTGCACCTGGGAGGTGGCAATCCCAGGCACAAATACAGGTTGGGCAGAGAATGGCTGGAGA
>VZRU01011023.1:57335-81985 GCA_013398155.1 Pedionomus torquatus | reverse complement strand
TAGAGGGTTGGAGCACCTCTGCTATGAGGACAGGCTGAGGGAGCTGGGGCTGTTCAGCCTGGATAAGAGAAGGCTCCAGGGAGGCCTTCTAGCAGCCTTCCAGTATCTGAAGGGAGCCTACAGGAGAGCTGGAGAGGGACTCTTTGTCAGGAAGCGTAGTGATAGGACAAGGGGTAATGGTTTTAAACAGGAAGAGGGGAGATTTAGATTGGATATGAGGAAGAAATTCTTTCCTGTGAGTGTGGTGAGGCACTGGAACAGGTTGCCCAGAGAGGTTGTGGATGCCCCATCCCTGGAGGGGTTCAAGGCCAGGCTGGATGGGGCTTTGAGCAACCTGGTCTGGTGGGAGGTGTCCCTGCCCATGGCAGGGTGGTTGGAACTGGATGATCTTCAAGATCCCTTCCAACTCTAACCATTCTATGATTCTATGACTTTTAGGATTCTTTTGTGAAATGCCATGGAATACATATACCTCAAACTGTTTTGTTTTGGTATTCTGAAAGATTTGAGAAATACTAACTTGTTTGTCAACAACAGACTTTTTTGACAGGATTGTCACAGATCTGAGTGCCTTTATGTTGTAGGACACTTACCAGAAAGAACAAATTTTAGTCTAGTGTCTGTATATTAAGGCTTTTTTCCCCGCATTTCATGCACTAGTATAAACAGTCCTGTTTTTCTCTACTATGTGTCTTACCTTTGGTATACTTGATAAAACAATTTTTGCAGGTATTGCTCAGTGTCAAGTTCTAGTTTCTAACAGTACTTATGTATGTGCTTTACAAAATGTGATTTGCTTTGTATTCAAGCTTTCTTCTGCACTCAGGCTTTTATGGTCTTTAAGACTGTTGAACACTTGCTGAGAATCCAGCTTGACTTTCATTGTTCTAGAAAGACCAAACAAAAATGTGAAAATTATGTGTTCCAGCACACTTTCTAACCCTAATTCTTGAAAGAGAGACTGGTGCACAGTAAATGTCAACATTGATTTAAAACTTTCTTTACTGTGTTTTAAGAAACCTACATATGTTCTTTTTTTTTTTTTTTTTTTTTTTTTTTAGATAGAAAACGGGTTCCCATCTGTTTCTGTTTGTCATGACCAAATGTACAAAAATCTGTCTGGACTGATGGTACTTGCTCATCCAGACTAAAATGAGTCAAACATTACATTTATGAATCACAAGGTATAAAATGATATAATTTCCCAGTATTCTTTAAGAGGCTTATTGCAAGACATGGTTGGTAGGTGTTGAGATCCTGCTCACTGGTTACATACATTTTATTAGGCAAATTTCTGTTAGGCAAAAATTATTAGTCAAATTATTTTTCTCAATAACCAAGTGTGTCTGTTTCTTTGCTGTTCCATCTCATAGTAGTAATGATTAGCATGAACAGTAACTGCATGTGCCTGATACTCTTTAGCTCAGGCTTTTTAGGGAAGTGAGGATAATGACTTTGGCACTTACTCTTTATTTATAATGCTTTGAAAACACATGTGTGAAAGCTGCCTGGCGCGTAGTTGCTTAGGAGCATGGTCCCCCAGCTAATGCATTCAGGAGTTTCCTCATAGATATGACTACAAAAGTATTACTGCTCTTTCTGGTCCATGCAGCTTACTAGGTTTTCTTCTTTTTTATCTTATTATTTTGCCAGAAGCTGCTTTCATATTTTGCCTTTGGAGTCTCGTCTGTGCTAGCGTGTTTACTCTAAAATTTCCAACCTGCGTTATCACTGGTTCAGCTGTACAGCTGGCAGGAGCAGTGAGAGCTGCAGCATACGTAAGGTGCTGAAAGCTTTTGGCAGCTTTGCCTTTTTGCTTTCTAAATCTGCTATGTGCAAAGTTTGTACGATGGAAATTTGCTTCTGTCATTGCTTACATCACTGCATCTTCTGGTGGGTGCAGTAATAAGAATAGGAAAATTCTTTCACAAAACATAGGTGTAAAAATAGCATGGGTTTTCTGCATAGCTGTTGGAGCCCAGCAATAATCCTTCTGTGGCCTGTGTCATGGTTGCCAAGGAGGATTGGATACGGCTTCTTTCATAGCTTTCAACAATGCACTTGTCAACAGTGCTTAATTGGATAAGGAGATAGTTGAAGAGTCAAGTGAGGCAGTGCCTCTCACAAAAGGTGTGAGCTGAGGAACAAGTTTTCTATTATGTTTAAGAAAAAGGAGATAGCATTTTTTTAAGCTGAGAAGCTGTAAAGGCCCAGTGCTTTGCCTAATACAAAGCTACCTCTTGGGAGAGGAGAGCTTGTAGAATTATCGCAAATTGAATGATCATCTGAAAATTACTGATATCGTGGAAAAGCAAACAAATCTTGGTTATTGTAGCTTTCTTAGGGTGGGTAAGTGATTGTAGTTGTGGAAAGCTACAGTTGGAATCCATTCAGATTCACTCTCAAGTATTAATAAAAGGCAAGTCCATTTAAGATATAGCTATTTTACAAATTTAAAAGAAAGAATCTAAATAACCAAAGAAGTTAACAATAAACAGGGCCAAAGCAACAATGTTAAAACCACAGTTTTAAGCAGTGTTAAAACCAAATGACCAAATTTTGTAGCAATATGAATTTGACCACATCACAGAACATTTGATTTATGGATTAAAACTGAGATTTGTTCAGGCTAAATCCTTTTGCCTTGAATCAGTCATTTTACCAATGAAACAGAGATTTCTGCATGCCATGTTTTGTCTTCATTAAGTGTAGCATCATGTAATAATAGATATCATGTGAATAATAGGCGAGTGTGCTTTTGAAAAGCCACCCAAAAAAACCTACTTTGCCTTTTACAGGATAAAACAGTCAACTGCAGTTGAGTATTTTAAGATTGCGGTCTTACAAAGAATTTTAAGAGTGTGTGTGCCACACTTAACAAATATTTTTTTTCACAAGTAAAATCACTACCTCACAATATTATTAGATGTGAGGGGGAAAAAGTACAGGGCCTTTGTCCTTGTAGAATTTATTTCCCTGTTCTCAGCATACTGCATTGTCATGAGTTAGCCTTGGCCAAGGGACATGCCCACCCAGCCAGTTGCTCTCCCTCCTTAGAGAGAACCCTGACCAGCTACTACTGAGGGCAAAACAGACTCACCTTCTGGAAAATTAATTTAATTTATGCCTGATTGAAATACACTTAGGTAGTGAAAAATGGAGAAATATTAAAAAAACATCTTTTCTTCCCTATTTCCAAGCCTCAACTTCACTTTTCGGTCCCAACTCTTCTACCTTCTGCTTCCTTGAGTTGCAAGGAGGAGTAGGGATGTATGGTCAGCATATAGGGATTTTATCTCTGCTGCTCCGTCCTCTCTCTTTCTTCCCCTGCTCCAGTGTGGGCTATCTTCATAGGCCACAGTTCGTTCAGGAGGCATCCAACTGCTCTGGCATGTGCTCTTCTCTGGCAGCAGAGAAATACCTGCTCTGCTGCGGAACACCTCTCCCCTCCTTCTCTGACCTTTGTGTTCCCTCACCTGTCTATCACTTTGTTTTTTATTCCCTCCTCCTCTGAATGATATTTTTGCCTTTTTGTAAACGTGTTTTCACAGAGGCATCACCATTTTGGCTGAGGAGCTCAGCTGTCTCCTGGGGTGGATTGGTTGCAGCCAGCATGTCTGGCATGGGGAAGCCCCACTTCCCCCTTGCAGAGGCCACCCTGCAACCTCCACTAATAACATCTTGCCATGGGCACCTGGTACAGTAATTTACACTGTTTGAACGGAGTTCAGTTTCTACTTTTATTCTGCTTTTAGTCTTAAAATAAAGGTTCGTCATCTAGGTATTGTTAAGAAATTACATTTTCATGAAGATGATTTATTTAGTGCTGTATATCCTGTTGCTGTTGTGCTTCAAAATCCCTGCATCTGTGATTTGGACTTGTATTATGCTGCTGCTGAGACTCAGATAAGCTTGAACCCTTGGAGAATTCACTGTTATTTGAATCATAGTGGCTTTGCTAATCTCTCTGCTATATTTCATTTTGGAATCTGTCTTTTCTTAAATGCCTCAGTCGCATTTACATTGAAAAATGTTATATTACAGCTATGCTGCTTCTGGCTTTGGGTCTTATTGTACTGCGGATTCAAGATATGCCTTTCTGTCCATAGGGACAAATGCAGTATAACTGCAATTCTCTGGATACCATAGCTGATTATTAAGGTAGAGCATATTCTGTGGGAAAAACAGTGTTGCTCTATGGACTGACTTCTGTAGTGAGGTTTGAGGTGTGGAGTGCATTAACTTTGAGCAACATTGGCTTGTAGCACAGGTGAAATTGCAAAATGAAAGTTAAGCATAGCCTGTGCTAGCACATGTACTTACTTAGGACATTGTGTGTTTCTGTAATTTTAAAATGTCTGAGAAACAAGAGTACTTGTTTTCTGGTAACTATGGATGATAGCTGTGCAGTTTCTAACCAGTGTTGAATCTTGAGGTATGTTATCTCTTCTGCCTGTGCTGCCTCACCTCCACGCCCTCCCACAGCTTTTTTTTTTTTTTTTCCCTTTTTTTTTCTTTTCAACCTGTGCTTGTGCACAAAGGCTAGTACAGGCACGTTAACATAAGCTGCCATTGTACCTTCTTTATCCTGTTTAATCACACCAAAGTTTCTGATGTATGTTATAAAAACAGTCTTTTATATGGAAGTATTAAGTGTTTTTGTACTAATTATGATCTTAGGAAACACCTTATGTAACATACTTGCAGTTGAGCTCTCTGCACGTTCAGTGGTGAGGGAAGGAACAGTAATATGTATTTCCTCACTCTCCCCACCCCTGCCCCAGCCTTGTATGCTTTTTAATTATTGCTCTGTTGTTTATTCTGGCTTTCAAAATCACTGTACACTGAAAATGACTCATGAACGCTGTGCATAAAATTGCTGTTATTGAGGTCATTGTGCCACAGGAAAAATGTTAAATCTAATTTCTCTGTGTATTTTGCTGTTAGACATTTTTTAAGGGAGTCTGGCTTTTCATTGTAAAATGTCTCTGTACACAAGAGATGGTCAGATTGAGGCCCTGTGCTTTTTAGAAAGACAGTGAATTTTTAGGTTTGAGGAGTCTGATTTATGATAGTTGTATATTTTTGAGAAATTTACTCAGCAAATTTTGTGAGGCTGCAGGCAAAACTAAGTGCTATGTACAAAAATTATTGTTGGAGGAAATGTATGTTTTCTTTTCAAATATTTTTTTTTGACACATCCTGTGTTTTGTTCTTATTGTCACTTAAAACAAACTTCTGATTCAGCCAGTTGCAACCAATGGCTCTTTGCCCTCCTGTCATCATTGCAGGGCTGCAGAATACATTGAAAACAAGACCCATTGCTCTCTGTATATATCTGTAGATGTGGTTAAAATGGTACTGCTCCAGTTCAGTCATGCTGATAGAAATCCTGTGCATAAATTACTTTCTGAGAGGACAGCGAGTTGCCTGGAGGTCTCTGCAAGCTCTCTGTGGTAGCTGGGCTATCTTGGGGCATCTTTACCCCAGGTCAGAAGAGAGAAGTATGCAGTAGTTTTGTAGTGTTGTCTTTTTGCTGAATTCCATTGTATTACCAGTTTTTCTCCCTCAGTCACAGTTGCATTCTTACCCTAAATTGTTTCTTCCTATTTACAGACTAGTCATTTGCGTAGGTGCTGTCTGGACAGTGAAGGCAAAAAGGTCATCTGCTGTGTCATCGCTGCCAACATGCTGCTGCCTCTTTGTTGGGGTCTCGCAGTAGGTCAGATCAGCTGCCCTGATTCCTTCAGATGTCTAAGAGAGCAGGGATACAACGCTGTCACAAGTTGCATATCATTTCTCACCCCTTTATCGAATTTTGTATCTGAGTGTGGATACTATTAATGATAGCTCTTTTCTTTACACAGTCTGTTCTTTCTTTAAAAATTGTTACTTTTTAGGTAGCAAGAGGCTGCATTGTTCTGAAAGGAACAATGAGGAAGTTTAACAAGGAATAAAAAAATTAAATGTATCATGGAACTACCCTATCAATAAGCAGCCTGCTTATGGTATATAACTAAAGGTTTAATTTGATAAAAGTATCAGACTTAAATAGTCATTAAAAATATGAGCAAATTATTAGAGCAGTAATACTGCATATAGACAATGAAGACGTGAGTATAATAAGCATTCCATATGGGATATAGGAAAAAAGATCACATGTCTTTGCATTCTAGTTTACTGTAACTTCATACAAATGCATGTTAACTAGTACATTTAAGCATTTGTAATTTCCTTCTGTTCAGCACTGGTAAATTTTAAATTAGATCAGGAAAAATTCAGAGTCCTGTTGCCCATCAGTCAAGTGTTTTAACTAGGCCTGCTGAGCTCTCTTGTTTAGTGTTTTTTTTTGGTGATCTGACACTTTATCAGTATTATGGGAAAAGTATTTCCTACGTCTCTCTCCCAAAAGAATATGCAACTCTTTATGTTTATTGATTTGTTAAACAATCATTCTTCAATTTTACCTCTGAGTACAACCAATTTCTTTAATTTATCTTCACTTGCTAACTAGGGGCAATTTAATTTTTAAAATTAAATTCGTATCATATCTAAAGAGTTTCAAAATTCATCATCTGAAGTCACTGATGAGGAAAATTTACTGGCTTTTAAACCAGTGGAAGTTGTCCTTCTCAGTATATGTTATTTTCAGGCACTGATACAAGCCTGGCATGCAAAGCTCTGTAGGTGGAGTTGTCAACTGTTTTTTATGTTTCATAGGGTCATAGAATAATTCAAGACCCTGGATCAACTGCCAGGCTGTCCTTTTGGGGAAAAAAGCTCATCCTTAGCTCTAGTCAGCTCCTCTTGTATTTCTGTTAATAGCTGCTGACTCTCACTCTCCTGTGCTCCACAACTCTGGTTCTGTTCTCTTGGTAACCTCACTGGTACTGGGGACCTGTTTTTGGTTTCCTCCTGAAACCACCTCAGCTGTTCTCCAGGCTAAATAAGCTCATCTCACTCAGCCTCCTTGTGCTTTTGTCTCTGACTGCCTCAATGAATTTCTGCTGAAATCCTTTTTATCTGTGTTTTTCAGACAGGGAAGGAACTGGACATAGTATCTAGGTGTGGTCTGGAGAGTGCTGAGCAGAAGATGATAATCACTTCCCTTAACCTGCTGGATAGAACTGAAGATGCTGCTGGCTTCTATTGGTGCCAGGTTGTGTGGCTGGCTTGCATCCTGATTGCTTCTCACAGGGTCTTCTCTACTGAGCTGCTCCCTAGCCTGTCCATTCCCAGCCTGTGTCAGTGCCAGGGGCTCTGCTTTCCCAGGGCCAGGATTCCCCATTTGTGAAGACAAAGTAAATTTCAACCTATTCCTTCTACCTTTTCACATCTTTTTGAACATCAGTGCTGTCCTTGCATATTAACTGGTCCCCTAGCTTGCTGTCATCTGTGAACTTGACAGCATAGGCCTTTGCCTCCTCTGGGTCACTGACAGAAACATTTGTCAGGTCCTGGGCGAGAACCTTGCAGTGCTCTGCATGTTTCTGGTCTCCAGATAGATCATGATCCACTAACCACAACTAACCTGTCCATCTGATAAGTATTTTACTTATGTAGTTCTCCATCCATCCACTATGAGGTCTAAACTTGGATGCAAGAGTGTTGTGGGAGGCACTGTTGAAAGTCTTGCTAAAGTTGAGGTGAATGGCTTCCACTGACAGCCAAGTCTGGTCATTTTACCGAAGAAGACAATCAAATTGTTCAGCTGTGATTCACTGTTGGTGCCCAGAAGGCAACTCTAATGTCTTTTGCCTGACACTCAAGAACATCAGCTGGTTTGCAGATTTTGGACTACACTTTTAAAAGTCCTGCTTTTGAAGATGTGTGCAATGTTTGCTGTGTCCAGTCACCAGTCCTTTTTCTGTCATCTCCACAACATTTCAGAGATGACAGAAAGCATTCTCACTATGTTGTTGGCCTGTTCTTTGGATGCAGCCCATCAGCTGAAAGGTTTAAATTTTAGCAATAATTCCTCACTCAGCTCTCACCCATTGCTGGTAGTTTGTCTCCTTGTATTCTTACCACTAAGTATGGAAGGTGGAGCACTGAAGACTGCAGCAAAGAAAGCACCTCAGCCTTGTTTGCGCCTGCTGCCACTACCACACTCTCTCAATTGAGAAATGAGAACATGCTCAGCCTTTAGTTACCAGAGCCATCATAGAAGCTCTTCTTGTTGCCGTTCAATATCCCTTGCAAGTCTCAAGTCTAGGTGAGCTTTGACTCTCCTAACACCATGCCTAAAGTTCCTGTTTTGCTGGCTTACCCTGCTTCTGACTTCTGTATGCTGCCTTGTTGCATTGGAGCTTAGTGTTGAGTTACTGTTCAGCCACGCCAGCTCCTCCTACATTTAAACATTCTGGTTTTCCTGAGTATCATCATGAACCATTCATGGACTGGGAGGATGTTCTCCTTAAATATATGCCAGCTTTCCTGAACTCCTTTATCCTTTGGAGAGGCCTCCTTTGGGATCCTATCTACCAGTTCCTTTAATTAGCTGAACTCTGCTCTCCTGAAGTCTGCATTCTGTAATAATTTCCTTCCTCTCTCCTTACAAAAGGAAGCTTGTTAACACGACAGTAAAGATAATATATTTTAAAACAAACTTGAAGTCCAAAGTAGAGCATCTTATATTCTGTTACTGACAGCAGAACTCTGTTTACTTGTTTGCACCAGGATGTTTGGCTACTAAATTATGCCTGTAGGGCGTCTATTTTGTGAATTGTTCTCTTACAAAATATTTTTCACTGAGCAGTGCAGTCTGCTAATTAATACTTTTCAGTAGTGACAAAGGAAGTGGCTGCTTCATGATGGTCTTAAACACAGGACTTGATTTTATCTATTTGAGACAGTAATGAGTTCTCTGTTTTATGTACTATCAGTGTTACTGAGTAAAGGCTCATGACACCCTATTAAAAAAAATAATCAGTCTTCTTCCAAAATGAAGTGAATGGTGCTGTTGATTTGGCTTTTTTCCAGGGGAGTAAGGGGGTGGGCAGGTGATGGGGTGATGGTGCTTGTCTTGTTTTGTTTGGCAGGTGACTTAAACCTGGGGCAGTAAAGTGTGACATGTACTATGTTGTATTTTCCCAATCTGCGTGTTAACTATCAAACTCTAACAGCATCCATTAAGAGCATTGCTATGCCCCTACAGAATTAGATGGCTGGAGTATAAGATCCATATTATGTAGCAGAACAGACAAATACTGCATGCTAATAACCCTACCTCTATTTATTGTGCCAGTATTTCACAGCATCTGTACAAACTATGTCATTATTACACACTAACTGATACTAGGAAAAAATGGCGTTCTTCCATGTCTGAGTAGATGATCAACTTTTATTATATATTTCATAGTATCAGTTTATTTTACTTTAATCCAGATGACAGAGTTACAAATTCTGTTAGGAGTGATTAAAAATACCCAATTGTATTCTTTGAGCAGCACCATTCACTTTCACTGTGTAAGATGACACATTCCTTGGTCAAACTGCCGAGGAAGCTAGTTTGTCATTTGTATGTGTTTGGGTTCCTTTGGGTGATGGCCCGATAAGCACTGATGGTTTCCTGAAACAGAAAATATTACCTGGAAATTTCTAAGTGACTTTAAATAAGTCTGTGCATTGAAGGGTGGAAGGCAGTACAAATGAATGTCTTTGGTCTGTGCTTTTTAATATGTCTTCCATGTGCCTGTCTTCCCTTTTCTAAGAATGCTTTTATAGTTGGATTTCAAACGAATTTCTAGCCATACTTTTTGTCAAGGTGGGTAGCTTTGGATATAGCAGAGATCAACGGATGATTCTTTAATTTTGACCAAGTCTCAATTACACTCAGCTCTTTACTGAGTCTTTTAATAGTTGCAAAACTGTAGCATGAAAGCCAAAAAAAATAAAAATCTCTATAATGAGAATATAGCTGTGGGGTGGTAGCATTTTCTTTTGCAGTTGTTTCTGAGCTACTATAGAGAATGACTTGTTGAACATGACTTTTAACAATACTGATTTTTAGTTTCCCTTTTATTTTATATTCTGTTTCACAAAGTAGCCATAGTCACTTGTCCAGTTCACAGTGTTTCTCAGTCCTGTTTGTACCCCTTGGTGCAGGTTACTGCAGTTTGTCATTTTCTTCGATAAATAGCACCCTGAATTAAAGTAATGTGCTACTGTGAGTTCTTTAAGAAAGTATATTGGTTCGAGTATATTAGAAAGAACGGTCATCTTTTTAATCAATTAATAGTTAATTGCTATAAACTAGAAAAGACCATTCTTGACAGATAAGATGCATTCTTGACATTGTTGAGAATGCAGTACATTTAAAGACACATCGTTGCTACTCCCTGTTTTTTTCAAATCTTGATTTGATTTCAAAATTGTCATCAAAATTCTGTGGAGACAATTCATCTGCAGAATGGTTACTATTTTTTATTAAAATTACAGAAACCAACTGGTATTGTTGAAGAACATGTTGTAAAATACAAAAAAATCTCCATGCATACCTGGAAATGAGGTTAATATAGATATCTTCCTGTTACCTATAGCTGGTAGCTTTCATAATTTGTATCACCTAGTTAATGGTAGTGCTGTGTGTGCACCTGTACCTTCTGTGCTTTTTACATGAGAGAAAAATGTATTTTGAAAACAGTGGGTGATGGGAGTAGGAGTGGCTATAGTTTATGTTTGAATCTGAGGGCCGTAAGATGCACAGAGCAGCTTGGTACCAGTGTGTGAGAGCTTATTTTGCAGCAAGGAGATGGCTGTCTTGGAAATGTGCTACATACACAATATTGCAATTCAATGGCAAGTCCATTACAGAAACTACCATGAGGCTATTGTTATGATTAAATAACTAAATCTCCCAGTTATCAGGATAAGAAACAATACACACATTTTAATTGAGAAAGCATTTATTCCAAGCCTAGTTGTAATGATGTTATTTGCTTGCAATGGCTTGGAGAGGTTAATTCAGACAATTGAAATGGTTAAAAATTGTTTTCTGGAAATGTTTGAGAATTATCTGCAGAAAACCAGACAGATGTAGATACTGGGACTGCATACATGATCTGAGGCAATTGGGCTAAGCATGTGGAAAACAAATATCCATGGAGAATTTTCAATTTTTAAGTTTTGTCTTTCATTCAGAGTTATCTGTTTCTTTAAGATTAAAACCTTATTTTGTTTAAAATAGCTGTGATAGGCTGTATTAATTACTGGTCACAGATTCTGAGATAGACTTGCAAACAAACTGTCTAGTTACAGTGCATAGTTTGAGCCCAGTTACAGATTTAAGCATTGTCTCCTCTGTTGGCTAGCAGGCTGTGAGACTCGTGAACTTTCAGGATGCATCAGAGATGGAATCTGTTAGGTCAAGTAGAAGAATCTCAGTCAGATTCCTTTGCACGTAATTATTATAAATTTACTCTCTCATTTTATTCAAATGTAAAATAGTTGCCACTTTTCCAAATTTAAAGAAACTTCTGTTTCCCAGAAACCTAGAAATGCTACTTGCGCAAATAAAATCTTATGAGTAATAGGATTGCAGACAAAGTCAGCTGGAAGAGAAGGGGAACTTTGAATGGAACCGTTCAAGCTATGACTTAGATCTGAGCCTAAGAGGATGAGGAGTGGTGGTAGTGGGACTGTCTCATTGGAGATTTTTTGCTGTTTGATATCATGGGTATTTTAAAATGATTATTGTGTTGGATGAATGCATTAATCACTGCTGCTTCAAAATGCTGAAACCATAGCATTTGACTTGAAAGTGAGATGCTTTTTACTTCATTATTACCTTGCAACTATGCAGTCCTGTCACGGCTCTAGTGTGTGTCTTCTCAAATGTATAGAAAAATGTCACTCAGTCCTAAGTGATGTTTGCATTAATAGGAGAGTGCTGTGGCACAGCTTCTGGTGGATGTATGCTAGCCAACACAGTGTCAAATACTTCAATTTCATTTGCTTATTTAGTTTTTTCTAAAAAGATGGTTCTCTAGGGTGGGAGCAACAGGAATGGTTGCTGGCAGCTGGAACCTTGTCACTTAGCAAAGATGAAATACCACCAAGACTTTGGGTCTACTTAGCTGGTAGGTGTGAGAACCCAACAGGATGTTACTGAGTTAAGAAAAAAGCAATTATAGATAGTATCAGCAATAACTATTTTTGGTTTTGTACTAGTGATATGAAAATATCACTGCCATTGTAGAAGGCCGTAGTAACCATTGGAAGGCCATAGCTACTGTCTGAAAGACTATACAATTCCGATTGCTTCTGTTTGAGAAAGGTTGATTCACAAAGTTGTTGAAAAGGGAGGATTCTCATTTAAAGGCAAATTAAAATAACTTTGTTTACTGAATAGAGCAGAGTTGAATAGATAGCACAGAAGTTGGATTGAGAAACAAGCTCAATTTTACATACAATTGCATTTTAGCTTTCTGTTTTTTTCCCTATAGACATCATTTTTATGTCTGTTGGATAATACAACAAACTGTACTTGGCTTGTGGGTAACCAAATCGTCTGGTTCTTTGGCAGACTTCATGGGTTTAGAAGCATTGTCCTTGCAAGTATAAATACAGACAAGCTATGAATATAATTAGGATAGTCTCATGAAGAAATTTTTATGCCTGGTGGAAATGAAGTTCCAGACTGGGGTCCTATAAAAATAGCATAGAAAGACATAACAAAATACTTTTCTGTTCTTAATATTAGAGTGGGCTACCTTGTAGGTCAAACGTGGAAGACGACTTGTGGTGTGGGTCTAATTCTATGGACATTAACAAAAACTGCAAAAGCATATGACAGGAATGAATTGGGCTTATTCTTTCCCATGGGTGAATGCTGAGTTCTAGAGCAGGAGCATAAGAAAGGACGAAAACAATTAGCTTCTTGTGCAATAGAAATAGCCATCTTGCTTGTGCTTTCATTTTGCCATTAGGACCCCATGGTTTTACTTTCTTTACACTGGAAAGTTGCTTGTTAAAATCCACAGAAATGGAGCAGTAGTAAAATCTCAAACTTTAAGCCGTCCTTAAAAAAAAAAAAAAGTACGAAAAATTGGTATCTAATTTGCGTTATTTTTCCATTTCCCCCTGTAATCATCCTGAAAGAAATAAACATTGGAAGGAAATAATGCTCAAGATCCAGACCTCTTTTGGTAGGTACCTAGCAAAAGAGGATACCTGTAGAAAATTTTGTGCTAATTGCAGGCCTCTTTTCTTGAGTGATTTTTTTTGACTTGATACTACATGAGGAACATGAACTTTTGGTAGAGCTTTTTAGCAGTTCTGTTTACTGCTGTTAATGTCTTCCTAGAGAATATTATCCTTGAAAAAGAAGATATGGCCTATAATAAATCCATTGCAATGCCTTCTATGTTTGTTTGTATTCAACAGTAAAGAAGTTAGAAGTGGTCACTTTACATTTTTAGACTATACAAGGTAGAAGATGTGATGTGTGATGAGTAAATGTTTCGCAGAAAAACGATTTTAAAAAGATGTGCATCTTTGTAGAAAGGTTGTCTTGCCACTGCTTTTTCTTGGAACAGAAACATTTCTCATATGCTTCTAATGAATTTGGATAAAACCCCTCATGTTTCTGACCCAAGTTGCAGTCTTTATTTACAATTTCCTTTAACTTTGATTTTCTTTTGTTTGTAGCCAGTTTTGCTTTCCAATTAAACTACTGTTATTCACAAAGCTTCTGATTTGGCAAGGCATGAGGCATTCTCAGCTTCCATTTAAGTCAAAAGAAGCTGAAGAAACTGCATTTTCTCACAAGACAGATAATCTTAGAGACAACTTATCAAAGAATATAGTTCACAGTCCTTCTCTCTTCCTTCTTGTGATTTTGTGATTGTACAAGTCTGGAGATTAAATTGCTAGTTCTTTTCCAATAGGGTTGGTTACAGTTGAAAAGAACACCAAATAAAGTTCCCCTTTTTGTGTCACGTCCTTCCCAGCGGCAGGTTTAGTGTTCACTGCATGTGTCTATTAAGCATTAATTCTTTAACTGTATTTTAGTGAGAGAGAACAATATGGTATGTTCCAGTGCAAGAATCTTAATTCCTACCCAAGCATATGGCATAGAATTATCTACTTAAAGATGGAACAATCTGATAATAATTTGCTAGAGTGACATCTGCACAATAAAATAAGATGCTGATCACACTGGAAAAGTAAATGCAGAAGTTTTATACTAACTATTCTGACGTCATCAGAAAGCCATTATCATTCTTCCATGGAATGTTAAAATTTAATGATCTAATTTGGTCTTATCACATGCAATATAAATAAAAAATAACCCTATTAAGCATTCAGAGACCCATGCTGAACAAAAAACTTTTAAGTGCTATTTTCTAGAATTTCAACTTAAAGCATTTACATATGTTTAACAAGAAATAAGGAAAAGAACATTAGGAGAAAAATAAAAATTCTGCAGTTGTATCTGTCCTTTGCTGAAAATGTTTATATATTCTCTTCTGTTCTCTGTGTACTTTTATTTCCTGTCCTGTTGGTCATGCTGTCAAGATGTTTAATTTAACATCAGTCTTTACTTTTGGGAAAAACACATGTTAACCCAAGACATAATTATGGCTTTTGCCTGATGCAAATCAGAGTTATTATTTTTGAGGGCAATATGAATTTTGTTCATGTTAGAATGCCAAAACTGAACTTAGAGAGAAAGCTCCTGCAAATCAGAGCATAGGGTTGTATTATCTAAACTCATGAAGGTCTGCAAGGAAGCATTATTTTTGAATGATGTTACTGAACATTAAGACGGTAGGTCTCTTTTGAGCTTTGCCTCCATCATCAATTCTTCAAAATGGAATGGAAATATCCCAAAATTTGGTCATGTGTTGAAATTGAGCTCAGTTCTGTGAAGTTGAGATACTGAATTGGAACTGTTATAGGATGTAAGCTATTATTTTTTCTAATTTAAATATTGGTAGCTTTTTAGATGTGCAGAAATCAATGAAAAGATCTATTAAAAATGGTGGAAATGGGTAAAAACTTCTGATTGTTCTTCTTTAAGTTGGGTACTACATTAAGGTAGTTCTCTGATAGAGAACTGATAGATAGTCCTCTTCTTTTGAACCTAGTTTCCCCACTTAAATGTACTGTGTCAAACAGCTAGGAAAAATGGCTTTTGCATTTCCTAATGCAAACTGGTGTTTGCATTTTTCCCCCCCCTTTTTCTTTTTCCCCGATAAGGAACATATTTATAAATGTAGAATGTATTATGTAGGTTTTCTTCTTAGCACTTAATAGATCATGAGATTCCTTATTTCTTATAAAAGAACTGCATATTGTGATTTTACATGTCTATATTTACAACTTTTTTTTTGGTGTCACTGAATAAAATACCCAGGTGTATTTTTTTTTGAAACCAGAAATACAGTTGGCCAGAATGAGGTTAAATTCTCTTAGATTGGTCTTTACAGCCTGCCAGCCTATGGAAGTGATAATGGCTTTTATTATGATAGATTTCAGGCTAGCTGCAAGTGGGGATAGAACATCTCATAGAAATGTATAGGACTGTTGGAAGTTAATACGGAGTTGATGCAGAAATCTTTTTCAGTCTTTGGACATGTTCTGTCTGAGTAATAGACACTTCATAGCTTAAAAAGCAATGGGGGTATCATATAAAATCATTTGTTCGGTCTTATTAATTCTCCCTCTGCCAAGTACAAACCTTCTATAAAGGCTTCTTGGGTGAAAAGACGTGTAATGTAATATTCTTTTGCATGAAATGCAACACGATATTTCTATGAAGTTAAAGCCTTTAAATGTCAATAGGAGCTTTTTTTTTATTTCAGCTGGAATAAATGCATTTTTTAAAATGGACTAAAAATCAATAAAGAATACATTTTATAGTTTGTAAATAAGAACCACAGTAATGTGAACTCCATGCATAAAGTCATGTGTCTCTGATTAAACCAAATATTCTTAAGGATATGACAGCATCAGACATGCAGTATTTAGATTTTTTATGCTCATCCAAAATTCATAGTTAAAAATATTCATATTTAATATCATAGATGATCTGACTATGAAGAGCTAAATCTGATTACCTGATTGTCTTGAAAGCATCAAACAGCTACTTGTAAATGAACTATTTATCCTAAATTCTGGGCCCAACCCACAGGAAGTTAGCTGTATTTGTCTTTTACCAATAGAAGCTTCATTAGTTGATATCAGACTTTATGACATCACAAATTCTTTATCTGTGTCCTGGTTTCAGCTGGGATAGAGTTGGTTTCTTTCAAGGGGTTGCTGCATTTTCAGATTTGGTATGAAAGCAATGTCAGTAGTGCATATTGTTTTAGTTGTTGGTGGTGATGTTTATACTGTTCAAAGAGGTTTTTTTCCTGGCTTCCCATAGAAGCTGATAAAGAGCATAGCCAGAAAAGTGGAATTGCTAGAGGAATATTACATGCCATAGATGTCATGCTCAGTGGGCATATAATTGGGGCATGGGAATCCATGATCACTGCTTGGGACGGGCTGGACAACCAGTTCAGTGGGTGATGAAAGTGACTTGCATTGTAGTACTTAATCTTGTATATCCTTATACTATCATTATTGTTATTTTCCTTTGACTGTTCACTGTGCTATTATACTGTCTTTATGTCAACCCACAAGTTATTTTTTCCTTTCCTCTCCTTTTCCCCCTCTTCTCCCTGTCCTTCTTGGGTGGAAGGAAGAGAACTGTGTGAGTGGCTGCGTGGTCCAAGCTGCTGGCTGGAGATAAACCACAAAAGTCTCCCAGCAGTTTTGTGGGAAAATTTCTCCTATTCATTTGGCAGAAAAATAAGTAGCACATCAAATTGTCACCCTCTCACAAGCAGAATCCTGATCTTTTGTCAAAATGTAAGGAACAAACTGGCTGATGGCAATTCTGATTGCTTTAGATAGTAATTATTGAAAGGTATATAGATCTTAAATGATCCTTTTATCTTCTACAGCCACCCAAAATGGATAATGATAAAATGACATAGATTCTCTATTGCATTCTGTTTAATGAAAAAAGTGAAAGGAAAAAAACTAAACTAGGAATACTGTTTGATAAGAGCAAAGTCCTCAGTGTGATGCCTTTTGAATCTATTTGATAGAAATGATCAGTATTTGGTAATGATTTTGACAAGTTCATCTTACTGCATCATAACCTTCTCTAGAGAAGTTTATAGTCCTTCTGTTTGCACTTAGACAGTGTTTTGCCCTACCAATATTAAAAAAAAAAATGTTTTTAAAAGTTTGCCAGTTTTGTCACATTTAGTTGTATACAGATTCAAAATATTAAAGCATAGTAAAAAAGTTTTGGTTAAAACACACTCGCCATGTCAAGTATCATCCATGACAACTTACCGATGAAGACAAAACTGTTTTTATTATGTTTCTTCACAGCTTCCTAATGCCAAGGAGTTTTGGTGATGTATGATACAAATTGCTATGAACAGGTTAATAGTGCAGCCACCTAGCCAGGAAAGGAATGATACATTGACACTTCGCAACCATACAGATTTCTGGCCATACTTCCTTCCCAGCTTCAGAGGATGGCTGGAGGACCTTGTGTGGATGTATGAGTGTGAGAAACAGACTATGTTTGTATGTGACTGACTGTTCTTCTACATAGCTGTATAGGTTTTGGTTCTAAAGTTCTTTTAGTGTCCAGTACTATATGCTAATAATGCTTCACCGTGTATTTCCTTGGCAACAAAACGCAGGCCTATTTAATGCTTCACAAAGTGAATCTCAGAATGACATCACATTTTTTATTTTTTTTTTTTCAAATGGATAAATATTTTAATTTTCTGTGCAGTTTTTGATGCTACCGATATTTCTTGGATCAGTAATTTGACCATCTATCCTAATTCTGAATAGATTAATGGCAAGTTAATGCTTTCAGTGCAAGTAATACTTGGAGGTATTAGCTACCCGAGGCTTTTGTAAGACAAGGAGCTAATGGATTGAGAACTGTCCTGTTATGAACTGGTTTAATAAAATGTATTGAACCAAAGACATGGGAAGTAATTCTGGTACCTTAGCAAATAGTTTTCAATTTCTTACCAAATAGTGAGCCTGCATGCTCCACACTGAGCTCTGTATACCAGCTTGAAATTCATTATTACCTGTTACAACACTTGTGATATTTATATTGGTCTAACCCTTACTCTCTTTTATAGGCTGATCAACATATTAACAAATTAAGTAGCTGTACCTGATATAACTGCAGAGTTAGTGTGTTTTGATTTTACTGTTCTCTGAAAAGCTTGACCATCACTAGAAAGAAAATGTGAGTTCTGTTTTGGTAAAATTCTTGCCGTATATCCATGATTGCCAGCATAGGAACTGTGATCACTGTGGCAATATGACCACTTCAGTGAATAGCAAGGTAATGTTTTTTTTTTCCCCAACTCCAAGGCATAGTAAATTATCTGAGGCAAGAGGAATGTTGGTCATCGTCTTCTGTCAAGCCCTTAATTTTATTATAATTTTTTTAGAAACCATAAACCAGAAAGGCCTGCATTGTCAACATTATTGTTCCTTTTCCTTCTTCACTTGAGTGGAAGGAAATTCCTTTGTTTTGAATGGTCTGTTTTTTTTTTTTTCATTATGAGTTTAAGTTGAATACAATCTCTTTTCCACTGACCCTTTCAGTTTGTTAGTCATATTTGTTAGTTGGAAACTCATATTTTCTAGGAATGGGTTCAGTTTTCCATGACTACTGGCAGATGTTTCTCTAGGATCTTCAGTGACAATGATGTATTTGTTGATGACCTAGTGCTTGCTAGAAGGGGCTTTGCTTTGCATCAGTGAGTCTATTTTTTTTGTATTAGAGCTTTAGTCAACAGAAACATTCCATTTCTTCCAAAAGATGTCTAGGGGTAGTTTCACCCTATTTTGAATGCGTACTTCATGACATGAATTTTCTTTTGGTTCAGCTACTGTTTGCTCATTGTGACAGATGAAATAGATAATGCTCTGATTCCACAGTTTTGATTCCTTCTTTTGCCAGTTATCAATTTGAGTAATTTTAATAGTTGAGCCTAGCGTTTCAAGATGATAATCATAAGAGTTGTGAGTAGATTTCATTCTTTCAGTGTTGTTTCTGATTTTGTGCTCAACTTGCTACTTCAGCATTCTGGTTGAGGGGGTTGGTCCATAGACCTACAAGATGGATCATAGCAAGAGTGTGTCAGTGTTTACACAGGAAATCTTTTGATGAGTTTTCCATACAGCTTGTATTAGAGGGAAAAAGTCATAGAGGATTCTACAATTTCTGTCTTACTGTCATTTTTTCCTACTTTCTTATCCTGTCCTACCTCCCCAAACCTAGACAACCTGTGTCACAAAGCTTCTGTTCTCAGCTTGTCAACACAGACAGCATTGTTCTGAGCCACATGGTTTATAATGGCTGAAATCGTTACCACAGTGACATAAAACCTTTCTTTTGAACTTTGGTCTAATTGCATGCTTTTTCTTTGCATTGCTTCTGACAGAATTGCCTTTTTTTTTTTTTTTTCCTTCTTTCTTTCCCCTTTAAAATATTACAGTGCCTCATTGCTTGCTTAGTTTGGATTGTGGTAGAATATTGCATAGCTACAGTTTCTTTCTATATTTTGTTAAAGGGTAAGCTACATGAACGGCTTCTGATTATTTGATTTTTTTTTGCATTCTGTGTCTTATTTGACCTTAATTTGCATTAAAAGCATTTACCATTTAAAATAGATGGTAAGACCATATAGTTATCTTTTTCATTAATATTTTTCTGCCTTCTTGTCTTTGTTTTTCCCTTCCTTCCCCTTCCTTCCCCTTCCTTCCCCTTCCTTCCCCTTCCTTCCCCTTTCTTCCCCTTCCTTCCCCTAGAATTAGAACAGTAGAAGAACCTTGGTGGAAAGAAACCAATTACTTTAAGATAAGGGAGACTCATTGTCTTTTTCCTCTGTTCAGTTTAGAAATAAGGTCTAACAGCTGGAGCAGGGAACTGAAATGAAAAAGTATTCTAGAATTTGTTCTGATGGTGGCTTGTCTTGTGATCTTGACGAACAAGTCTTTCTGTGGTATTCTTCTGTGCTGTCAGGAGGAGGAAGCAGTAATATTTGCAAAGCATTTTGAAATTCCTAGAATGAAGGTGTATAGAACGACAGTGTTTTTCATTACCTGTTGGAAGGTATATAAGTTTTCTAAATATTGTTCTGCTTTGCTGAGTAAGAGTATAAATGAAGTTTTTTAGGGAGACATAAACACAATTTAAGAGTCACATTGGCAAAAAATGATTCAATAGATGGACAATCTGGAAAAAATCTATTAGGTGTTAATTTTTGTAGTTTTTGTCCTCTGTGAATTTTTGTTTAAGAGTAATGTTTAACAGTTGGAGTAGTGAGGTTATTGATATGTAAACAGCCTGCTGTTTGACTCAGCATTTACAGAAGCTACAAGTTGTACAAGTGATGAATTTTGAGTGTCTAAGTCTTAAAAAACCAAGCCTAGCTTTAACAAGAATTAATCATATATCTTAGAGAAACTAAATGAGAATTATGGTGGTTTAGATACTTCACATGAGACTTGGCCACAGCTTTTCCCCCGACTGGAATTTCTGTCCTTCCCCTGCCCCCCAGTAAAAGTCATTATGTAATGTGATTTACCATTGTAACATTAATTTGCTGTTTTTAACATCCCTTAATACAAAGTTCTAGATGCTAAAAGATGAAGCCTGGGAAAAATGTGTCATGACATTTTAGAGCATCTTCAAAACGTTTGGGAAAAAACATTTTCTGAACTTTAAAAAGTGATTTATATCAATGTAAGGGCAAGTTACTCCATTTGCTGTGCTTCAGAGGCATCATTGAGGAATGCTCAACAGTTCTAAGGCTTTAGAGGAGTCTTCATTTTAGCATTTAGCATTTAAGTTTCAAAATGATCTGTCTGTGAGTATTATAATGTGTAAATGCAAAAAAATTCTAATTTTCAATAATGGCAATTCAATAATAATGGCAGCTAGGTTTGAAGCTCTGCAGCACTAGCAGTGATATACAGGTATATTAATTGTGCCAGCAAGCAGTCTTAAATAATCCAATTGTGGTAACAATTTATTTTAACCAATGTAATAATAGAAAAATAATACAAAAAGTTCATATTGCTCAGCCTTTCTGCTCATACCAGATGTGTATCTGTGGCTGTCTGCCTAGAGCTCCCTTTAATCTGCAGTACGTGGAGTTCTGATTTGAGGCTTTTCCAAGCTGGTATGTAGGAATACAATTTTCAAATTGGTAATCAATTGATTTCCTTTTGAGTTTATTTGGAATAGAGAAGGAGTATCCCTATATTAGGTTTCCCATTATACTGACTTCTTACCTACAGTATGTTCCAGCTCTCTTTTTGCTGTAATTTATGAGCTAAGGATATATGTAATTGTTGAAAATTGCTCTATGTGGCTAATTGGTGAATTCCTTTTTTATGCTTGATAGTACTAAACTTTCTGTAAGTAAATCCAAGACAGTGACTGTGGAATTTGTATAATCAAGATGTGGAATGATGTGGTAACAGGCCTGTAATAGGTATTGCACAAATACAATTTTTTATTTATAATTATATATGTTTTATTGCACTGACTTTTGTCTTACTACTTCAGGATATAGTGTAGAATTGGTTAATTCTACTCTGCTGCAGATGGAGATTAATTTCTTTGCAATAAATTATAACTTTGCAGGGTCAGAATCCTTCTATTTTAAAATACTGGAATTGCAAGATAGTTCAAATTAACAGATGGAAGCCTTCATTTTCTGGATCTCAGGAAACTCTAAAGGTACTAAGAAAGGCAATAATGCAGAGCTAAGAGAAGGATGGAGCAAGGGCAGTTGACACATCAGAGAGATAAAGACTCCAGGAAAAGGGTTACTGTATCTAGGTATCAGTGGTGGATGGAGAAGTGCATGTGAGTGAAAGAGAATAATTTGGGCTAGAAAGAAACTAAAATCAGGGTGAAGAGAAAAATAGTTCATAGCTAATGATTAAATCTCCTAAGGAATTAGAGTAGTGTCAGGAAAGGTATCAGTAAATGATTTATGGGAATGGGACAAACCAGTGTAGTATAGCTGTGGAAACTCGAGGAATTATTTTTAGGATATGTTAAACCCACCCTCCCCTAAAACCCCCCATACAACCTCCAAACCATCAGCAAATCTCACAG
This sequence comes from Pedionomus torquatus, assembly GCA_013398155.1. Classification (NCBI taxonomy): domain Eukaryota; kingdom Metazoa; phylum Chordata; class Aves; order Charadriiformes; family Pedionomidae; genus Pedionomus; species Pedionomus torquatus. Next base: position 59,802 of record VZRU01011023.1, on the reverse strand, counting down.
AGATGTCATTTCAGCTGTTTTATTTGCACTTAAAAGGCTTGAGCTTTTTTGGCAACGCCAAAAAATGTTGGCTCTGCCTCAAATGTGGCAGCATGTATCATGCTTGCCCCCCCTTTAAAATTACAGGATAGATGTCAAAACATGGTAAACAAGACTGCTGTCCTGTGCATTAATCTGTTAGTCTGGATTACAACACAGATTTAGAGATCAAGAATACCTGTAAATTACTAAACGTATTTAAAACTTCTCTCCTCTTGCTGTGCATAGAAATTTCTTTCTGTGCTCATCTTACCTGTCTCCAGGATCCTGGGATCATTGACAGATCCCTAGCTACCATTTTAAGTTTCATCAGTTTCCACATGCACACCTAATTTGTACTTAATTCAGTGGTTTCTGGGTGACATGAATGAGAAAAGAGTACAATCAAAAAGGTTTAACAGGCAGATAAGATAAAGAGGAAGACAGGATGAGAGCTGGAGCATTTAAGAAAAGATGGGCTTCTTTCAGCTGTTTCCTATCACACTGTTTCTGTTGCCCAGGTTTCAAAGGAATTGGAGGGACATTGTGACATCTGATGCTGGTGGAATCAGTTCTACATAATATAAATTGAGTCCTTTTGTTTAGGATTGTGTAGGTAGCATAATATCTAAGTTTAAAACAATTGCAAATAAGGATCAAGGATAAACCCACATATTTTGTAATGCACTATTTAAATAATGGATTATTTTAAAAATACTTCCTATTCATATATGAATATGAGTAATGACATTATTAGAAATATTTTGTTCTATTATTTTCCCAGAACATTGTGGAATGTGTATAAAAAGAACTTCAACAAAGAATGGTGTTTTGAATTTGTATTTTTTGTTGCGTGTGACTGGATGTGTCAGGGAAAAGTGGGTGTACTCCCTAAGACTTAGCAAAGGAAGGCTTGCTTTATTGAAGATTGCACAGATGGCTGATACCAAAGGTTTCTGCAACACTGCCTACAAGTTGCCGAAAGGTCAATGTGAAAATATATCACTGCCTGATCGTAGCAAAGAACAGTTATTGTTACCAGGATTTATTAACTGCTGTCCTCCTAACAAACAGTGCCTACCAAGGACTTATTCTACAGGTAGTCCACAGGAAGCAGTTCCAGTTACAGCATTTTTTTAGTGTGGTTTGAACATGATTCATTTAAAGTATTACATGAAGAGTGGACTGTAGTGGTTGAAATACTCTATTTAAAGTGCAGGTGAATTTAAGATGGTAAGAAGAATCTAAATTATTTTAAATTTCTCTCTCCAATAAATACATCATTGTCACTGTACCATGAAGAAAGCTTTAATCATTATAAGCAGTTAGGAAGGCCTATCAGTGAAAAATAGCTTGATTTGATAATTTTTAAGGTATGCTTTGTGGATTTGGCTTATGTTGCATGTAAAGAAAGTTACCAGCCTAATGCTTGCTTCATTCTCCTATTTTGTTGTTTTGTTGTAAGTTTTGTAAAAATCCCATTCTCTCTTTACAAAGAGAACATTTCATGGTTTCTCTTGATTGTTACTGTCACACATGATGTTCCACAGGTGTGTAGAAAAAGAGTTTAACTACATGATGCAGTTGAAATGTGAATTAAGTGACTATTTTCTTCTGAAGTGGATATGTAAAGGAGGGATGAAAATTTATAGAGTACTACTGTTCTTATTCAAATTAATACTTAGAAGAATCTTTACTAAAGTAGATTTCATATGCATTGAAAATTCACATTTTAATTAACAAAATCCAATACTAAGTGCAAAATGTCCAAAATCCTCCAGATATTTTAAGGTTAATGTGTTAAATATTGTAGCACTATGGTAGCACAACTGATGTTTAGGTTGAGAAGGTATTTTTGTGGATAAAGACATAATTGCACAGATGAAAATGTGAGTCACAAAAACTTGACTCTGGATATAAGTTTCTGTGCTTAGAACTCTCATACTTAAAAATACTTCTCCCTTGTACTAATCAAATTATAAATCATCTGTTTGCTTTCTGTTGTAGTGAATTATGATAGTCTCTACAGCTTGAATTCTTAATTTAAAAAAAAAACAGTGATTCTGTTTGATTCTGATTGTCATACTAACGGTTGATTGTGGAATATGCATCACATAAATTCTACTGCTTACAGCAAAGAATTCTTTCCAATGCAACTGTTGTGAAGTTTATTTATNCGGTGATCCAACAATTTTGGTTTTGCATTTACTTTTAAAAATATTGAAAGATATTTCCAAAATTATAGTGATCCATGAAATAACCACTGTGAGTATTTTAGTAGATTGTGGCATGTCCCTTTTGTGTGTGTGTCCCTACAGGCTTCTTCAACAGAATGACATTTAGTTTTGCTTTAGAGAGAATCTTTCAGTCACTTTTTTGTCATGGGAGCAGGAAGCCATATAACTATCAGCTACAAGTCAGTCAAATGTGAAGTGAAAAAAAAAAAAAA
>VZRU01011023.1:44887-55556 GCA_013398155.1 Pedionomus torquatus | reverse complement strand
CTGGTCATGCGTCTGTGACAGCATGTTTAAGAAAGGGTGAAAAGCAGCTGTGAGAGAGGAAAATAAACAGCCCTGCAAACATCAGAGTCAGAAGTGAAGCTGAGCCTGGGAAAAAGGAGGGGGAGGGAAGCTGGTTTTAGTCTTCTTATTTCTTCCTAGCCTAATCTGTTATTAATTGGCATTACATAATTTAATTTCCTCAAGTTGAGTCTGTGATAGTAATTGGTCAGTGATCTTCCTGTCCTTAACCTCAACCCATGAGCTTTTTCATTTCATTTTCTGCCCCTGTCCTGCTGAGGAGGAGAAATGAGAGAGCACATTGGTGAGCTCCTGGCAGTCAGCCAAGGTTAATCCACCACTCTACTTTACATGCTGCACACGTATTGATTTAATTATTGCAGTCTCCTAATATTAATATTTTGGAGTATTAGGTACAGTAACTTTAGTCTGAAAATGTCTCAGCATCTACAGTATTCAAAGTTAAGACTCCTCTGCATTTTCATAATCATTTAAGAGTTTATTCAAATATGTCCAAAATAATCCATTCATATGCATAATTTGTAAAGCAAAACAATGCAAAAATTCTTCAGGGGACTAAAATCAGCGACTAGAGCAGAGGAAAATGCTGCATGAGAATTGAGCCTGTATTACACAGAAGATCAGATTACGTTTTTGTAACGTACTCTTCTAGACTTTAAACATAATATTCCCCTCTTGCATGTTTCTCCCTTTTTGTAGAAAAGCCTGGGAAAAGTGTAACTTGTTAACTGCACTTGTATGCATTTTGGTTTGAAGAGTTAAAAGCTGGGACTGTACATGCCTGTGAAGACCTTTCCTGTCTTCTCTTGCAGTGCACTTGTAGGAAAGATATGGTGACGATATCCATGGATGTCTTTGTGAGGAAGTTTCAACCAGACAGATATCAGCTGTGGAAACAAGGCAAGGATTTATACACCATTGATCATACTAAACCAACTCCTGAATCAACACCTGAACTAAAGACCTGGCTGCAGAGGAGAAAAAAAATAAAGACCGTTCCCAAGTGGTATTNTTATTTTAAAAACAGTTTTGTTTGAACTTTTTTACTCTAGACGAGGTCTGTTTTTTCCATTTTCTGTATTAAGAAGAACGTCAGAGTGACTATGAAAAATTATTTCAATGTGCAACTTACATGTATAGCTGAATTTAATGATTATAAAGAGCATCAAAATGCATTCCAGTGGGGTATTTAAAATCTTTCTTTAGTAGAGAATATTGAATTAAAATTTTCAAGGTATGGATGGTTACCATTGTTTCTAGTGACAACTGCAACCAAAAGACAAGGGAGAAGTCTCCTAAGAGTTCAGGTAAAGTTTAAATTAGAAAAACTTAACATGAAGCTGTGGGAGAATCCCAACAGCTGTGTGAAGTCTCACACAACAGTTCTAGTCCTTAGTGCTGTCTAGCTCCAAAGAGGTGTCACTGCCTGTCCAGCATGCTCACAGTGCTGCATATGAAGCCTCTTTGTCTACCACAGGTCAATCACAGATCATAATTTAGCATCAGGAACGACTAAACCTCAGTTGTTGGTGATGACGCCACTAAGAAAGTTAGGAGAAAAACGTTTCTCAGCTTGTCACTGAAGTTATCAAAGCTTTGACCTATTAAAGCAGTTTTGTAGCTGGATCTATTTTCTTGGTGTGCATCATGTCTGTGATTCTGTTTTTTCTTTGCTTTGCAGGAAACTTTTTTGTATGCCAGTGCTTTTCTTTCTTACTTAACAGGATCTTTGTGGATTTTCTTCTTCATTATCTAATAAAGATCTATTTAATTTCTAGCCACAGAGTAGGTGATTTTATTGGTATCTACCAATGTGGACAGCAGTTTGCTGTCATTGTAGTGGAACATCATAACTGAGAAAGGTAGCATCAGGTTTGTTTGGGTAAGAATAGTTTGTGGGGTACAATCAGTTCTTGCAGACTGCATAGTAGCATATGTATAATATTGACCCAGACACACATAGAGAATAATTCTGTTGTTTAGCTAGCTGAATGCCATTTTGTCCTGTAGTAAATTTCAGTGTTTATATTGTAGAGTGTTGCTGCAAGTTCACACTTGGACCAGCAATGATTCATTTGGTAGTGCCCTTATGGGTAGCCACTTTTAACTGAAAGCAAAGACTTCCTAATAACTGTGTTGAAAGTTTTATCATAGGAACACATGAGCTGATTTCACGCACTTAGCTAAGCTAATAAACACAATCCCAATGCTGTTTAATTCTTGAGTTGGCTTTTGTTCAGGCATGGTAACAATGCATATTGCAAAAGGAGGATAAAGTGTTTCTTCAGCTTCATTTCTAGTGTAATGTGTTGATTGAAACTGTCGTCATTTTGATTCTGTGAATAATACAAGTTCCAGCAGAGTGAAAACAGAAATACCATTTATGGAACTCTTCATGAATATAGTGACATGGAAAGCTTAACTCTGACATTTATGGCTGAAACACTTTGCTCCAATAGAATATCTAATGACTGCATGTAAACAGTAATAGTACTTGCTGTTACGTGTCTCATACTTCATACATTTTATAGAGACCACATTGAAAGGTATACAATGATGGACATAGCTTGAAATTTAAGGGGTAGGAAAAAGATTTTCTGGAGTTGGCAGTAGTCTTAAGATGTTGGACCTTTGTAAAACTTGTGGTTTACCTGCCATAGTTGGGCTTTTATCACTAGCATGTTACTAAGAGTTTTGAAACCTGATGTCCGGTGAAGACATAAAAATCTCCTTCCATGTCACACAGCTAAACTTGAAACTAGACTAGTACCCTCTTACTTCTACCACAAACACATAAATTACAAACCAGTTTCTGTCTGATGGGTGTATGTGTGTGGCATTTCTCCTGCTTTAACCTTTCCCTTCAGCTTCTGAGGGTGCTCAAACTTAGGCTGAAGATGTAATTCCAACTTTATTTTTGACATAGCATTATAATAATTTAAAATATTTAATGATTGGAATTTTTTCTTGTTTCAGATGCTCGTTATTTGTGTTAAAATTCATATAAAAATTTATAGCATATCTAAACAGATCTGATTTTACAAGGTTACTCAGTCAAGTGTTTTATTAGCATTGGGGTTTGGAAATACCACCTGATTTTAGTGTAACTGAGAATGTTTTGTCTTTGTTATAAGGGGTATTTGCTTTTGGGTTCAAAAGAATGATTCATTAAAAGGTAGTCTGAATGCTGGTTAAGTAATAGTTAGTTAAGGTTATTTTACTTTTACAATTTAATACCTTTGCTGTAGAAGAGTGATAAAAGATTACAAGGTTAAATCCAATCAATTGTTAATCTATCATTTAATAAATTGTAAACACTATCTCAGCACAAAAAGATGAAAAATTGTCACTTTTTAACCGCTTTAAGCAGGTGAAAGGGACATATATATTGGTAGACGTTTTATCTTATCCGAGGCAGACATTCTACTCTGACAGCAATATCTCTTATAACAGCTTCCCGCACACCAGATCCCGATCTAAAAAGTTTAAAACTCCAGAGGACAAGGGAGTATCTGCTATGGTAGCTGGTGCAGAGATCATAACGACTGAAGCAGCTAGTGATGGCTTCAAGGTCAATGAAGAACCTGGAAAAAAAGTGAGACTGGTAAACACAGGAGTGCCTTCTGGGGAAGAAGAAAACAGTAGTAGAATACAGCAGGATCAACATTTATTGGATAATGTCAAGGTTGCAGGTGAGATAAAGACTGGTTATGTTGCACATGTAAGTTTTAGGCTGTTGATACTCTAATGCCACAGATCACAGGATGTTAAAATATAGTATTATGCTAAGTAGCATACTAAAATAAAGTTATGCAGAGAAGACTGATACTCAGTAAGAATGAGAAAATGACAAAATTAGTATTCTAAGCTGAGAGTAATGTCACCCAAGCTGGTTTAATGAAGCATTTTTTATGGGAGTAAAGTCATGAGGTTTTGTAAATTCAGTTTCATCAATGGACTGGTAGGTTTTACAGCAAAACTTTTATAAACAGAAATGATACAGAATGTCTTAACACTTATGCAGACAGTACAGGGCATCTACGCTTGTTTTATGCTACACGTATTTACATGAAGAATGTTACATATTAGAAGTGGTCTGCACTTGTCCACAAAAATGATCTATATTGAGACTGCAGATTTCTTGTCGCTTCCTATTGAGCTGTCAGACAAAGCAAGTTATAAAGGCCTTGTCAAGCCAAAGCCTGTTCTTTTTTCTTCACAACTATTTTATGCTAATATAGCTGGTCTTTTCTGGCCTTCACTCCATCTGTTTCATATCTTATTGCAGTTCAGGTGTAGTTCTACATTCCTGTTCAGAATGACAAATTGCAATTTTAACTCAGTCTGTGAGCAGTCCCGTTGGTTTTGTAGTGATACTGAAAGTTTATTTGCAAACTGCATATAGAGAGTATTTCCCTGATTATGAATATTATTGGTTATTTTAATGGTCATCTGTATGTGGTAAACACCAGGATTGTTCCACAGAAAGATAACAAAGTCAGTATTCAAATATGGAAACTTAGAAATTCCTGCTGTAAATTCCTAATGTAAAAATTAGTTTGTGCTCTACCAAAGCCTTTCTAAGTCTGTTCTAATAATATATTTATTTTTTTTAAGATGTTACTCCTTTACGCTTCCCCCAACTTTTAATAGAAGTTTGGAGTGTTCATGACCACTGGGAAGCTAGTACTTAGCAGCCATTCAGTGTTCAATGGCAAGGGAAGGAAAAGCAGAGACGAGTGGAGTGCTATCCTCTTTCCTTTGCGCTATTGAAGGGTGGTGCCTGGACCTTTGTAGGGAAAAGGACGTTGTTTAGATATGATGGTGGATGTTTCAGCACTCATGTTGGAGATGATAGTTTGGTCTGCATTATGTTGGGCTAGTATGTCCAGTATGCTCAGTCAAGGCATTACTCTTTGTACCCAAAGATTATGTTTTGGTACAGGGCGGGTTTTATATTACTAAATTTTATACACATTTGACCTGGAAAGGGGAAAAATAGAAATATTCAGAAAAAAAGAAGTTCAAGTTGTAAAAAAAATAAAAGGAAGGGACTTTATAGAGACTGTTTTCTTTATTGCCTGAGATGTGCTGTTGAATCAAAATTCATTGTGATGTGTACCATAGAGTTCTTCAGGAACAGGTTTTTTGGGTGACCTGTCTAACCCATTGTTTTGTCTATCCCATGAAAACATCAGCAGATGAAGAATTTTGATAAATAAAGTAGACACAAAATCGACCCTAAAGCATCACTGAAATATAATATTATGCTAATTGCTCTAATAGAAAATGCTGCTAATTGCTTTTCATTTTTAGACTGCTGTTGTTTTCAAAATATTATTGTTATCTATTTCAAATGTGTTTTCCTAATTACAAACCATTAGTCTTTGTTTATTTTAATTTTTACAACAGGCCTAGTAGGTATAAATGCAGGATATAAAGTTCAATATATAAACCTTTTCTATCATTTTTTCCAACTATTCAAGGTTGCTCTGGGCTGTCAAAGTAAACAAGCTACATGAATATTGATAATTTTGAATGACATGAAGACCTCTCCAAGCTAAAAAAAAAATACCAATTAGATGATTAAAACTATATTTCACACACCAAACTCAAAACATTTATATCTAATCTATTCTTTTATCAAACCTATACTCCACATTGGTGTATGTCTGTCTACCAGTGCTTTCCTATATGATTTCTAATTGATGAACCGTGCTTTGGATTTGAATAACTCACATTGCTGTGAAATGAAATGCAATAATATAAAGTGAGTTTTATTAACAAATCATATTCTTCATGTGTAGGAAGCATCCATTCAGACTCGTTTTCAAGCCCTGTTCCTGTACTAGAGAAAACAAAAATGGAAGATGAGGACAGGACAGATTCCAGTAATCCTCTCTTTACATGTGAAGATTCTGTGGCCCACATGCTCGCTTCTGATAGCTGCAGAACCGAAGATGGTTTGAAACCTCAAAACCATTCTATTTCGTCAGTACCGTACCATAAAGCAGAAGAACGTGCTTCTGAAGTGGAAACCCCATATACAAAGGAAAATGTCTCAGTAGAGGATGGTGACCTAGAAAGCTGTGGAGATAGCTCGGAACATAGAGAAGTGCCTGTTGTAAAAAACAATGAAGATGATGGCATGGAAACATCCAGTGTATGTGAAGTAAATTTCATCATTACAGTAATATATTCCTGATTTAATGAAATGTTTCTAATGAGACCTGATATCCATATTAAAGCACTTAAGAATATGCATTATTTTAATCAGATGCTAATTTGAACATGTTTTGAAGTATTCCGGCAAGAGTGGGAATTTGGATTCAAAAGCAGAGCGTTTCTGGAGCTTGCTTGTTGACATATTTTCCCTTTAATTTTAGATATCTATTCATTTCACTTTATATCTGTGAATCTGAGCTGTCAGCAACTACTCTCAAGCTCTTCCCATGTTTGCTGCCTGCCAGTATGAACAAGGCTATCAGCTTTAATTATAGCTGTTGACATGGAATTGAAATTATTAGAGTTGAGTGCTGTATTTGGTATCGCGTATTTGTGTTTCAAAGAATAGCTATCTTGACAAAGTCTAAAGGAGAGTTAAAGGTATGCTGGTAAAATGTCAGCAAAATGGTTTGATTCTGAGATACTTACTGTCCAAAGACAGAACATAACAGCGTGGAACCACATAGTAATTTATCTTTGGACTGATGCCCTTCTCAAATTAAGAAGTGGATGAATCAAAGCTGAGGAGCATCTCAGTTTTGAGTTAGTGGAAACAAAAGTTCGCTTTCATTCTATTACATTATCTCACATAGTTTATGAAACCTTACAGACTTTCTTACTTCAGTTATAACAGTGTCTCTAGTATTGAAGTTGGTGAAAGTAAATCTTCAAAACTTAGCTATAGCAGGATAGTACAGGCAATATGATTTCAGTGTCTCAAACTGGCTATTCTTGGAATTTGGAAATAGCCTGAAACATGTCAAGGAAACTGTTGAAGGAGAAGATCCCTCTAATAAAAGGAATATATTTTTAATTTTTTAAACAGTGGGCTTAATAATGCTTTTTTTCACTGGGGCACCTACAAACTTACACTCTGTTTTTTCTTTTCCTATTCTGCTATGAAGGGTGGGTAGCTTTGACTTTGGGAAGCATAAAGAAAAGATCATGCTATGGTGGTAGTCACAGTAGCTCTTCTAGTTGTGCGTTCAATCCCAGTCCGGCAGAGAGTGGGAAATTCACTGCCAGATTGCCAGACGTAGTGGAAAATACATCTTAGAAGCCAAAGTAAAATCATCTAACCCTTTCAAAGACATGACCTCTGCACTAATGACTTTTTTTGCAATGATGTGAATTCTAGTAATCGTGGCTCCTGGTCTTCCACTATAATAATACAGAGCACAGTAAACATTTCAGTGTTTTAATAATAATGTATCAGAGATTATATTTATCTCTTTCTATGCCTTTTAGCCATTTATATATGAGGTTTTAGATATTCTCTAGTATAATTGAATACTCTCTCTTTTATTGAAAGTGAGTAAGTGTGTTGTACAGGTGCAATTAAAAAGTCTAATCTTTTTACTTAATTGGTTACATTTTCTAGATCATAATCCTGTTCTGTGCTTTAGCTACATCTTCTCCCCTCTGCTTTTCAGAGTAAATACGATGTTGGTTTGCAGTGTACTCTCCATTTTGTAGTAGTAATTTTCAATCCTCAAATTAGTCAAAGAACACGTGTGTATCTTGCTAACTTAAATTCAGAGCATTGAGGAGCAGTGCTGCGAGCTATTCGAATGCTATGAAACTCTTGGCTTCAGACCCTTCTGCCAGCGTGCTTGCCCTTCATCTGCTCCTGAACCTCCAGATACCATCAGCAGTTGGTTTACTTTATGATTCCCCCACTGGCACTCAAATCAACATGTTAATCGCATATCAGGACTCTTCATTTCTTATCTCTACTTCAGGTCATTGTTTTACTTCCTCAGGTATTTTGCACATTCTATTACTCCTCTCAAACATCAGCTGAGGAAACCAGGATTTATACACTGTAATTTGAGAAGTACTGCAGCAACTTGTACCTCAAACCATTTGGTTTTGACAAAGATTGCTGTTTTAAAATTAAGGCGTGTATTCTGAATTAGAGAAAAATGTTTAATTGTTACACTACAGGTGATTCAAGTAGTCTGATAGTATTTACAGAATTACATCTGTGATTGTTTACAGAAGAATGTTTTTGTTCATGTTCATCAAAATTAACATTACAGAATTATGTACTAAATTATTTGTGTTTTTCCCTTTTCAGTCAATAGAAACTGAAAGAAAGAAAATATCTAAGAGTTGGCGTCATCCACTAAATAAACCCCCATCTAGATCTCCAATGACTTTAGTTAAACAGCAGGCAACTAGTGATGAAGGTGAGTATACTCTAAACGTTTTTCTAATGTTGTTTTTCTATCTTTATGAGACCATATATGTAGGCCTTTACAAAAACAACCAAGATGAAATAATTTATTTCTGCATGGGAAGCATAAACAGTGAGTCCTCTGAATCATAGAATCATCTGATTGTCTAGACTGGAAGGGACCTTAAAGATTTTCTTGTCCAGCCATTAAACTAACACTGACAGAAACCACCACTAAACCATATCACTAAGCACTACATCTACCTGTCTTTTGAATGCTGCCAGGAATGGTGCCTCAACCACTTCCCTGGGCAGCCCATTCCAATGCTTAATAACCCTTTCAGTGTAAACATTTTTCCTAATATCCAATCTGAACCTCCCCTGGTGAAATTTGAGGCCATTTCCTCTTGTCCTGTCACCTGTGACATGGGAGAAGAGACCAACCCCCACCTCTCTACACACCCTCCTTTCAGGAGTCATAGAGAGTGATAAGATCTCCTCTTGCCTCCTTTTCTCCAGCCTGAACAACCCCAGATCCCTCAGCCACTCCTCATAAGCCTTATTTTCCAGACCCCTCGCCAGCTTTGTTGCCTTTCTCTGGACATGCTCCAGCATCTCTATATCTTTTTTGTGATAAGAGGCCCAAAACTGAACACAGCACTCCAGGTGGGGCCTCACCAGTGTGTACAGGAGGACAATCGCCTCCTGAGAGCTACTTACCACACTGTTTGTGATACAGGCCAAGACGTTGTTAGCCTTTGTGGCCACCTGGCTACACTGCTGGCTCATGTACAGACAGGTCATGTACTTTTTGCCTATTTTCACTCAAATTATTTTAAAAACATTGAATCTGTCTTTACAAAAAGCTTTGAACAATATGATGTTACTTAAAAAATGTATATTCACTGATCAAATATTCCTTATTAGAACTCAGAGTTTTTAATTGTATAAACATAGGTACAGGGGGCATAAGAATCCTTTGAATACAGAGCTTAGGTGTAAGCCATGGTCCCATTGTTACTTTTCCCTTGTTCTCTCTTTTTTTTTTTCTTTTTGTTAGACATTGGACATTTGGGAGCCAGTGTCTTAATGTACTATTCTTCTGGGTATCATCAAAAATTTATCAAGAGTCTTTACTTATGTCTTGATTTCCAGGCTTTTGCTTAGTTTCATATGGAAAGAATGAACATTTCTCCCCCTGTAGTTCTAGTAAATCAATTTTACTCTATGGATTTAAAATTGCAATTTAAAAGCTGATTTTGATGCATATGCCATCTACATATTTCATATCTCTACATGTGTTTCTATCTGTATCTAAGTAGTGTGCAGATTTACAAGTAGTTAGTAGTGTGCAAGACATTAAAAGTAAGTACCATATTTTCACAAATGAAAAAAGAGATAGTTCTGTTTTTAGACGTAATGAAAACAACCTTTGTGTAATAGAAATCAGCAAAAGTTATATTCTGTGTTTCTCCAGCTGAAGAATTATTGAGAAATTTTGTTAGAGTAGTTGTTGACTCACTTTTAAGTGGCACAAGGCAATTGGAAGCAGTGTAAATGGCTTCCCTTCCTGGAATGTGTAAGACTGGAGCTCTGATTTGGTGTTTTGCTACTTTAAGTAATATTTTGTTATTATTTTTTAATACTGAGTAGTGACCACAAAATTTCATTGTTTAACATAATTGCATAAATGAGAAGCATAATGTTAGGCAATAATTTTGAACACACTTGTCCAGATCTTCACTATAGATTGCAGATATGCATGTTATTGTATACTGTATGTTACCTTCTGGCACTTCAAGAGACAGAGTGAAATAGAAAGTAAGAAAAAGAATCATAGAATCATCCAGGCCAGAAGGGATGTCCAAAGGTCATCTAGTCCAACCTCCCTGTAGTCGCAGGGACACCCCCAACTAGACCAGGCTGCCCAGGGCCTCGTTGAGCCTCACCTTGAATATCTCCAGGGAAAGGGCCTCAACCACCTCCCTGGGCAACCTGTTCCAGTGTTCCACCACCCTGAGAGTAAAGAATTTGTTTCTAATATCCAATCTAAATCTGATCTTCTCCAACCTAAAGCCATTACCCCTTGTCCTATCACAGCAGGCCTTTGTAAACAGTCTCTCCCCAGCCTTCCTGTAGGCCCCCTTCAGGTACTAGAAGGCTGCGATTAGGTCTCCTCGGAGCCTCCTCTTCTCCAGGCTGAACAACCCCAGTTCCCTCAGCCTA
>VZRU01011023.1:23921-39041 GCA_013398155.1 Pedionomus torquatus | reverse complement strand
CTATTAGGAAGTTTCTGTGAATAGAGGTGATCAGAGGCTGTTAATATGAAGGCAGCATTTTTTGAGAGTCAGCCATTTAGGAATCATAATTTTGGAAATAGAATACCATCATATTTAACAGTATGCTTAAATTTTATCAGAGACTGGATTCACTATTAATACAGAATCCTTCAGCAGAAATTTAGTTTTCGGACATCACATTTTATATTTTTATCACTGCATATGCTTCTATATATATATATATCTTTATGATCTGCATGTTTCTTCTACAAAAAAAGGATTTGGTTAATTGTTTCTTTGTGGTCTACTAGAGGTGTTGTGTTTTTTTTTTTTTTTCACTCTCCCTGAAGACTTTACCTATGTATGTCTGATTTCTGAGACTCCCTTATTACAGTTGCTTGTGTGGAATTAATGCCTAAAGGTCTGAGCAATGAGAAGTACTGGGGAATCAGTCCCAGAAGTTGTAGCTCAGGCTGCCAGTTTAGAAAAGTAAGTGCAGCAGTACAGTGTGAGCTGTATATCATACTCAAAATACGAATAATTTTCATGTAATGAACCTTGGCCTTATGCTCAATGCAGTATGTTAGCTTCTGGTAATATTATTCTTTTGTATTTAATGCAGTTGTAGTTCTGCTCACTTAGGCAATAAAAAAGCAAATTCAGCAGAAGGAGAAAGCATGCTGGCTTTGGATGCACATTGATTGGTCCCACAGATTTCTTTGCAGCAATATTTGGGCATGCAACATTAGAAGCTGTTTTTAGATTCAAGTAGACTAAAATTTCCCATTGCCCTAAATGATATAATAATAGTGTATAGATTGAATTCAAAATGAGTTTATTTGTATACAGTTTTTAGTGTTTTAAATACGATTCAGAAGTTCAAAGTCATTTTCCTTTCATTACTTTGTAAGATAGGGAAACAGAAAAAGAAAACCACTATGAATTGAAAGAATGGCTTGGACAAGAGTTTGATTAGTGAAAATTGCTAGTTTCACAGCTGTAGTTTTCCTTCTGCTATGACATAAAATAAAGCTTCTTCATTTTTAACATTCCCTCTTACCATACTGTGAGATGAGCTTGAACTGATACTAGAAGTCAAGCCATATAAGGCATGTTCAGCAATGTCATGTATAGGTTAAGCATGCTGAAATAGGGCACAATTACACTTGTAGATGTAATTAGGACACTTTTAGTTGAGACCTTAAAATGCTTGAAGATTCTTACATATTTCAGAAATAAATGTTAACTCTTTATTCCTGGTGTGACCTAGGAGGCAGAGAAGGCTTTGTTAACCAATTGACAGCAGCATGTTTATTTTTGCCATGTTAGTATTACAGTTTGCAGTATTGCTTTCACTCCCATAATGTATTAATCTGGTTTTTGAGTGGAGTTTTACTTCTTGAAAATACCTTGTTCTTGTGCTAGTATAAGTAAATCAAGTACAGAATTTGCATTTGTCATTCTTCTTTATCTAGCATTGGAATAGACCAGCTGCTCTCTACCACTTGCAAAGGTATCACTTGTGCTAATGAAATGGTCTTTCTCCCCTTTTCTGTGGTAGCTACATTGCTTCCAATTTGTTTTAAGTTCCATTTTCAATATTTGATTATTACAATTAAGAAAAAGTTCTAGCATTCATGTAACATGTGGTATCTTGAAGACTCAAAAAAACTTTAAAAAATTGTGTTAGACTCTTTAGTAAGAATGTAGTAAAGGGAAGTGTTGAAAGGTCAAATATAAGCTTTCCCTAAGCATCCAGTACTCTTGTCAGCCTTGTGGTCTAGCAGCTGATCTCCAGAAATGGCAAGAACTGACAACTCTGATTACTGCCACTCGCAGCTCTTGTCCCTTGACATCTTTCACAAGCAGAGCTTATCTGCCTTAGAGCAGACACCTACAAATGCCAGGACCTAAGAGTAGCCATTATTTTGATTCAAGAGGGGAAAACAAACCAGTTCCTCTAACATTTATGCCTCATTTGCTGGACAGTGGTATATGCAGTGATCATTAAAAGTCATTGTCCTCTAGATGAATCTTACAACTGTAATTGCACAGCTTTTTTAGTTTTAAAATACAGTATGTTACCTTTTAAGAGAATGGGTAGAACTTCAGTCTTAAATACAAGGGCAAGTATAATTTCTCATTATCAAGTGTATCAAAATGAAAATGGCATTCCTGCTGCACTAATGCAACCTCTCATTAGCCTTCTTAAGGGTAGCTGTAGAGTTGGTAGGTAAACTGGATATGACATTTGCCAAGGAAACAAGTGTCTTTTCTGTAAGATTATCTTTTGGAGTTGAGCTTCTGTTTCTGTAATTACGGCCCAAAGAGAAACACAAAAAATGTATGACTTGCATTTAATGAGGATTAGTTCCCTGAGGGATTAGTACAGAGGATTGGCTAATAAATTATCCTAGTTCCAAGATATCATAGTATAATTATTTTTTCTCCAAATTTTAGAAAAAGAAAAAAGGTAGCCCATAATGTTATCATTGTCTTTGTCAAAACCCGAAGCTGCTTTGTAAACCATCAAGTATTGTAAGTTACTAAGATAATAATGTCAATGAGGTTTTACTAAATGCTTTATCTTGGCTGGGAAATATGTGCAATATATATTTTTTTAAATATAAAAAATAATTATACTCAAGAAATTGATTCTTGAGGGAACTTGAATGCAATTGTTGTCTACTGTATGAAGTGTTTATGGCATATTTGTTTTAGTAATCTGTGCAGTGACTGTATCCTAAAGATACTAATTTGTAATTCAAATTTAGGCACTGATTTGTCTCATGAATTTGAACCTGTGATCAAATCTTTCTGTTTTGCATCTTCCATATTTAATTTATGAAAATAAGTAACTACCTAAGGCCTTGGTTCAATAAAGAATTTCAGCACAATCTTAACTGTAAGCATTTCAGTAACCTGGTTCCTCAAAATTTCACTTGTGTTTTGCCCAGAGGCACTTGTGCTGGAATGTTATATTGACATAGGTTAGATTTGTGCTGCCTGAGAGGTATAAAGTAACCATAAAATATTTTTTCCCTATTTGTTACTGTTTTTTATTTCTGGAGTGGCATAAAACAAGAGTGTGCTGGTGAATCTGTTCTACAGTATAAATAATATACTATATAATAAATAATGAGGAATAGTGAAATAAATAATGTTTTTTTCTTTTATGTAGAGAAGTGTATGTATTTCATTGAATCCTTTATGACACACCGATTTTGTATTGCTGACATAATATATACCAAATACTGGGATAAAGATATACATAATCAGACCTTCCAGGTTAATTATATGAAATAAATATAAGTTGGTTAACTTAAGTGAGTTCTAAACTGCTCTTGAAACTATATGGCAAACTATTGCTTTTCATTAGTAAATCAGTAAGCATGTGAATGTTCCTAAAAAATTCAGTCTAATTTTAGCTATTGATCAAATCTTCTAGCTGGTAAGTACAGCGACTGCAAGCAATTGGAATTGGAATACACAGTAAAAATTCTGTTAGCTTAAAAACCATAAAAAAATTATGAGGGAGAATGGAATGGAGAAAGCAGCTGGTAATAAATCTTTTACAGTGCTGTGAATTAAAGCGTTTCATGAGAACAGATATCTGCCAGTCTTTACCTTGTAGTCTGTTCTTGTAATGGTTTTGCACTGACAGCTACATTTTTTTGCTGATAGGCTACATGGTTAATTCTAGCAGGTTTTCTTTCTTTTTCTATTTTGATTTTGATAAGATGCCCCTTTGAACTAAAGTATAGTTACAGTGGCTATTCTTTAAACTTGAACAGTGTAAAGACAATGAAAATTACTGGAATAAATATAATGTACATATAGATAAAAATGGAACTTATAACACATATATGCTATGTGTATTTTGTGTTGGCAATTTTTACAGCTGTAAGAACATCTCTCTTTCTGTGGCTTCATTGTCCACATTTTAAATAGCTGTTAACTAGTGGGTTCCCTTTGAGCTTGGCTTTTGGACATGATAAGTGTCTGTGTTTCTGGAGTCACTAGGTAGTTTTTTAGTATCAATAAGAATCTGTTGCTTGTGCTTCAGCTTAGATAGCCAGATTAGTAGATATATTTGACAATCCAAGCCTTAACTGTTAGGGCTTAGTTATTAATTACATATTCACAAAAAAGTTATGCAGCTATTAAGGGAATTCATTGGATGAAAGATTAATTTTTAACCCATATATTTATCAGGTACTTGTAAGGTCCAGTGTTTGAAGTAAAGAATGATTTGTTGCAAGAATGAGTAAGCAAAATAAAATGATAGCTTTAAAATTGTCAGTGCTCTAGTCCTGTAAGATTAGTTTTACAGGTTATGTAAATTGATTCTCTATGTGAGTCCCTGGAGCTTTCTCAAAATTACTTACTTTATCAGCATCATAGTGTTGTAAATCGAATAGATTTTAGTTACTTTGCCATTTGTTAGAGGAAGAAGTTGTGTTCCAGCGCAGTCTAACAGCATGCTTTTTGATATTCTACATATGGAAAATTCAGTGCATAATAGAGTATTTATTTATTTGAAGTCAGTTGAAGTTACATGGGATTTTGATTTAGCAGAGTGATGCAGTGTGCACTCAAATCACAATAAAGTACAAACTACGTTTAGGAGATTGTAGCAATTGCAATATATAGTTCAGTCATAATACAAATGTGAATTTCATTACCGATGTCTAATAATATGCTCACTGTCACATTGCTGGATGTTTGCAGGCTCTGGGAGGGAATGTGTGGGTTGCAGGTGGTGTAGGCCCATTGCTTTCTTTGTTCTTGTGTTTTTTTGCTATGAGAGCAAACACTTTCATAATACTTTCTTCTTATGACTCACTGGAATCATCATCCTCAAATGAACAGTATCAAACCAGCTATCTCTTGATCATTCATTGTCCTTGATATAGATGATGGCCATCACTTGCATGAGTAGACCATAGTAAATGATCTTTACTTGTGTGAGCATCACATATAAGGCTGCAACTTGTGAGTCTTAAGAACTTACTTTGATTCTCTGTGTACATTGCTTATGCATTACATTGTCGTTTCTGTTTCTTGTTTGAGCATGCTATGTGTTCATTGCTCCTCTTCTGGCTGCAGCACTACTTCTCATAAGTAAATACCTAGCAACCTGAGAAGCTCTGCTTTTCTCTCCTTTCTTCAACATGATAGAACCTTTTGATTTTTCAAATTCATCCTAAATGCCAATGGGATCAGTGCTTTGTTCTGCTATCTACCAAGAATGCTGATTAGGGTTTTTCCATCCATTCTTTTCAAAGTTACTGGAGAAATTTTTCCAGCCCCTGCTAGTATTTATAGTAGTTCTGTTTCTTCTTTTAAATGGTAGTAGTCCCGTCTGCAGCCAGTCTTACCAATACCCATTCTTAATGACAAAGCAGATTTTCTCCTCTAGGTTCTTATTGTGACTTACACCAAATTAGAAAGCATGTTTCTGCCAAAGTAATCATTACTGCTTTAATGGGTACTGCTTACCCTTGGGAACATCATGCTCACTGTGCTGGTTAGTATCAGAATGAAGTGTACTCTGAGCAGGTTCTTTTATATATTCCACATGTGGAGGGTTTCACGAATAACACAAAATTTTCTTACTTGAAATTAGTTGAATTTACATGGGATTTTGATTTAGCAGGGTGATACAGCAATGCACGTAAATCACAGTGGAAGTTCAAATTACATTTAACAGAGTGTAGCGATTGTAATATACAGTTCAGTCACAATACAAATACAAATTACATTTAGCAAAGTGTAGCGATTTTAATACACAGTTCAACCGCAAAACAAATCTGAATTTCATTATGGGTCTCTAATGATATGCAAGAAAAGTCAGAGTATGCCAGTATCTAAATGCATCTTTCAATTCTATGAAATTGTCTTTTTCAAAATTTCTTGGACACTGAACTTTTCTGACCTTTCAAAGCATTTTGAGATCTGCTTTGGCAAGTATGTTACACTTTTGTGATATTTTACCATTAGTTTCTTTTGAGAGCTAAACCTTATTTAATCCAGGAATACTTAGGCTTAGCTTTTAAGGCTCTGATTCAGTCTTTACAAACAATTTTTATGAGAATATAACTATTAATTGATAATTAGACTCTCTAACCAAAAATGTGTACACACATTGCAGTACTGTTATTGTACAGTACCATACAAGAAATTGAATTTATTGTACAGTACATGAAAGAAAAAATATTTTGCTATGAAATCTGTGGCGCAATCTGAAAAAGAAACACAATTTCTGAAATTGAGTTTGCTGTTATACTGCAGAAACAGTACAGTTCTGATATTGAAAGTCCTTTTCACTGACTTTTTTTAATTATTATTATTATTATTATTTCCTCCAGGACATTTGAAACTATAGATAATGCCTCCCAGGCCTGAGATTATGCTCAACTACCTGAAAAATAACAGATGCTGCTATGTTCTTCGTAGCAGAGAATGCTGCTGTACAAAGCCAGGAAACATCAGTGGAACATAACCCCAAGCAGCAAAATCCTTGTTGAGATTGGCAAAAGCAAATTGTACTGTATTAGCATCTAAGGCTTTTCACATCTGCTGGGTTAAGTCAGCAAATACTGGCAACAGCCCATTCTGCAAATCGCCCAAATGTTTTCTGTCTGAGAATTTGAGTTTAATTTAGTAAGCAAAAGCTGTTCAAAGCAATAGCATTGAATGTTGGAGCAAGTTTGCCACAAACCATTGTGAGAACATTTATTTCATTCATTTAACCATATGAAAAGCAACACTGTACCTGTTTATAACTACTTTGTCATAGATTCTGGGCTCTGATTTTCTTTTTGTCTACACAGTTCATTTTAATGAATTGTTTTACTTTTCTTAAATATGTAAAGGAAATTTAGTTAATCCTATATAAATATTCTTTTCAGGTACAAATATGATAGCAGGAACTATATGGAGTTTGGCATTTCTAATCATCTTATAGAACAAGTACCACTATGACTGAATTATGATGAGATACTGTAAGGTTTATAACACCTGTTACACATGTATTTAAAGTAATTAATTGGCTCATCAAGTGTTTCTGCATTTCTTTTGGAAATGAGCACTTCCTCTATCCCCTTAGGAAACCACATATTTAACCTCATTATGAATTGTGTCTGGTAAAGTAATACTACAACAAAGCATTATACTTCCAGTGAAATAAGAATGCCCTGGTCATCATGGAAAATCAAGATCTGTGATCCTTGTTAGAAGTGGCAGTAAGGAGATGTTTTTAAATGCACAAGGAAAATCCGGTTGTATTTCACCCCATTAATACTTTTGTGTTTTGTGTTTTTTGTTTTTTGTTTTTTTTTTTGGCTGATGTTGATCCATTTTAGACTTTAGCATGAGTATGTCAGTTACAGCCAGAAACATAACAGAAGTTACTAGAAACAGTATGTTTTGTTCATATCATATAAAATTATGTTTAAAGCACAGTGTGTACTAACACATGTCCATGGTAAGCTCTCCTTGGAAGGCTTTAAGAACAGAAATGTTGTTTTCTTTGTGTGAAGGCTGCTCCATATAGTTATTATCAAAGTTTACCAAAATCAGTGATATATTTAATGATGTATTGATAAGGTGTTTGAATCCAAGTACAATATATTGTCAAGGTATATCTAGTAAAGGGTCTTTGAACTGGACTTATATGCTCCAATTGAAGGTATATGACTTATCCAGGAAATTTCTGGCTGCTTTAAAGTGTAATACCTAACACTCTAGCAGAATTCAAAGTCTTTTTGCTTCTAAAAACAATTTGAATACCAGTAATAAAGGATTGAATTCTACATTTCTTGTGCCAGTCTGATGCTCTCTGACCATATTCTTTTAGGTGTTCCCCACAAAACTATTTCATATTAATACCAAATTTACTGGAAGATATTTGATACCACACAGGATTTTGCATTAGCAGAATGGTACAGCAATATACTGAAATCACAGTACAAGCACAATAGAGCATGTATATTGCAATATACAGTTGGATCACAATGTAAATGTGATTATTATTACTGGTCTGTACATGCCTACTGTCGTGGTGCTGGGTGTCACCGTTTCCTGGGAAACAAATACATGGATTGAAGTCTGCTCAAACCTGTTTGTCTCTTCAGTTCATTTTGTTCGGTGTTCAGTTTTTCCGCTCTGTGTTGGACTGAATTGTATACACACCTCTCATTCTCTGGTCCTCCTGGCTCAGGAGGACATTCGCAATCTTCTGATTAATTTGGTGAAAAACATTTACACAACAAGCCAATCCACCCAGCTGATACAGCCATTTATCTAAACCAAAGGTCATCCTCTGTTCTCCTTTATGTTGAGATAAATTTGGCTTCCTTGGCAAGTTATGGACAGTCATTCCCTAGATTCTTTCCTGAGATTCAAAAGCACAGAGTATGTGCTCTGAGCCTTCTTCAGTTAAGGGTGTTTATTGATCAGTGACATGGTGCATGGAACATTAAAGTGTAAATTAGGGGAATAGTGCCCTGATTTACATACAAAATATGCCTCCATCATCAAGAAAGTTTTTCAGGAGACTGCCAGTGTTTTTTAGGCAGAATGAAGGGAGTGTCTGCATAATAATAGGCCTTCTTCCACATATAGGATGCCCAAGATCTCTTCTTCTCTCCAAGAAAGTATTAAGTGAGCATGGAGCTCATAGTAAGTTGTGTAAATGTAAGATGATCTTATAAATGTTTCCGTCTCAAGCATCAGGGAATTCTTGATAGTCTGATAATTTCACATTTGTTTCTTTTGAGTAGCACATCCTTGTTAATGAACCAAATCTTAGAAGGTCCCTTTGGCTCTTACTGATTACACAAGATAATTTACAGCTGCAAAAGCAGGAGGTGATTTTAATTTAGAGTTTATTTTATAATGTACACTCATGGACATGTTTTTAACTTTACAAGGGTGATAGGTTGAAGGAATTCAGTGTTTCCAGACTGTGATTGATCTGCCTTTTCTATGAGTTTTTGAGGTCAGATCGTAGTTCAGTTTTGTGTACACAAGTCCTTTTTAATGCCAAAAAGGTGTAAGTTATTTATTTTTGAATCCATATAATTCCTCAGGCATGTCACATTTCAGATAGTAAAGGCTTCATGTGATAACCAGAGGATTTTAATTTTTGCAGCTAAAGTAGAGGAACCATCTACTGTGTTTTTATAGTTATGGAGTTTTAGTACATCCTGAGATACTGTGCTGGATGGTTCTTCCCGTAGTTTCAATTTGAAGTATGGACTGAGTACATATGTCTTTGGGTAGTCAGCCTCTGAACGTGTTGTCTTATCTACTGAAGTTCTTCAGAGACAAATGATCCCAGGAGAAGAAGTAGCTTGACTGAAAGAAAGTGATTCAGGTTATTGAAGTGTTGTTGCATTGTTAGGCAATTCTGAATTCCTGTAAGTGGTGCTTACATTTCAGGTTAAGCAGAGCATTTACACTTGAACATGGTGAAGTGTGAGAAGGTGTTCTGAGGTGTTTATTTTTGTAGCTGAAGTGATGGCCTCAGTTTTTGATACAGTGTTTGTTGCTATGGGAATAATTACTGTATCTAAAGGAGAGTGTCATGATTCAGATAGAGATTAAACAAGGAGTCTGTCAGCTGAAGACTTTAAAGATGACTCTTTGACTGTCAGTGTACCTATGTGTTATGCAAGACAGTTTGCAATCTTTTGAATAGTGCTGTCAATTGAGCTGCAAATGTATATTGAATTTCTATGTCATGACTAGCTGGTTCAACTTTTTTTTCTACATATTTCTTCTGACAGCAATATGTAATTCTTTACGGTGAAGTTGATTTGATGTTTCTTTACCAAAAAAAAATAATCAAGAAACCATTATTCAGTTTTGTCTTGATTAATTTTTAATTTTCAATTTAAGTTTCATGCTCAAAAGCTGAAAAAAAAACAAATGGCACATCAATTTTCACCAGGGATTTCTGCTGTATACCTGTACAGAGTCCTGTTCATGCACTTACTGGCAGTGAACTGTGAGGAAGCATCAGCAATTTGAGCCGGGTTATAGCAGACGTAGAAGTCAAGATAGATTCCCTATATCCATTTCAAGTGTCATGCAAAGAAAATGCTCTCCATAAACATATACTGTGCTCTATATCACTGCATTGGCTGACCTCAGTCTTTCAGATTGTCTGTCTTGTGCTGCTCTTAGTTCCAGGCAAGTTTGCCGCAAAGAAGGTTTGACTGAATAATGGTGGGTTTAATAGAATGTTGTTGGTTGGCAGCATTGGATAAGTGACTGCTCATCAAAACTTGCTCTACGTGAACTGAGACAACATTCTCAGACTCCTCCAGATAAATCAAATAAATAGGATTTTGAGTGAAACCATGTTCATAGGGCTTCATGAAACATTACATTACTGGTGTTGTAACGTAGATGTGTGATCTTTGGAGGGTGATCTATGAATCTCTTTCACTGTAGGAACTGATGGTTCCACAATGTTTTTTGCAGGTCTTGAGAACTGGGAAATGGCATTGCTACACAGCTGAATTAGGAAGTCTGAGTATCTATAACAATTGAGCTTTTGAGATTTTTCAGTCAGTATGGACACAATTGTTCTCCATTCTTACTCTGAGATTTCTCAGCTAAGGTGGATTTTGAATGGAGGCAACTGGAGGTTGCAATTGTCCTTGTGTCCTTGTAGCATTTCATGGAAGCAGACAAAGATGCTGGGAACTTCCTTAACTCTAACAGACATATCTCATAAAAAAAATACTGAACTCATATGAGGCACCTGAATCTCTACCCTGAAACTACACATACAAATGTTGGTCAGGAAAGTAAACTTATTTTAGGCTAAGTCAATTATTGTTCTTCAGTTACACAGTTAAGTAGTGAAAGGAGTCCTAAGAAAGAATAAGAGGAAGGGAGAAGTAGTGGGTAAATAAAAAAAAATAATAATCTAACACCCTCTAGTTTTCCCCGTTTTTTTGGGAAATAGAGAGTACTTTGGAATTTTTAAATGGACAAGTGAAGAAAGGCTGTTAACTGTGTCAAAAGGCACTGTTTGTTACATCAAATGATTATATACTCTATGCTTTCTCTCAAGCAGTTTGAGAGCTGTTTTTTACTTCCTTGCCTGTTTTGGGTAACCGTTTTTATCCATTGTATATAACTTCTGTGACTTTACAGAAACCAGGAAGGTAACTCCATCTGTACTACCTGAGAAACTGACCTGGAAATTCTTCCTGTCAACGAAATTAGTGCATCCTGGAAAAAGTACCACATAAATTGTAACTGGCCAAGTTCAACTGATGTAGAATATTTATGTAGAAGATTGTATATTCTACATGGTGTGAAAGCTGTTGGAGGCAGTATTATTGTCATATTCTGTAATGGGAGACATGTAATCTGTAAATTATTTTTTTTTAAATAATATCAATTACTCTTGACATTTTATGATTTCAGTGGGTGGGTGGGTGAATGTTGACTGTAAGGAAATTAAGTCCTTGAAAGGTTAAGCCTAAGGTTGCCTAGGAAATTCTTGAAGAGAACTGAAATTCCCAAACCATACAATAGTGGTAACAGAGGATTACACAAAGCTTATATCCCTTAAGAACATCCATTCTGTCTATTCTTATTTTTTATATAGTTACTGTAACATTCCTTTAGGAAGTCCTTGGTTAGTGACTCTCCCTTTGAAAGGAGGAGGGATATTTTTCCTTTTCTGGCTGTCCTTCTGGGCTTGTTATGGTGTACAAGAATGCAAGATTGCAGGGTGTAATATGCAAGAGATTCACATCAGAAAACTTGGTTACTGAAGTTTATGCAAGAGACTATGAAACCGCAGTAAGCAGCGTTGAGAAGACAGCCATGCCTCAAAGGAGATAGATAGAATGCATAGAGATATAGACATCAGAGGCAAATGAGGTGGATTTGCTTTTAGTGATTAAGTGACTGGAAGAAGTTGCTCTAAACATAAGATAAAAGGGAAAATAAATTTATTAATGTTAAATTTTTTGGAGGTTGTAGTCAGGAACATCTGCCTAAGACATTCTGTCCCTGGCTTCATTTGGAATGAGGTTTGAAAGTAAATACAAAGCTTTTGAAAGGAACAAAATGCTGTAAGAGTACCGCCAGCTTCATTCCTGGCTTGCACTCTTTTCACTCCCCCAGTCTGGAAAGGATTTGTAAAGGTCACACAAACAGGAACTCAGATTGTGGTGTTTATATGTAATTAAGGTATAAATATTGTTCTTGTGAAAAGAAGAACCAATATGGTATGAACTCAGCAACGTGCTGGAGGCACTGGAAAACCAGAGCACTACGTGAGAGAATTGACTGGAAATCCAAAGATTTTTTGACTGAAGAGGAATATAATAGGCTGAGGTTCAAGGTGAAGACTTCAGCCCCCCTGAGAGTATTATTTAAGGAATAATCATAAGGAGTGGTGCAATCCTTATCAATAAAATAAAGCAAACTTCTCTTTATCCCTCTGCTACAAGGGAATCATAAAGTAAGTATCTTTTATGTTTAGTGACACCATCCATGGGTGCACAGCTACTCTGCAAGCAGCTGTGTTAAGGTTGCAATGTTTGGTATAGCGGCCGTTAGCGGGGCTGTATTAGCATTAAGATGGCAGTAATCAACTGTTAAACACCACCTCCCACCGGGTTTCCGAACCTGCCAGACAGGTGAGTTATACTGGGAATGGGTTCTGGAAATAATTTGTCTTTTCTCTAAATCAACTATGACTTCAGAAATACCTTTCTGTGCTGCAGCAGAGAGTGGATGCTGCGGTGTGTTAGCAGTCTTTGACTCGGGGAGTGCAGGGGCTGAGTGGAGCACTCACACTGCCGCTTCCCGGTTTCTGCATGGATTAAGGTCTATGTGTGAGCCAAAGGACCACAGGCTGCCATCCAGCAAGCACCATGTTCAACCATTTAGAATATCAAAACCTAATATATTTTCATTATGAATTTCTATTGCAAAGTGAGTAGATGACATGCATTTCTCACCCAGGAGCCATAAACTAACCTTAGGAGTTTGACAGATCAGTTCCCCCATTCACACCTGTAATTTTAACTTTTTGCTGTCTGGGTCACATGCCCAGCTTCTCAGCATCTCATTGTGTTAATATAGAAATTTGTGCTCCTGTATCTATTAAAAACTTTACTAATTGTCTATGAGGACCAACTGGAATTAATATGTATGGACCATCATCATTTATCCACTGATAAGCCTCTACTTTCCAGACACGCAGGCCCAATCGCCTTCTGGATATCACTCATTTTTTGACTTTGTGTCCTGCAATTCCTCCTTAAGAGGGAGAAAGCGATTGTTCTCCTTCAAAGAAGTTGAATTACAGTCTCTGTTTTCACTGTTATCTTGTCTCTGGAATGCTTCAGTCAGATTCAAAATAACACCAGTAGACTGACCTTGAATCATGGCTCTGGGAATGCCTGGTGCTATGGCTTTCCTCCACAATGCATTCCTTGGCTCTGTTTGTAAGTTTATATTTCCCTTTGATTTAATTTCTGTTCTGTTTCATGGGTCTTACTTTGTGATCTTCTCCCTGGGATTTCTGGCTTTGTTTTCCAACTTCTGCTTCATCCCAGCCCATTTCACGGCAGTAGTTAACTATGTTGTGCATTAATTCTGCCCATGTAGGAATCGGCCTGAGAGGGAGATTGCCCTGTGCATTTAATTCAGTTTCTCTTCTAATCTCATCCCGTTTTGCAGCTAGATGGGGTTTAAGAACTGCTGGGGCCCCTCTGATCAGTGACTTTAACATTGCAAAATCTACTACAGCAGATAGAGGAGCATTGTGGCATCCTCATTCATGCATGGCTTGTATGCAGGTGGCTTTTGGGATGGCTGTGGATAACTGAATTAGAGAATTTATGGGAATTAGGGAGGGCTCAGCCCGCTCCATGGCATCAACTCTTCCTGCCCAGTAAGCTACTCAGCTGGTGATAGAATGCGGTGTATCCGCTGGGTCAGGTCCTAAATTTAAGAAAACTCCTGGACCCCAGTGGCCGCTGGCTTCACAAAGGCCTGCTGTGATAGGACAAGGGGCAATGGACTTAAGTTGAAGAAGAGTAGATTTAAGTGAATATTAGAAAATATTTATTTACTCTAAGAGTGGTGGAACACTGGATCAGGTTGCCCAGGGAGGTTGTTGAGGCCCCTTCCCTGGAGATGTTCAAGGTGAGGCTCGACGAGGCCTTGGGCAACCTGGTCTAGTTGGGGGTGTCCCTGTGACTGTGGGGAGTTGGGACTAGATGACCTTTGGAGGTCCCTTCCAGCCTGGATGATTCTATGATTCATCCTGGCTTAACATTACTTGGTCACCACCACTTAAGCATACTTGCCACAAGTATTCAGTTTTAGTTTCACCCGGGTTTCTACTATATTTCTCTTGCAAATTTGTCAGCTGCAACAGATCCCAGGGGCTAGTTCATGTAGTATGCCATGGATTACCACCCCAAGGTCCCACAGTTACCTCTGTTTTGATGATGCGTCTGGCTTCATATTCAGGAGGATTTGTGGGGAACAAAGGAATGTCTTCTTCTGACTCGCTGTCATTGGGATCACCCCAAATAGCTCCATCCCAGTCTTCAGGGGATACTATCAGTTTCCTAATCTGTACAGTGTCAAGGGGCTGGGGAGCCTGTAGAATCATCATTTCAACTTTTTCTCCCAATTTTTGCCTTTTCTTCTTTTCTTCCTGCGGTTGTTTCCACAACTGTTTGTTTTCAAAAGCAGTAATTCAGTTGCTGCTCTCTATTTCTTTCTGTAGGTCATGCTCTCTCCTTTTCTTAACTTCCCTGTCTTGATTCATGGCTTCTAAAGAAGTGCCTAACATCTTGCAGATAACTCCCTTATCTTTACCATCCTTTGTGCAGCCTCTAATTTTTTTTAGGTGCTCTTCAACAGCTTCCCAATAGTACCAGTTACCATGAGCCCACTCTTCTGAGAATTTAAGGCTCAGGTTCACTCCATGCCTCTGTAAATAATCAGTGATAAAGCTTGGCATCCTGCCGACTCACCAGGTATCACAGGTGGAGTGATTGACTTCACTTGTAAGAGAGCAGTAATGAAGTATTTATTAAGATGAAACAGAGATTTAACAAA
>VZRU01011023.1:10579-23479 GCA_013398155.1 Pedionomus torquatus | reverse complement strand
GCATCTGATGTTCTGATGGCCCAGGCCTGAGCATGAGGGGGGAAGGAGGGGAAGAACAGGGCAAGCATACCGCCACAGGCAGTTAAATGGAAAAAAACAATAATTTGAGGTTCAATAAGGCCAGGTGCCAGGTCCTGCATTTTCGTCATAACAATCCCAGGCAACGCTACAGGTCTGGGGAAGAGTGGCTGGAGAGCTGCCCAGCAGAAAAGGCCCTGGGGGTGTGGGTGGACAGCCGGTTTAACATGCAGCTAACAGCAGTGTACGCATGCGGCCATGAAGGCCAACAGCATCCTGGCTTGTATAAGGAATAGTTTGGCCTGCAGCAGTAGGGAAGTGACCGTGCCTCTGTACTCGGCACTGGTGAGGCCTCATCTCGAGCACTGTGTTCT
The DNA here is from genome assembly GCA_013398155.1 of Pedionomus torquatus. Taxonomy (NCBI): domain Eukaryota; kingdom Metazoa; phylum Chordata; class Aves; order Charadriiformes; family Pedionomidae; genus Pedionomus; species Pedionomus torquatus. The sequence continues at coordinate 23,087 of VZRU01011023.1, read as the reverse complement.
CTTCTGGGCCCCTCACTAGAAGAAGCTCACTGAAGTGCTGGAATGTCTCCAGAGGAGAGCCACCAAGCTCATGAGGGGTCTGGAGAACAAGTCATATGAGGAGAGGCTGAGGGAAATGGGCATGTTTAGTTTGGAGAAGAGGACGCTGAAGGGAGACCTCATTGCCTTCTACAGCTACCTGAAAGCAGGCTGTAGAGAAGTGGGTGCTGGCCTCTTCTCCCAAGTGAATAATGACAGGACCAGAGGAAATGATCTGAAGTTGCAGCAGGGGAGGTTTAGAATGGATATTGGGAAGAATTATTTTATCAGAAGAGTCGTCAGGCACTTGAATGGCCTGCCCAGGGAGGTGGTTGAGTCACCATCCCTGGAAGTATTTAAGAAAAGTGTAGAGTCTCTTTGGTAGGAGTTTAGGGCACAGTGCGCAGAGGGGTGTGGGTAGCGGTTGGAGGAATTAAGGAGTGGAAGAGTGAGATGGAATGTTGTGGATATTAATTTAGGTTGTAAGCAGTAGAGCTAGTGGCACACACTCTTATGTTCCCTGTGGAGCAGTCAGCTCGTGACACAGGTGTGAAAGCGTATTTTTGTGTTGCTTGTCATGATGCATAGTTCTTTTAGACTTCTGCATGTGTATTCACACACAGACTGCATGCAGGAATATTTTTTCTTCCTTGGTAGCACACATGGCAACATGTTCTTTGCCTTCATTCGAGGGCTACAATGTAACCAATTGTTTCTTTTCTTTAAGAACTGCCCGAGACTGCCTTAATTGAAGAGGAAGTTCAAGAGCCGGAGACATGGGCCAGGCCTCTGGTACACCTCTGGCAGACCAGAGTACCCAATTTCAATGCTGAAAAAGAATACAATGCAGCTTGTGCAAAAAAGGAACCACACTGCGCCATTTGTACTCTCCTCATGCCATACTACAAGGTAAGCAAGATCCTAATAGCTCTATTTCTGGGTGAAGTTTGAACTAGCTGTCCAGTAAATTAGAAATAAGATAAGCTTATCCAGTTGATTTGCATGAGAAGTAAATAAACTAAATATTGTTAAAATTGGAAATGGCACTCTGTTCACCTGCATGTATCCTTGGCTGCAGACAGTATATACCTTCTGCTATGGTCTGTGTAGCACCGGTGTTCATATGTGTGTGTTTGTCCTTGTAGTTACACTTTTGGAGGTGGTGAATGCACATAGGTTTGTATCTTTTAACTATTTCCTTAAATGTCCATCATCAAATGCTTTTTATCAGAGCCTCTCCTATGTCTGCTTCCTTCAGTTGTTGAAGAAATAAGTGTTTTCACAGTACTTAGGTCTTCTAAAGAATAATGTTCCCACAGAAGCAGTCTAGTGCAGATCACTGTTTGATACTGGCTTGTGGAATTTCTGTGTCACATGTTAGCTAAAATGCTGCCATAAAACCATGGTACCAGTTCTGAAGCTGCTAAACTAGAATCCCCTTGGCATAGAAAGAAAACTTTTATTGCTTTACTGGACCCACTGGACTGGCTCAAAGGGAGGTACAGAGATCCAGTACCATTGAACACAGCTGCAGTAACACTAGTTTGCAGGCTGAGTGCTAGTCTGGATTTCACATTTATTTGAACAGTCAAAGAACTGTAGAATGTCTGTGATAGATACCTAAAAGCAGTTAATTTTCTCATGAAAGTGTTACATTGTTTGTGGAAGAGCTGGGAGGGGAAAAGTCATTTTATCATTGCCAAAGAAAGGAGTCAGTCTTACTCTTCCTTTTTACTTAAATATAAATCTTGTCTATTTTCCAGCCAGACAATCGTGATGAAGAGAGTCATACTTTTGGGGAAGCAAGCTCAGCAGGAACATTGATGGCTGAAAATGAAAAGACTAAACCTCTTATTCCAGAGATGTGTTTTATTTATAGTGAAGAAAACACTGAAAACTATCCGTCAAATGCCTTTATTGAAGAAGATGGAACAAGTCTTCTGATTTCTTGTGCAAAGTGTTCTGTACGGGTTCATGCAAGTAAATAAATTAATTGTTCAGTTGGCAGAAATGTAATTTAAGGTTTTGTATTACTGATAAATAATAGTTAACAAGGGTTCTGTTATGTTTTCAGAAGTACTTGAAGAACATTTCCGTATGTATTACTTCAATCACTGGGTAAACTTTTTTAAAACTACATTACATTTCCTATTACTTGTAAGTGATTGCTGTGAAAATAGTGAAGAATTAACAAATTTAAAATAATCACAGACTTCTGATGCTAATGCCAATTCTGAGCTGTTAAATTCCTTTTTTACTTCTCATATTTGAAACGACTGTGTGATGTTAGTATGTCCTCATTAACTAGTCAGGGTGAAGTCCTGACAGATTTGAGGACTTGTAGATATTGCTGTTGGCTTTAGGTATGCAGCCATTTCCTTCTCTTTGCATTATTTTTATTTCAAGAGTGACTGATGAAAGCATGGGTTTTCTGCAGTATCTTTTGGAAACAGTAGGGCCTGAATAGTTAACTCTAAGAAGCCTGTGTGAAATTCTTACATGGAAGTGTGGTAAAATTGCATAGAATAAATGTCAGTACTTTAATTACAATGGTATATTTTTACTGCAGGGAGAATTTTTGCTATTGAACTGACAGAAAATGAGACGTTCCCTGGAGTTTGTGGTTTTATTGTTGTCTGGGGTGAATTTTTTTTGCTTGGTTTTCAGTTTGGTTTGGTGTGGGTCTCTTTGATTTTGATTTTGTTTTTTCTTGGGAAGAATGTATGTGTGTCTAATTTAGGTATTTCATAAACTAGGGAATTAGCAGTAAGCTGAGACTGGAAAAGTCTCCTTGATCATAGGAGATATGTTTTACTAGTGTTTGTACACAGTTGAATTGAATGACATCATAGATAGAAAGGTGGAATACAATAACCAATCCTGCTCTCTTATTCTAGGTTGCTATGGGGTTCCTTCTCATGAAATCCATAATGAATGGTTGTGTTCCCGATGCAGAAAAGAAGCCTGGACAGCTGTAAGTTTCACATGTTGCTAAGTTTTCTAACACATTAGAGATTAAGGCAAAGCAAAAAGGAGCACATGCATGATTGCATGTGGAATTTAGCCTCTGTATTTTTTCTGCATGCACTTTTGTTGGAGAAAAATTATTTAATCTAATAAAAAATTATTAGATTTCAGTGTAAAACGCAATAGCATTTTGATAGACAAACTTGGAGTAGATTTAAATTTAAAAATTGAAATTGAAATTTGAAAATTTAAATGCACATAAAAGAGAGCAAAAAGGAGATTTCTTCTAAATATTTTATTCTTTTGGCATATATATGTAGGCATCTGGAGAAAAAAGCAAGATAAAGAGATTAATAAATTACAGTCAAGAATTAAATTGTTCTTTTATAGCACTTAAGGTTTACAGTACTGTATAATCAAAAAAGGTTTCAATTGTGAAGCTCCTAAATGACTGTTAGTTTGTTTAAAAAAAGTATGAAGTGGTTTTGTCTGTCAAATAATGAATAGACAAACAACTAATAGTTTATAGAATCCCTAGACATATACTCATTATAAAAAACACCTCACTTAAAATTTTCCATTTCAACAGTCTTATCAGTTGCCTGGATAAGTCATTTAATACTTGTTTTACTAGAAACAGCTTGAGGAAGTGTGATAATCAGTTTTGATTGTAAATTAGCCAGCCTGCTGCCAAAGATTCCCTTGCATCTTCTAGACAGGTAGATCCCACCCCTCTCTAACAGGCCGTATTCATCAAAGAATGTCCTGTTGTTGTAAAAGCCAAAAGCCAGGAGTTAACATGTATTATCCATCCATTTCTGGCTGCTTGCTTTCCTCTAACTGGTAAAATGGAGGAGAAGATCACTTGTAGTTCTCCTCTGGACTCACTCCAACAGGTCCATGTCTTTCCTGTGCTGACGGCTCCAAAGCTGGACATGGTAGTCCAGGTGGGGTCTCACAAGAGCAGAGCAGAGGGGTAGAATCACCTCCCTTGTGCCTTACTTTTGTGACTCTGTTCTAGTCTGGTAAGGGTGAAGGGGAAAAGCAGAAGTCTATTCTAGCAAGTGACAGGTTGGAATTTAAGTCAGAATCTATTTATTAGTTAAACAGGGTTAGAAAGCCTTGCTTCTCTATCAAAACATTTTGTTATTTTCTTTTCTAGAGAGATACAGCTACAACACACAAATATGGGAATTCTAAGGAGAAGGTTCTTATTCATGAAATACCATGTATGACAGCAGTGCACTACAGCACACTTCTTAAAATCAAAAGTCACTGAAAAATAGTAACGCTAAATTTAGTCTTATAATTTGTTAATGCTGTGTTGTAGGAAGGATGCTAAAACTGTTCATACTACAAATGTTCTTGAAGTAAAGAGGACATTCAGTGCAGTGGCTGGTGAAAGAAAAGAACAAAAATAGTGACAGAATGACTTGCTTGACTCATTTACGTTCACTATGGGGCATGAAAGAGGGAACTAGGTAATATGATAGAAGAATAAAATGCTGGGGAGAAGATTAAAGCTTGACTTAGTGTTTTCTTTGAGAAACTTTTAGAGGGAAAATTTTCACCTAAGGACAGCATTAATTTGAGAAGAATTATCCACATTTTACTGAATCTGTTTAGTTTTATTCTCTTATGATCCATATATGTTTCTGAAAATAAGGAGGACCTGATTTTTAGGGAAAGTACTTTTTGCAAGTTATTTAAGGAGGTGAGTTGAAGCAGTGGAAGAGATACTAAAAAAATAGCTGAATGGAAATTTTATCTGAAGTGGTTTTAGAATTGGATTTTTGAAAATCACACTCTAGGAACTGGAGAAAAGACTCAGTGGGTTTCTGGAATTTTCTGTTTTAGGTGACAAAGTGATAGGAGTGAAATGGAGAACCAATTTCAGTGTGCAAAGGCTAGACAGTATGTGTTGTCCACTTGGACAATTTATTTAATGCAAGTTTTGGCTGTTACATGTTTAACTGAATTGCTGTGATTTTGTTATGTGTATTGATCACTGTACAGCGAAATCATTAGTGCTGACAACTTCATCTTCCTATATCTCTGATTCGGTGACTTGAGTGAAATGAATTTATACCCCAAAGAGCTCTTCATTCAGTTGTTTTTGTGGAATAGAATTAACATTCTTAGTGTTTGGGAAGATTTAATAATGTTTTAGACTGAATATACCTCACCAGTATTAATTTGACTTAAAACTTATCCTCCGTAGTCTGCTATCTTGTGTTCATTGTTATTGCATGTTGTTCACATGTCAATGTGAACAATTCATTGCTAGCTGAAAGATGTAGGAGTAACAGACAGAGGGCATCTGCTACACAGATTAAATAGCAAAAATTAAACAGTTTCAAGGGTCAGAATAACGCTCTGTTATTTACTCATATGTGAACGATACCCAATTCACTTTTGTAATAGTAGGATCTTTCAAAAGTGTTGAGATAGTGTAGCAACCTCAGAGCTATTAGGGATTACCCCTTAGGGTTTGAAGAGCTTAAGTGAGGTGCCAGCAGCCTGGAAAATTTAATGGTGCTTTTTAAGAAGGCAGGAACTGGATGACCCAAGGAGTTAAGTGTCAGTCAACTTATTTTGGATTCCAAGAGTAATATTAAACAAATGATGACTGTGTCAATTTCTAAACACCTAGACAAAAACAGAGTACAGAGAAATATGTATAACTGATTTTTTTTTTGCTGTAACAGCTCATGGGAATAGCAAATAAGTAAAAAAATTCATGTATCCTAGCTTCCACAGGCTTTTGATAGTGTTTTGAGTTCTGATACTCCAGCAGCAGCAGAGAGAGGATGTAAATCAACAGTTGCTAAACATACAGGAATGTGTATTGCTTTCAACCCTCAGTAACTCAGGCCACCAGCCATCATTCTCGTGAGAGCATTAAAATGATGAAGAGTAGTAAAGTTTAGTGCATCATTTGCTCATTATTTTTCATGTCCTTATGGAACATAGGTAGAAATCTAATCTGGTTTACTTTAAGCTGTTGTCCTAGTTTGAGCAACACAGGATTAAGTTCTCTTTTATTTCTCAGTAAGGTCTCTTCTAATTATAGGGAAAACTGCGTTTTTAGAATACTCTAATGTCTGAATTTCTGAAAATACTTACTTTATAGTCATCTATAGTATGCAAGTTTTAAGGTCTCAGTAGGTTCAAGCTAGCCAGATGCAGGGATGAGGAGGAGTACAACCTGGGCACTTTGACCCAAGCTGGCCAACAGAATTATTTCATATTGTCATTGTCACTTTCACTATAAATAAGAAAGTTTGCTGGGTAGCTCTCTATCCTTTGTTGGTGTCAGTCCTGAGAACTTCTTGCCCCAGTGCTGACCCCTGGGGCCTTCCCTTCCTCCCAGAGCCATAGTGCTCATGGTGTCCAACATTTCCTATCCACTGCTGGGAGTGCACAGCTTCCTACTTAATGGAATATATAAATAAATGGAATATATAGGTAATGTGGTTCTCTGTTAACCATCTTCTGTACATCTATAAAAAAAAGACAACTTAATTGAATATGTTGCTTCCTACTGATGGAATTGCTCAAGTATAATCCTTGTACATTTTATATTGGTCTCAGGATCATTATTGTTTTTTAGTGTTATTAGTATTAGTTATTTAATCTTATTCTATTTAATCTATTCATATTTCAACCCTCAGGTTTCCTTGTTCCTTTCTGATTCCTGTTCCTGAGCAGGAAGGCATCATCAGATTATAGAACAGTTGTCTAAACAATGGTGAATTGTTGTGGGTTCCTCAAACCATAACAGTTGTTTAAGGTGATTGCACAGGAGATGGAGGAATGTATTTCATGTGAAGCTACCAAAGTGTTAAATTTACAGAATATATGAAAAGCTTTTTCAAAACTGTCAAATGTGCTTCAGGTATTACTCAAAATACTATTTTCTTCAGTTATTTCAATATTTCTTTCATTGAAATGAAAGGATTAATAAGAAGCGTTCCTGATGCATTTTCTCTAAATTCAAGGACCGTTGGCAATGAGTGGGATGAAGTTTACTAATTTGGGCTAGGATTACTGGATTACTGATTTGGATTGGATGCAACTACTTCGTAGGACTACGGTAATATCACTATATTGAAGAAATAATGTAAAAGGAATCACAGGGAATCCAACAGAGATAGTTAACAATACTTAGAGAGGAGTTACCAGATACATATGTGCGAGATGGGAGTGTCTACCTAAGCAGTAGCTGCTGCTGCTAGCTGCAGTTGTGATCACTCTGGTCTCAAACTGATGATAGGTCACCAGTTCTACAGAACCTGAACCCAACATCAGGTTGTTTAAGCTTCATATGGGAAGTAAAGTCTGAAAAACACACAGAACAATCTTTTTGCTCTCTTCAGCTTTGATAAGAGCTAAAGAACTATGCTTAATATTGGACACTCGTGGTTCAAAAAACATGGGATGGAAGTATACAAGAGGTGTGAGTGAAATTGCAAAACACTAACCTGAAAATTCTTTTAATCCTTCGTGACAGACTTCAGTCGTTCCCTAAGGGAGAATTGAAAAGAATTTAGCTTCTTAGTATAGCCAAGGGGAGACAGAAAGGAAGTAAGTTGCACTCTGTCCTGTAAAATTATATATGTATGGCACAGTTGAACACAGTCGATTGACATTCTCTCATTTTAGGGACAAGATGACTTGCAGGAGTTCTAAACTTCATCAACACAAATTTCTGTTAATACCAGGAAATTATTCAAATATATATTTTTAAAAATAATGAATTGCTGGATTAAGTTACATAGAGTTTTTTTAGAGTCTGCTCCTTCATGATTTTTGAAAACATGTTGTCAGGAATAGTTAAAGAAGACTTGATGGTGCCTTGAGGCAGAGGAATAAAATAAACACTGAGATTTCTTTTTTCTGTGGTTCACTTTGTCCTGTTAGAATAGTATTATTCATTGTAAAGCAATGTGACTGCAGTTCTCTTTAGAGAAAAAGTTATCAGTTTGATACACAAATTTATTCATCTATTTTTGCTTGTATGGAACATCATTGCTGACATCAGCATGATTAAGAATTGCTGGTACTTATTTTGGTCCTTTTTGTCATTTTACAATCATGTCTCTGTCTCTTCAGAGTTTGGACAATAACCTTAGATTATCCTAACAGCTTTCACCTGAAAATAGTACAATACTTTTACCAAGGCTTACCATTCATTATACTTAAGATAAATCCAGTTCTCTTTTAACCAATCTTCTGTACATCTATAAAAAAAAGACAACTTAATTGAATATATTTCTGCTCAGAGTACTACTTGCCCTTTTAAAAAATCTGCAACTTATATTAGTTGTGCCAACCTGCAGCTCAAAGTTTTATGCTATCTTTGAAATATAGGCATATGTTTCTTTTTTAGCTCCTTTTCTTTCATTTAATTTTTTTCTGTATCTGTTGATATACATATAATATTTTAATTGTATTTTAAATTGCGGTGTGGTACCATAAGTTTCTCTGGAGTGAGAGAAGTAATTAAAGAAAATTACTCATATGCACATTTTTTTTTTACTGTAGGGAATATAGAGTGAATGCATTTTAAATTCCAGCTAGCACAGTTCAGACTTCAAATGAAAAAAATTGTATTAATCTTAATTCTTGTTAAGGATAAGCATTCCTAAAAACTGCAGCTGTTGCAGAAGATGTGAAACTGTAATTTGACTCACTGTGGGAATTACATATCTACATGACTTTAAAAATTCAATTCTTGCATCAGAAAAGTGTACAAAATGAAAAGATTTAATTATCAGTAAATACCTGTTCCCTGAAACTCCAGCTTCTTGAATGTCTGAAATTGTTTGCTGCCTTCCTCACATTGATTCCTAGAAGGAGGAGATTTGGCTGAGAAATGCCTGTGTGAGAAATTCCCTTCTGGATAGACTTTAAATCATGAAAGGAAAGTTGATTGGAAAACAAGAAGAAAGAAAAGTTTTGTGCAGTGGAGACTAAACTGGAAGTAATGAAACATTGGTTCAAAGTTCAGAATTCATTTCTTAGAATGGAAGGTTCCTTCTCATTCTTCTCCTTACATAATTAAGTATTGGTTTTAGTTCTGTTAAATAATACTTAAACTCCCAGCAGTTATGTTAACTCTATAGAAAGTTTGGTCTCCGGTAGGTTTTTGTGTATCAGAATAATTTTGTGTATCAGAACAATTTTGCAAAGCACCAAAGTAAGAAACCACTATAGAAATCAGAACTGTATTAATAGGTGAATGGAACTGTATTATGTAACAGTAACAACTATGAACATCATTAAAATATGTAAACATGCCTAAGTGAACTTGGATTTACAGATCCAAGCTTTTCTCTGATGGAGATTCTATTTTTATAAGAAACTGCTTTTGAGATTCAGAAGCATACTGTTTTCTAGTAGTTGCAGTAGTAGTCTCTAAGTAGCTGAAGTAGTATGCTTTACAATATTCTATGGTAAATTTTCACCTTCCAGGATGTACCTGGATCCATGATAATGTCGCATATCTTTATATTCTACTAGGCAGTAGGTCCTGTTTGATAACTATTATTGACAAAAAAGAAGAGTGGTACTGAATTTATCTATGCTAATGGGCAAAAAATAGCCATAAATCAATCCCCCAAAACAATTAAAAAATCCAACCATATTAAATAAGTCATCTGCATGGGTTCTGAAAGTGTAACTGTATTCATGCAAAGTGCCTTGATTGAGAACAAATGCCTCATTAATCTTAAATGCTTCATCTAAAGAAACCTAGTGAAGTCAGGAAGAATAATGACTGGCATTAGAGAGAATGCAACGAACTGTACAATGTGCAAGGATGTGGTCACCTAGTAGTTAGAGTATGTAAACATAAGTACTTTTATTATTTAGAGGACAAAAGGATTTGGTACAGGAAAGAGAAAGAAGAACAAGGAAGAAAACAGGTAAATGTACTTCAATGCCTTCATAATAAGCTAGGTGTTAGTAAGGCTACAAAGGAAGCCGCATGACTTTTCACACATTGTTCTAACCCACCATAGTACTACAGAAATAGTTCAGCACCTAATCTGGTCAGTTGGCACTGCTTTTGAGAACAGATCTTGTGTTGAAGATGAGGTGTTAAACAGTTTAGCAGAATTATTTTTTCTGCAGGTGAGCTTTTTCATGCTTTGTATTTTACTCTTGGTATTCAGACTTCTGGGTTGTTTATATTTTGTGTTTAGAGTAGCCCTTTACATTAGCTGAAGGATTTTTTTTTTAAATTTTTTTTGCAAGGCATCAGAAAAGCGGCACGTAAGAGCTTTCTGCGTTCCAGCTCAGAAATTGCCGTGTTTCACCCTGCTGAAAATAATGATTTTGAACAATCTTTTTATAGTGATGCCTTTCTCACTGATACAGTGTCAGCATTTCCATTCTAAACTCCTGTTTTCAGAGCCTGATAACTGCCAAAATTAACTCAGTACATGTGAATTGGTTTACAGTGTCTTAATTTTCAAACTGATTTTGCTACCAAGCTTTAAAAGCATTGGGATATTGTTAAGAAAATTAAATTTTTAGGCATATCTATCTATAGCAGGAAAGGTTAAAAGCTTAAGTTTTCTGTGTTTCCTCCTTTCCTCCTTTCTTTCCAGAAAATGAAGGCCTGAGTTTTTTTGAATTTTTTATTTTATTTTATTTTTTTCTAAACTATGGATTTCCCTGAAGCTTTTCTGCAGAAAAGTAATTTACTGGGACAGTTACTTCTAAATGCTGATGGTAACCATATGTGGACATGGAACTGGGGAGCATATTTCTTTGTGGTTTTGACATTAGTCTACTATCAGGATATGCATTGCTTGTAAAAACCAGTCTGTGACACAGCATATTTTAACAGATTTATAAACACTGAGTTTCCCTGATGCTGTCACAGAAACTGGATTGAAGACCTTTAAACGTGGAAAATACCGTCTTAACCTAAGTGGCATAATGCTCAGACCCGAAGTCCATTTTGACCCCAGATTCCCTCTTTTGCAATTCACCAAGTCAACCTTTGCTGATGATATCTGTATGAAAAGACTTGATAGCTTTGGGCACCTCCAGGTGTGTGGATATTCTCATTTTACCAAGGAAGCTGTTGTCCATTCCCTGCAGGATGAAGGAGGATTTCAATCAGATGCAGCTTTGACTCTGGCCCTGCTTGGAGCTGGAATTGGACCAGAGAACCTCCACCAATCTTGCCAATCTAAATTTGTCCTCAAAACTGTTATCTGATCTCCAGGAGTACTACTGCAAAATCATTGAGGGATTAAAAAAATTTTAAATAGCCAGTAACAGAGTATTCTCTTTGTACAGATGCTGCTAGGCTGTTCTCCTGAAGTTACAAATTTTAATCTGAAGATGTTCAGGTTTAAATCTAATATATATTGTCACTTCCAAACATAGTCTTAAAATGAGAATGCTCCTACATATTTTTTATTGGTAATTCCATTTTCATTTGTGTGTTTGCTAATTGTTTAGACTTAGTGTTACCCTCTGGCTGTGATTTTCACAGTTTCATTATATTTTGGAGGAAGAATGATCAGTTTTGCATTTTGTACCTAATTTCAATATTTACTTATTTATTTTTTAAAACAGCTAATCTCAGTCCTTGGGACTTTACTTCAAAGGGTGAATTTGTAATCTTTCTTGTTTGGATGTTTAGGAACATTTGTTTTTTCTACTGCAAACATTTTCTAACACTTCATGACCAATAACCACTATTGCAGAAATATTTCATATTCATCCATTTCATACTTTATATGTGGTTTTTACTGCAGATTCTAGAAAGGAGACATAGGCCTCCTTGTCATGTGTGGGAGTTATTTTTAGACCAACTACTTGTAATAAGTGTTTTGATTCTTATTTCAATCTCGGCCTTACCAGTTTCCAATCCTTCTCTGGCTGCAGACTTCTCTCCCTGCTCCCATTCCCCATCTCACCTCTGTTCCCTTTCCTTATCCAGTTCTCTGTATCCCAGCCTGCTTCCTCCTGCTTTTTGCATTCTTGCAGATCACTGTTCTCAATAATGCTATGTCATATGTGGCACAAGAAAACATTATTTGGCCTGTATATTACTGCCTCAGCCTGACATGATGAAATTACAAGGAAATTTTAGGCCATCCCTGGATCAAGGGCAGCACAGACTGAATGTTTGCAGGATTAAGCTCCAAAAATGCCTGCAAGGGCCGCAATGCCATATCCAAATACACATCTGTCTTAATACTGTTAAGAAGGGTGACCTTGGGCATTACAAGGCAATTGTGAGAGATGTTGGGAGACTAAGGGCATCAATTTTCAGTTCAAAGGTTTCTCTAAGTAAACCCCACCATAGTAGCTTGAAGGAAGCAGAAGGTGGTTATTGTCCTTAGCCATACAATTTGTATATATTTGACTTTGCAAAGTTTAAGATCATAGTATCGTAGGATGGTTAGATTTGGAAGGGACCTTAAAGATCATCAAGTTCCAGCCCCCTCTGCCATGGGCAGGGAGAGCTCCCACTAGACCAGATTGCTCAAAGCCC
>VZRU01011023.1:293-10454 GCA_013398155.1 Pedionomus torquatus | reverse complement strand
CTTGGTTGAACTTCATGCCATTTGCATTAGCCCACCTCTCCAGCCTGTCCAGGTCCCTCTGGATGTCATCCCTTCCCTCCAGCGTGTCCCTTGGTGGTGTCGTGCACCACCAAGCTTGGTGTCATCAGCAAACTTGCTGAGGGTGCATTCTATCCCACTCTCTATGTCTCTGACAAAGATATTAAATAGCACAGGTCCCAGCAATGACCCTTATGGGACACCACTCATCACTGTCTGCCACTTGGACATTGAGCGGTTGACCACAACTCTTTGAGTGTGGCCATCCAGCCAGTTCCTTATCCACTGAGTGGTCCATCCAGTAAATTCATAACTTTTCGATTTTGAGACTAGATGAGATTTGTGTTTTGATTACTTCAAATTTTCTATGAAGCAGCTACTTCTAAATGAGACTAGTGAATCGGTATTATTGTGACACAACTTTGTAGGAGGTGACTCTTAAACCTGAAAACAACTGTTCTGACCTCTTATTAGAAATACTTGGGAAAAAAAACCAAACCAAAAACAACAGTCCTAACCACATAAGTTAGATTTTTGTGTTCCTTAAGACACCAGTCAGAGTCAATAAAAAAGCCAGGGAAAATAGTGGATGAAAACAAAATTGTAAATACATTGTTGACTGGATAAATAGTGTCCTACTTAGTACAGAAGACATTATCAAGACTTGAACTGCTTCAAATGACTAGCCATAATGTATACTTACTTGAATTATTTAATTCTGGTAGGGCTGTTAAGTAAAGCTGCGATAATAAAGTTGTCACAATACCTTTATTGTAATAATATAAGGGCTGGAGAAGGACTCTTTGTCAGGAAGTGTGATAGGACAATGAGTAATGGTTTAAAATTGTAAGAGGGGAGATTTAGATTAGATCTTAGGAAGAAATTCTTTACTGTGGGGTGGTGAGGCACTGGAACAGGTTGCCCAGAAAAGATGTGGCTGCCCCATCCCTGGCGGTGTTGGAAGGCTAGGCTGGATAGGGCTTTGAGCAACCTGGTCTAGTGGGAGGTGTCCCTGCCTATGGCAGGGGGATTGGAATTCGATGATCTTTGAGTTTCCTTCCAACTCTAACCATTCTATGATTCTATGATAATAAGATAATAATAATGTTTGGTGAACACGTGGTTTGTTTTTCAGAATCACAAAGCTTACAAATGTGAAATTTTATTTTTATATGTATTATACATAATGTAAATTGCAGTGTATACCTACCAGTGCCAAGTAATGGTTTTTTCTAATATTTAGATGTCTTTCCTGAAACATTTCAAAATATGTTTTGTAAAGCTTTAAAATGGTAGGTTCACAGAATTTTGTTTAATTAAATATGGCAGATCTCACTGTTTTATTCTATTCTGTTATCCTCTTTCTACCACAGCCAGAAATTAATATCCAGGGAAGAATGTAAGTCTTGGCAAGCATTCTCTAATGCTCTCTCAATCTTATACAATGTACAAATAAGAAACTGCCTTAGCCAGAGAGAGTATCTTCGTACTTACTAAGCAAAAGGTAACCTTTGTTGGATTTCTCTTTCATGAACTCATGCAGCTTCTTTTTTCAAGTGATGTGAAATTTTAGCATCCACAATCGTATCCTCTGTGAAGAGCACTTTCATGGAGTTTCTTTTGTTTTGAATCTGCTGCTTTCTGTATTCCTTTGATAACAACCACCTAGCTATTGTATCGGAGTTCTTAGTCAAACCCTATCCAAGCCCTTACGATTTTAGTGGCATCTCTCAAACATCATGCTGTCTTCCCTTTCCTGGCCTGACCCACCAGAGCCTCTGTAGTTATCCATCGTGCAGAAGCTGTTGCAGCTGATGTTACCTGAATATAAGCTTTTCATCTTTTTTATTTTTTTTTATGAGGACAGCCTGTGAAATAAGTTTAATTGGAAGCAAATAATTGATAAATTATTGAGATATTCTGCAGGATGCAATTAAAATAGGGGAAAATGCAGGATTCTGCAGATATAAAGGAATGGGGAGCAGTTATTCCAGACAGTGCTGTAGAAAAGGCCCTGAAAGTTGCAGTGTATGATCTTAAGAAGTCACTACAGAACAAAGGTGCACACTGTGTGGACACATGTCCCTAGATGTAGGATGTGAGATGTATAAACTAAATGTGCTTTGACTGACATTACTGAGGCTTTGCCGTTGTTGCATTCCAGAAGGGAAAACATGGCCACAGATGAATACAGTAGGTGAAAAAATTGTGTTTGATTAACCTACTAAGGGGCTGTAAACGGAAAATGGCAAAAAGGAAAGGGACAGTCTGTTTTTCTTGTTTGTGATGCAAGTAAAAAAAAAAAAAAAAGAGGTAAGCTACCACAGGGAATCTTCTGGATAGCTGTAATGAAAAATTTCCTAATGGCAGGGATGTCAAAGAGATTGTTAGATTGATTGTGGAGACTACATTTTACCAGGAAGTTGTTGAAAATTTTTCAGACAAAATTCATTAGGAATAACATGGATTTTATTTTACCTTGTTTTCTTCCACTGATATAAGTCAATATATTTAATTTAACTGGATAAGTGCAATTCTTTGGAGATGCCATTATAAATTGTAGTCCTAGTGGAAAGACAAAACAGCAGTTTAACAAAAAGGGGAACATGTGAGTTATGTTCATAGTTGTCCATAAGAATAATCATTATATAACTTACTATATATCCCTCTGCTGTGGCTTGGCTGAACTCTGTTACCTTGCTATAACAAACGGCTTCCCATCTCATACAGAATGCTATTGCTGATGCAGTAAGTATGCAAATATGAAGTGTAAAAACTGCCTTGTATAAGCATTACTGTCAATATGACTTTGAATTTTGACAGTGTAAAAAATACTCAAAGACAACCAAATGCATTCATTTTAAAATAAAAATGAGTGTGAACCAGGCTTGAGCTGTGTGTGGTATTTATCCATGCAACAGTAATTAATATGCAGCTATGCCTGAGTAGCGGCATATCATTCCAAAAAAGGTGATCTGTCTTTTGGATATATGTACCAAAGGAAGCATGGTTAATTCACACTGACTTCAGGCTTTTGCTGCAGTCTCCAACAGTGGTTGAAACAGAGAAATGAAAAATAAATCAGATTAGGAATGCTGGTTGCAAAATGCAGTTTCATTGTAAGCAAGGGGAAGTGTTTAGTCCACAAACTGTGGATATGATATGTATTGTTATGAATAAAAAGTGTTGTCTCCGCAAAAAAAGCTAAAAGATGAAGTGAAAGTTAGTGTGCTAAACCTGGCAAATTATATGGAGACGTCTTACTTTATAGAGACACTGGAAGAAAGTTTTCTTTTGTAATTCTAGAATGTTATGGAGATTTTTTAAGCAGATGAGCAATTTAAAATGGTCTAAGATTTAATTTAGATAAGTGTAAAATAATATGCTTAAGAAATTTTTATTTAATGCAAATACAAATGATAAAATTACTTGTTTAAAGGATCTGCACAGTAATAGTGAATCAGAGATTGGACGTATTCTAAGGTGATGCTCTGCAATGAAATCTGTTCCTTTCCTGATTTTTATGCACAGGCTAACAGCAGACACATATGGGTGCACAAACACTTTCTCTTTGAGAACAGGGGTAATACTTGCTACTGCACATGTGATTTCAGTGCCATCCATGGAAGGTATACCTGTATTAGGAATGTTAGAAATATTAGGAATTAATCCCCTGTGTTTTCATTGCCTGTGTTAAATTGAAATTGGAGGTAAAATAATAACCGTGTTGCATGGATATAGATCAATACAGACAATGAGTTAGACAATGCAGACCTGATATACAAAATGGGCTTTAAGGCTGTGTGGTCCTTTCCACCCAGGTCTGCTGTGAACACCCATGAAATTTTCTAGTTCATACAGGCATAAATCGTTATATTCTGTATCCAGGAGGCAGTTAGCAGTTATTATCCACTGCCACTGTCTACTCACTAACGATTTGTGTAGGTGGTTTTTGAGAAGGGATTAAATTTGGTTCCTATAGGTCCTGCATAAGGGAAATCTTTTTCTGTCTGATAATGAGGATTCTCACAGCCACCTTCTCTTTTATCCTGGGTTGCATTTTTTTTTTCCCTTCTCCCGCTCCCCTTTTTTTTTAACCTAGTGTGAAAGCGCTGCAATTAGTAGGTGAGAACTATGACTTCTGTCTCCTGCAGTGTCTAGTTCAGAATTCTTTATTTTTACTGTGGTTATAAGACAGTAAATGTTTGGAATAAATTTGGTGGCAACATCTTTTTATATATTTTGGCTTAATTTATTTGTGGAACTTCTTTAGAACCTTGGATTTTCTCTCTAGTTGCATCAATAAATTACATAGTAGATTATTAGATCTCAGGTTTTCCTTAAAAGTAAAAAAAATACCTATTAGAAGCAGGAAAAGTTCATCATTATATAAGTAATGAAGTTCAAAGTAAACTGGCATAAGAATATCAAAGCGCCTAAAACAGGGATAAATCCACTACAAAATTGAGAAATAGTAAATTAAAGGATTTTTATAGCAAACATGAAGAAATTGCCTCAGTTAACAAAACCAAAAACTTGGGGGATCCACTGAACTTTTAAATTTGCAGACGGAGAATGAAACTTTCTGGTTCCAGCCTCCTCCTCACCCACTTCCTACCCCCCAGGATTTATGAGTCAGACTTGTGCTCTCTTCCCCAGACTGCAGATATTATTCTATATTATAAGTTTCACAGTCCTACAGGACTTCAAATTAATTTGAGATCAGATCTTCAAGAAGTCCTGTATGGTTCCTTTTTTAGGAGATTGTGGTGTTTACCTCTTCCTGAATGGCTCTTTCAATTTAAGTATTATTTGCTATGCTGCTTTGCTTATTTATTTTCTTACTCTCATGTGGTCATGGTGCTGTGTTCTGTTTTATTTTTAATGGTTTTATCTTGCACCTCCAACTGTCATATATAAAATTAAAAGGTTGGACCCATTCTGTTGGTCAGTGCCTCACTCATGTTGTGGTCAAGCCCTGTTTACAAACATAAGCAACACTGTCAGCAGAAAAGATGACCCATTCACTCAGGGTGTCCACATCACTAAAAGGAGGAGTTGAAGAAATAGATCTTTCCTCTGCTGATTTTTAAGAAAGATTCTAAGGTGAATCAGATTGAAGAGGATGCAGTGCTGTAGGATTACTCTCTTGTGCTAAGGTAGTCCTCAGGATTCTCAGGTAGGTTTAAAGATCTGCATACTGTTTCACACTGTAGTGTTCACATGTAAGTACTTGTCTTTGAGAACTGAATGCCAATTAGAAGCAAATTTCCCATTACAGCATTGGTATCTCACTAGAGACAGGTCATGGTGCCCATTAACTGTTTAGTGGAATTTTTCTTATTATTGCAGAATAATTTCAGCATAGTGAATTAAGGTGTTTAAAGCCTTAGTAAAGTGATTCCTTAGCACCTGTTGTAGGAAAGTCTTTATCTCGTGCCTGTGTAGTTTATTAAATTTTCCAAGTGGTGTTTTTTTCAAACCTAAATATATTCCAGGTAAGAAATAGAGCAATGGTTCTTTGCCTAGCTTGAGAATATACCTGTGTAGATGGAAGCATCTCATTACCCTAAGCACATCCAAAGAAGGGCAGTAGGTGGAAGGAAAATGTGAAGGTGGTTTGAATCACCTTTGCGAGTAGTCAAGGGAATTTCATATCTATAATTTGGCAAAAAAATACAAGAGGTTAGGATAACATAAGAATCTACAAATATTTGGAAAATAATTACATGATTATTAATTAGGGATGATTATGTGTAGTGGTTGAACAGCATGACAAAGGGTAATGATTTGAAATTGAAACATGAGGTGATACATTAAACTGAATTTGGTATGTGAGTCTACAATGGCATGAAGTTTGTTAACTTGATCTCACTTTAACAGAGAAGGTTTTTGTTTTGTTTGTTTTTGCCCTGCAAGGGCAACTTAAATTTAGAGGTTCAAGAGGCAAACTCTCTTTCTGAGTATAGATATACAGTCACAGGATATCTTGGCTTAGTTTTGTATGTTTGGTTCTTTGTAGAGACCATAAAAATGGAGACAGGAAGAAAAATAACCATTACCAGAAACTTATCCGTTTCTGTGAAGGGACATAGAAATAAAACAAAGGGAAAAGATAGATTGGGGAAAGGAGAAGACTGAAGAGAGAGAGAGGGGTTGGAAAGAGAGAGAAGGGTTGGAAAGTAGAAAAGCCTGTCTGTCTGTTCAAAGGCACAGTATTAAGCAGAGGTAGGAAAAGGCCTATTTGTTCTGCGTGTTTTCTGGGAACCACTGAAATATGTCTTCCTCAGTGCCCTAAGAGCTGATGGAGTTGTACGGAAGATCAAGGCAGTGAAGGTGTACTGTACAAAGGGAACTCTTGCAAAAAGCCTAACCTGCCCCATATATGCAGGTTTATATATTTGAGAACTGTCAACAGCAAGCAGGTTTTGCAAGTATTTGAGTTGAATCAATGGCTTGGAAATCAGTTTCTCAGCAACCTCTATTAAACTAATTATGTGTCATTTTACTTTGTTTTACCTTAGAAAACTGTGTGGCAATTCCCGCCTTTCTGTGGCAGTACTGATTAAATGTCATTTTATTTTATACCACTTTCAAAGTGATTCTGTCACTT
Source organism: Pedionomus torquatus (assembly GCA_013398155.1). Classification (NCBI taxonomy): domain Eukaryota; kingdom Metazoa; phylum Chordata; class Aves; order Charadriiformes; family Pedionomidae; genus Pedionomus; species Pedionomus torquatus. The sequence goes on along the minus strand of VZRU01011023.1, from coordinate 3,823 downwards.
TGTTTAAGAGTAATACTTAAAATTTATTTCTCTTTAGCTCTTTTGAGCTGTTGTTTTGGGTTTTTTTAATATTGTATTCCTGTATTTTTCCTGCAGTGAAATGCAGTGCTTGTAAGTGGCAGATTGTAACCCAGTAATTAATTACATTAGCAACTTATATATCCTTAAAATAAGCTGAATAAATCCGATTTTTAATCAGTTAATTAAGCTCACTGTTTTTCTAAAATATTTTTATTTTCAGGAATGCTGTCTCTGCAATTTGAGAGGCGGTGCATTAAAGCCAACTATTGACAAGAAGTAAGTAATACATACTTCAGGATTGTTTTAAACTTTATTCCCAATTCATTGCCATTTTTAAACCTAATTACTTTACAGTGTTCCATTAAGCTGAATCATTGTAGAATTGAAATTATTCCTGTTGAAATGTGCCACTGACATTTTGTGAAATAGTTAAATGCTAAACTGGACGTTTGTTTTAGTATTTAGTATTTGGGTTATTATTTAGTGTAACAACGTGCTTGTTCCAAATGCTGTTGCTGGTGGCCTTTATGTAAAGAAAGTGAAAGAGAGTTCATTTGTCATTTTTTGTTTGTGTGGGCAAGTCTTATCAAACAGCAAAGTGTATTTTCTTTTTTGGTCTTGAAAATTTGTGATTACACATTACATTCGAACTTCTAGAAACAGTATTTTTAATTAAGTCAAATAACATTAAAATGATTTTAGATTTTATTTAAAAGCTAATGAATCAAACATAGTGTTGGGAGTGGGGTGGTGAATAAAAATTTGCCATCTAGGACAGCTGAGATTCCTGCAGATTCCTGAATCCTGAGATTCAGCAGAACACAGAAATTGTTTCAAGTCTGTTGGGTTGAAAGATGTCATAGTATAAAGGTTTGAGTAAAGATTTATGGAAGAGGCGTTTTATTTATAGCATTTCTGTCCCATAAAACTGAGATGGTAAGACAATGTAGTTTTGCAGGCAGGCAGCAATGAAAAGAAAAAGTTGAAAAAAGTTAAATGTCTCAAGGCAAGCTTTGTTTCTGGTAGTTAAACATAAACAAAACTGTCACCATAATAAGATGATAGATGTACAAGCTTTACCTGCTTTCATTTGGGCTGAACTGTATAACCTGCTAATTGATATGTCATCTTTACATACAGCTCTTATTTCACACTTTGGCCAATACAACTTTAGCATCACATGGCACCAATTTGTTCAGTCCCTATATATCATATTATACTTTCCAGATGTGTTTGTCAAAGATGAGTTATTGAAATAGCACCACACTAGTGCAGGGAAGAGAAATTACATCTATTCTGCTGCATCACCCTCTGTCTCTTTTAGCGGCAGCCTGCATTTGTGTTAATCTGCTGAGGTGCTCATGTAATGTGTGTCTTTGGAGGTGTACAGGAAGTGGAGTGAGGAGGGTATTCAGGTCTTACAAAAAGGAGAAAATACTGTAATGAGAAAAGATGTGCAATGAATGACTGAGAATACAGCAATTATGAGTCAAGGAATGGAAACATTTCCCTTTCTGCAGATTTACTAGTTTTCTGTCCCAAAAAGGATTTTAGAAGTGGTCTCAAAAGCTACTCTCATTAGCCTCTCTTTTACGTCTCATAATATATACTTTTAATGTTAATATCAGACTTCTTTAGGTTAATTTAGCCTTTCTTACTTTGAGATTTATGTATTGAACCAGCATTTGGAGAATATACCACTGCTTTCTGGTGAGTATAGGGAATACATAGCGTTGTTTTGATACATCCAATGTATTTCCTGAAGTTGCACTGAAGTATTACATGTCCTAGGCACTTGACAGGTGCTTTCACCGCTAAAGGGGATCCACTTCATGTTGGGCATCACAGTGACAGCCTGATTAGTTTGCTACCTTGGTTTATGTAAACAGAAGGTCTTGATAATGCACTTTGTTTTACAGTTCAATAGATGTATAACTGATTGTGATCATGTGTGTTGCCTAAGAATAGTTATTCATGTCTAAGTAATGTTAATCCAAAATGCTGCGTGTGATAAATTGCACATGAACCAAATTCTTTTACATACACACCTGGATAGCACAGCTACAAAACCCTTGCACTTAATAAATTGTACATGAAAGGTGCTTAAAAAAACGTTGTGATAAAACCCCAGACTGAAATTATGTTTACACAAAGTGGTAGCATTGTAAGATTGTTTAAATATTTTTTAAAGCTCAGCAAACCCTAATAAGGAAGTGTCTCAAGATGTTTGCCTTTTAACAAAAAACACACAGCAGATAACAAAACACCTTACACATTTGTATATCTATGGAGGATTTTGGTGGTATTCTTGACTTGCCACTTTTCACAGGTGGGCACATGTAATGTGTGCTATTGCCATCCCAGAAGTCAGATTTGGTAATGTCACAGAACGTACACCAATAGACAATGGCAGAATACCTTTGCAAAGATTTAAATTGGTGAGTAGTACATTCTTATATGCTTTATACGTTCTTCGCTATTAAGGATTTCCAATATTGGAAATGTATTAAAAATCTGAATTGTGATGATTATTGCCAGGCACAGAGCAGTAAACTATGTTTAAGGTAAGGAATAAATAAACAGGCTTTCAACAAGTTGGGGTTTTTGACATATAATAGCAATTCATTAACACTGTTAACAGCCTTTGGTATTTTATTAATAGAAGTTTGAACCTGCCATGTCAACCATGAACGTTTCTGTTTTGGAACTGTATTGGTGATGAAAGTGTTGAAACCCAAACAGACTGAGAGTATCACACAGTACATGTTTGTATGGTCTTTTTACTATGTATTTTTGCCTCAAGGAACATATTTATGAAAGCAAAAGGATGTATGATCTGTTTGTTATGTGGTATCTCTACCATCTGGGTGTTGAAAAATGTGCACAAAACAGATCACACATTACATTGCATGAAAAAAAACCCTTTTTCCTGAGGAATTTCAAAAGCATAAATAAAAAGGCATCATCTACTACCAGTTGCACCCTGTGTTGCATCTAGAGTAACACTGTCATTCAAGAAGGTTGATGTACACAAGCTCCAGAAACCCCTAACACCTAAGAAGGCTTGTGTTTCTTTTTTGTTAGTAGGTGGGGACATAAATGTTATTTTGTTAATCACATCCATTGTGATCTGTTAATGACCATCTTGCCACTTAATTCCTAAGAACTGAATCTCTTGTTCAGGTCCCTTGACCTTACCTCTTTTTACAGCGAAACCTGCTTTCAGAAGAATCTCTATTACTTTCTTACCTTTCTTGAAAACTTCTGCTGTATTACCCCACGCAATGATGTCATCAATGTACTGCAGATGTTCTGGAGTTCCACCCTTCTCCAGTGCAGTCTGGATCAGTCCATGGCAAATAGTAGGGCTATGTTTCCCCTCCTGAGGCAATCAATTCCAGGTATACGGGACACCTCTCCAGGTGAAAGCAATCTGTGGCCTGCACTCTGCTGCTAGAGGAATAGAGAAAAAGGCATTAGCAATGTCAATTGTAGCATACCACTTGGCT
>VZRU01011022.1:316105-332464 GCA_013398155.1 Pedionomus torquatus | reverse complement strand
CAAGGGGGAAAGGAGAGGGAATTCTGCGGTAGATGCTGGAGGAACTGCCCGAGAGCTGCTTGACTTGGGAGCAGCCCCTAAGGGAAGGGAGAATGTCAGTGCCAGAGCAGGCTGGAAAGCCGGCTGCCAGCTGTGCGGCAGGGGCAGATGGGATCCCTTCATAACCCTGGGGCCTCTCTGCTTTTTGAGGTATAGGAGGTTTATATGTCTATATATAATCGTGAGATTGACTATAAATTTCAATATGCAGACTCTTTGTCCTGATTATGAAATGAGCAGTTTCTGTGGCTTTCTGTTCTTAGAAAGATCTGTTCCCTTCCTAGCAGGTAGGAAAAATAAACTTTAGTGCAAATACATCTGGCAGGAAAAGGCTTTGTAAGTGAAAACATGTTGTGCTTTTAGTAAATATAATTAACATTCTAATTAGGCAATTTTAAGTTGAGCTTTCACAGGGTATTTTCACTGTCTGAATTAAGCTTGCCTAATAGACCCATTGGTTCTTTCACTTTATATGTTTTTTCCGTTTTCTGTTATGTTGGTTAGGCATTATTGGTTTTTAATTCAGATCTACCCCTAAGGCTTGGCATTTGCTGTCTGTGGTATCTGTGAGAAGTGAGGGAGAGAAAAGCAATATGTAGACAACAAAAATAAGTCCTCTTTAAGCAGAATTGAAGGCACTGTGAAGCTGCTTTCTTTAGAAAGGTGCTTAAATATTACTGTTGCAGCCCTTATTCTTCCTTTTTATGACCGTCATCTGTATCAAGACAACTTTAAGGCAGAAGTTGTCTTTTCAGGTGTTGTTGTAAATGTCTGGTAACTCTGAGTATTTGAAGACAAGAGTTTGTAGATACCTGTGCTGAAAATCCAGAAGGTAACAATTTGTTCTCTCAACTGGAGCCCATGTTAGGAATTTTTATCACAGAACCAAGAGCTAATTTTCCTTCCAGTACTGTAATTCATGTACCTCTGTTTCCTTACCTGCCTTTTAGAATGCAGTGGCATTTTGAGTTATTGCACTGGTAAATACAAGGAATGCGTAATCTATTAAATGGACAGTTTTACTAGTCATCAGCCTTATTTTCAGTAAGGACTGTTTATATTGTGTGATAAACTGTAGCATTTCTTTTCTAAAGTATCATGTCATTTAATCTTAGTAATACTCTGAGATTTTATTTTTTATGCAAGAGAGGGGAAAAAAAATAGACGAGCTTATTGATTTTTGGTGTCCTGTATGGATCTACTCCTTTAAAAACTGTTAGCAATATGTAGTGTCTATGTATTTGAACCAGTTCTGCATTCACAGCTAATTTTGTGTCGCAGTTGCATGGGGAATCTAAAAATGATTCTTTTTGAGCATTTCAGTTGTTTGTGAAATGCCTGAAATATCGAGTCAAGTAGCACAGCATCTTGTAACAATCATTTTGAACCTGTGCTCATGACATGATTTATTTTAAAAAGTTATTGCAGACTTGCTTTTTTAATCAGATGTATGAGCTTTAACAGAGCTTTTTTTTTTTCCCAAAGGAACCAATGCTGAATTGTATGCTATACATATCTTCCTACAGCCAGAGTTTGTGTAAGATGTTATTCAGTTGTTTTGAATAAAAGTATTAAAATGGTATCCTGAGTACATGCTACATACAGGTTTTTTTTTGAGCTCTGACATAGTTTTTCTGGACATTTCAATGCATTTTAATATGTTTCCTTCCATACCCACCAACTTCTCAGTATACATCTACAGAGTAAAGCTGTCTAGTTGTCTCCCCCCTTCCCCTTAGCTCTTGGTGTTATGCAGTGCTATGTTACCATTTTTGAAAAGATGTGGTAACATGTTGAGCAGTGTTCGGTCTGATTTGTCTTGTGTATTATAAAGTGTGATAACAGTTAAATTCAAGTTATAAGTATAAAATGTTACTAACATAATGTATTTGAATACAAGGAATTGATGATCCTGCTGTGTCAGAGCAGAGTGGTTATGAGATAGCTATGTGATTTTATGCATTTTATGTAAAATAACAGCTTTATCTTTTCTCTCACAGGTGGACTACAACGTTTCAAAATGCTGGAGAATATCTGGGTGAAGCTAGAGATTACATTTAATGTGATTGTGTCTTCAGACATTTTGCTCCCGCATTTCATGAGCTAAAATATTTTATTAAAATGAAATCAAATACCTTCACTGATCTCCAAGTTAACTGTGTCCTGTGAATTCAGAGAAGACTTTCTGAAGGAGGAATAGATTCATCACATGCGTGGACTTCTGTTGTTGCTTGAGGATACTCCCCCTTTTTTTTTCCCATTCTTAAAGGTTATCTGCACAAAGATGAGTTTGCATTTAAGATATGATCTGTGGAATTAGGTGAAGAAGGATACTTTTAATGAGTTACCAACATTTATTTCCATCTGTGTTTCCAGCTTTTTTTTTTTTTAAATACATAAAAATGAAGGACAAGTATAAAACAGCGGAGGTGCTGTCTTTCTGTGAGGCCTTTATGTAAGCCTCTGTTGTCCGGACATGGTGCTAAAGGACAGGCAATCTGCTTTTGATCAGCTGATTGTGGCTGTGGAAAGAGAACCTTTAATTTAAAGTAACTTACAGCTGAAATTATTTTACTCTTTGGTTTGCACAGAATGAAAGGGAAAATTAAATTTTACTGGTTCAGGGGTGTTTTACTGAACTAAGAAAGGGAAAGTTACATTATCCTTGTTTTCATTTTAAATCAAGAACTGACAACATATTTTTCTTAGAATTTGACTACTAGGGAGATCTTGACAGCATAAAGCAAGTCAGATGTCAGCAAACGACTCTTCTCCCCCATCCTTACAGAAGTTTTCTCCACCTACGTGTCATGCTGCTGCACCACAAACCCCAACTTTGTCTTCAAGTCCCCAGTCGGGGCTTTCCAGTCGACTCTCCAATGGCAGTTTCAGTACCCAGAGCCTCACCAACTCCCGGGGCTCTATGCATGGGGTCTCCTTCCTTCTGCAGATTGGTCTTACGCGAGAGACTGTCACCATTGAAGCTCAGGAACTGTCCCTCTCTGCTGTTAAAGACCTCGTGTGCTCTATAGTTTACCAGAAGGTATGGTATATATATGGTGTATGGTGTATGTTACCCTGTTCTGCTAATGGCAACGGTTATTTTGTAACACACGGCTAGTAATAGTAAGGTGTGACTGGAATAAGCCCAGAAATTTGGTACAGTGACAAAGATCCGTTTTAGATGATTGCAGTTACGCACAAAGTCACTTTAACTCCCAAGACAAGCTTTTCACTTACAAGGAGAAAAATGTCTTCTTTGTTGCTTGTGAAATGTAGTAAAAGCAGATGCAGTAGTAAATTTTCTGTAAGGATTAGTTTTCACTATATGGAGAATGTGTTTTTCCCTTTCAGTGATTGTTATTGATAGCTCAGTTGCTAGTTTGAGCTTAATTGTTAAGGAGTATTTTTGCAACAGTATAGCTAGCTGTAATGAAAGGGCCAATTGTGGCTACAGAAACGCAGTGCAGGCCTGAAGAGCTGCTTGATGATAGCTTTTATTTTGGTTTTGAGTTAATAATTAAAACCCCACCAAACAGCTAATACTGTCCCAGTATTGCTTTTCCTATAAGGAATACATGATGTTGCTCTTTTGTGAGGGGACTTTGATCAGCAGTGTTTTTATTAAGAGAGAGGGTCAACCAAGAAATACAAAAATCTTAGCATCCTTTTCAGACTCATCTTGGTTAAGCTGTTGCAAATTCTAACTCTCAAGGAAGGAAATAACATTGATCTTGCTGTTTCTGCATCCAAGTTTTATCTTTAGATTAGGTAAGATAGATCCTGCTAAGCAGCCTGAAAAGCTAACATTGTTTCATAAAATAATGAAGAAATAATTGCTCTTTTCCCTCAAGGCCAATGGTGGATGAGAGGGAGAGAGTTGAAGGTAGATTATTTTGTAGGGAATTGTTTTCTCTGTGTCTTTCCTTGTTGTAATTTGGTATTTATGGTTGAGTAGTTTTATTAGGTGGTTCTTTTTCACTTAATAGCTTGAAGGAAAGTAAATACAAGCATTATATGAACTCTCACTTGCATATGCTTATGTATCTTTTTTCCTATCTCACAACTTACTGTCTTTCATATTTTTACAAAATAGTTGGCAAAGGAGCAGATTTCATGGTAACTTTTGGGGCTACCAAATGTAGTTTGTCATCTTAGTTCCTTTCTGAAGAGACAAGTTATTTAGGTCAATTTTTTTTTTTTTTTTTTTGGCTATGCACATTAGGTGCCCTTTTTTGCAGCCATTTGAGGGGCCACTTTTTCTTTCTGTATCAACTCCTGTTCTTTGCATCTGCAGATTTCCTGTCTTAAAGATGAAAACAAATGCATTCACACTTCTTTTTCTTTTTCCTTTCTGTTCTTTTGGCAGGCCCAACCGAAAGCTTAGCTCAGGTTCTTGTTATAGCTCAAGACACTTCTAATATGCTGAGCCTTATCTGCTGCGAAACTGATGAGGATTTCATGATCAGTTTTCTCTTTTGTCGGTCTTTGATTCAGTTTGTGCTCACATGCAGCTGATGCTACCAGCAAATTACTGCTCAGTGAGGACATGTTTGCAGGCAGCAAACAGATCAGGAAACAACCTTGTGTGGTGGATTCATCTTTCATAAGTAGTTTTACAGCCAGTGCGTGAGTGGGAGTATCCTCCCTTCCCCCTATATTTGACAGCAGTATGTACTGCCATGATTTTTTTTTTCTCTTAGATCTGGTGACTGTGCAAGCATATGAAATATTTTAGTATTAATATATAGATGATTTTATATTTATGTGAAAATTGTGAACTGTGTTCTTCTGTCTATTCTCATGTGTATGGCTGCCTGTTTTTTTCCATTTGAAAGCTTTGAAGCTGCTGGGTATTGCCTTTGAGATTCAAGAGTGTTAAAGCTTCCCTTTCCTCTGGTATTCCACAGCCTGCTTTAACCGTCTTTTCTTGACTGGTTCCTGGCTCTCAACTTCAGGTCATTGTATAGTTTGTTCTTGTGATAGTTCTGTAGTTAGCACTATCTATATACTGTTGCACTTCAGTAAAAAAGGAGAAGTATCTTTTTTTACTTGGAATCATTTGTAGCTTTTCTTCTTATTTGAGTGGTATCTCTACTGAAATTAAATAGAAACTTACTTACTTATTTTTAATAGTACATTTAAATCACATTTCGGACTTGTATTCCTTTACATATCTGAAACTGTTTTTTTGTTCCAGATATCCTTCCTCATTTGCTTGGGAGTTTGAAGTGCCTGATTAACTCTATTTGAGGCTACAATTACGGTTTCAACAATGTTGATCAGGAATTACAACAGACCTCGGAGGAGGCTGGATTTTATCATTTGTAAAAGTAATTACAGCATCCTCCAGAGGTTTTCAGAAAAATAGCATATACCTTACCTTTTATTTATTTCAGGGGAAATTAATCAACTGGGGGAAACCCAATCCTGCAAAAGCTTGTGTTGGAGAGCATTTTAGTTAGGAAATAAGTGCTGTTTTTACCTAATGTGTTTTCATAGCACTTTCTGTATTGCCAGTCTTGCTGTATTGTTGATGGTCAACTGTGCTTCCTGCTTTAGACACTGCTTGTTCAGGTTTTGCAGAAGGGTAATTAAAAGTAACATCAGCAGAACTGAAACTAGAGACATGTGCCTGCAAGGAGAGCAAGATGAGTAATGCAAATATTTGCTGTGTCTCTGTTAAAAATGTTCTAAGCACCAGCAGAGGAGCAAAATGTGTTTTTTTTTTTTTTTTTTTTTGTTTAAATTTAAAATTAAATTTGGGGAGCACTATGTTAGGGGTATTGTACATTGAAATGCTTAATAGAAGTCCTCAGAAAACCCAGACTTTAGATTTCATAGAGATGCTTCAAAAGATTTTTGGCTGTAGTCTACCTACTCTGTTAATTCCTTATCCAGAACGTTGTATTTTAAAGTACCAGACATGCAGTTCTCAGGGAGAGTCTGAAGAGTAACCAAAGCATGAACAGATTTGACTGCTGAAATAAAGAGACTGTACTTAGAAGCAGAAAAATGTGTTAGCATAAATTGCAGATGGACAGTGTGTATCCTTGCACAATGATCAGATATCACAGAAGCAAGTTCTTAATCCTGTTTTGTGTTTAAATACTGTTTCTTTATTCCTACCATGAGACGACATGAAATAGAACATAGGGTTTAGTAGTGTAAAACTGGAAATTCACATGTGATGATGCTCTACTGCCTGCAGACTGAGAATTCTGTAGCACAGAATGCTATAAGTGCTTTATTCTAGCTTATTTATTTTGTTCTAGTTAAACTAATGGCTATAAGTGAGAAACACTTGGTTGGTCTGTGCTATTACTTGCATAGTGTTAGAACCTGCAAGATTTATCATGACTGTTCTTCATAAACTTTGTATCTTTATTTCATGATTATGAAACTTCTCTTATCTACCTCTTTCATCTATGTAACTGTCCTTCATCCTTTTCATTTTCGGTCATACTTGGCATCCTCCTTCCTTACATAATTTTCCACCAATGCCTTTGCTATGGTTTGCTCTGAAATAGGCCAGTTCCCCTCCTGTTTCAGGGTGTTTGCCTGAAATTGTTGTGATCCTTTCTAACCATTTCCTTCTCTTTGACTTGAGTACTGATACGCTGTTTACTCATACAATCTGTTTCTTAATCTTCTGAACTGGTTTTTGTTTTTCCACTTCATTGAACCCACCCAAAGGGTCAGCACTTAGGAAAGTCAAAGGGATATTTCTTACATCTTACTGATTAACAAACCTCTCTCAGATTCTTTCTCCTCTGTATCTTCATAATGTTGCTCTCATATGTCTTAAATTTAAAAAAGAAAAACAAGAAAAAGAAAGGCAAATCAAACTTATTTTCTCACTCTCTTCCTTTTCTTTCTCTGCTCTCATATATTTCTGGTGTTTCATTCACGTTTGCTACTCTTGTTTCCTGTCTGCTTATCTCTTTTTTAGCAAATTTTATCCAGTCTAGTATTTTTGGTCTATCTTGTGTCTTACACAGTTCACCTCCAAAACTAGGTTTTCCTTCCATGGCCTGCCTGTTTCAGGTTTGTTCTTAAACCTTCTCTACCAGTAATGTTCACAATTCTGCTATTGCTGAAGTCTTCCATATGCCGTATGTTTTTCTTTTTTTCATTTCTTTCTTAGAAGTAATCTCAAAATTTTTCTTGCTTATGTATAGCCTTGAAACTATTATCTAGCACCTGTTGCTTTCATCTTGATTTGTGTAACTCTCGTGTATTTAGGGTCTTTGCTTTTGCTATCAGTTCTTCATCCAAACATGATCATTCTTTCAACTGCACCTGTAATTATCTCTCTTAACAGCAAATTCATGATTGTCCATAATCTCATTTCTACTTGATAACTGACTTTCTTTGTGCTTCTTTGCTTTTTTTTTTTTTTGTCTTATTTTTGACTGTTTTGGTTATCTTTCTCTCTCTATAGACAGTTCTTGAGGTATCATTATTTACCTTAAATGTTGTCTCTTCTCCCAAGCATATTTATGCTTTCTTACTAGTGTTAATCCCATGGTTGTTTTTCCTGATGCCTTATGCTGTTTTGATTTACCTGAATTCAGGCCTTAATCTGTCAGTAGCCATTTACACAGGTACTTGACATGTACACACTTATATTTATTTCTCCAAGACTCTGAACTGTGTAAGGTGTTGAGAATGTATTCATGGGAAGTATAGCTATGTTTAAAAGGAGTTAAATGTCATATATTACACCTGTTTGTGGATCTTTTTATTGTTTATGTAGTTTCATAATTTCATTACTTTTATAAATATTGTAGTACTGGTACATTGTATTTCTGTGTCAGCAATTTCAGTAAACTAAATTGAATATGATCCTATCAATATGTATGCACTTTTTGGATAGTCCTGCCTGTTATTTTAATTAGACTAGGTGGGATTTCATTTTCTATAATTGAAATGTGACCGAAACCCTTGGATTGTTTGGAAAGTTAGCCAGTTCCCTTTGAAGATGAAGTAGACTGGGGCATGGGGGAAGAGAGTTGAGGTACACTCAGACATTTTGCATTGATAATCGGGGGGAAAAAGCCTCACAGGAATAACATGCAAATATACCCGTAAAATTTTCTAATCAAGTGACAATTGACTATACCTGTATAATTCATATAATTATTCATAGTTTTAATGAGGCTGAATTAAAGACATTTGGATAACTAGCTCTTTAGTGAGGGCTGCTGAAAGGGGGGGGGAAATAGTGTTTATTTTAACATACATGTTAATTAATTAACATGTTTATTTTAACATCATTGTCATGTGAAAAAAAAAACCAACATGTGGAATGAATATGAGCTGTCTTCCAAAGGTTTGGACATCGTTATGGTAATGGCCATCTAACCAAATTGTGCCAGAGGTGTTGACTTGGAGCTTAATAAGATTTCTCAAGTGTTAACAGATGTTTTACTAATAAAATATTAAGAAGTAAAAGAATTGTATTAAAAGGATTATATTACAATCCATCCATGTTACAAATGGATGTCTACAGCTCTTTCAGTAAGAACTTAATTTGGTGTAATATATAGGTAACAGAACTGCAGTCATTCTTCAGAGATTTCCTGCAGGTTAAGCTTGTAGCAATAGATCATGGTTCTTATTTTTGAATGTTTATCTAAAATAAATGTAAATCATGAACACACCAGCTGTGTTTAAATCTTCCCCCCTGCCATGTTGGTCTGCTTTCTTGTCATCTGCTTTCTTAGTATGGGCTAAATAAGGCAGCAGAGAGAGTTGAGGCATGAGAAGCAAATGTGCCTGTGAAAAGATGGGAACTTGGGAGTACTGGGGGCACAGAGCTGATATACGTGGAGCAGATTAGCACTTCCAGCATGGTAGTAAGTTTGTATGCTGGAAAACCAAGCCAAGCAGTAGTCTGTCTGTGCTGAGGCATCCGGTGAGGGAAAGATGCAACATGGTTGAAGCTAATTGTCTGTGTGATAATGTGATTTGGCACATGATTCTAAAGAGTGGGAGTGAATAGCTGGGTAGGGATGCAGAGTAATAGATTGGAGTGATTTCAGTGAACCAGGAGACTTTCCAAGGTAATGGGTGTTTTGCACCATTAGACTTTGGAATTAACTTTCAGTGGTTTGAAGCATTTGTTTTGAGTTATGATGGGTCATGAGATATTGGACCTTGAAACAATATCCGCCTACGCTTTTCCCTAGTGTGAATTTTTGGCGACTGGTCCAGAACTTTGTAAAGTAAGTCCTGGAACTTGAAGTAGAGGGATTTTTCAGTTACTGCCAAGACAGAAAGAAGCCTCAGTTGTGTTTGACTCCAGCAATGCTGGCTGCTGTATACTGAATTCTTCTAGTTAAAAAGTACAGTGTAATGCACTATCAATTAAAACTAAACATGCTGTAATACTTACAGTGTAAGCATTCTAGATAACAGCAATAGTTTTTCCTCAGTGTAACTGCAATAACGCACTGGTAGTGTTATTTGTCCTAGTGCCACCCAAGTACAAAGGATTGACTACGTTCTTTATGTAAGTTGATGATATTGGTGTACCAGAGATTAATTTTGGCACAGTCTATTGCATACGTAGACTTCCCGCAAGTGATTTCCTGTAGTTAGATGCTCTTTTGGAACCGTTAACACTGGGAACAGTCTCCTTTTTGCTTTTAGGAAACACAGTAATACTGGGATTAGCAGTTTATACGTTATGAGTCACTGTGCAGATACTTAGGGCTTTTATGCAGGAAAGTAATAGCTGTATAATCCCGTAAGATAAAACAGGCTTTAAAAAATTCTGCTTTGAGTTTTGTTTTCGAGTTTACATTATGAGCTCTTAACACTTCAAAGGAACTGGATAGCATTCTTCCTTAACAGCTTCATGTAATTGAGCATAAGGAAGGCTGTAAAAGCTGTACTCTGCTGTACTACAAGAGAGAAAAATTTGGTAGTGTACAACTTGAACATAGTTTAAGCTTTGCGTAAAAATTCTGTTAAAAGATACCACTTGAAATAAAAACCTTGTTAAGCAATGAGGTTATTCTTGGCCAGCAATCCCACGTAGCCTTCTGGCTAAGGTGCTAGCAAGGAATGCTGTATTCCCGAACGTACTGGGGAGTGGAGGAGAGAGCAGGGCGCCGCAGGTCTGTAAGGAGCCAAGCTGCTTGCACAGCTCCCCCCATCAAAGCCCAGCCAAGTGGCTTAGACACAGGCTCTCATGGACCACCTGCAGCTCATCAGGGCTGGCCATGCAGAGGGCAGCCAGCCAGCACTTCCATTGCTTGGGTGCACAGGACTGTAGTGGGAGCAGAGGAGAGAAATCTGAACTTGAGTGTGTGGAAAGGAGTGGTCAGAGAGACATCTTCATGTTAGTTTTTTCATTTATAGCAGGGGAATCATGTAGGGGTGTGTGCAAGGAAAGGGCAGGATTCTTTCATCAAACTTGAAAAGTTTTGTTAGGGACAACTGAATCCCAACAGCCTCCTGGCAGATGTGAGGCTGTTGCAGCTCAATGTCTCAGGTCCAACCAGTAGCAAGACGAACTGCATATTCCTGTAGGCACAGGCTCTTGGCTAGAGGTGTACAATACATTTGTGTATGCACACAGATCGACACAGGCAGACACAGAGAGCATTTGCATGAACACAAGCAGCAGCAACAGTCTCATACTGTACCTGTGTATTGTGGTTCAGGATGAAGGTTTGTTAGTGGGAACACACACATGCACACACACACACAAAAAAAAAACCAACAAAAAAAGCCCCCAAAACCAAAACACCAAAACCCAAAACCACAAAATAAACAAAACCCCAAAAAATAGCCCCCCAAAAAGTGAATGTCTCCAGCAGCTGGAGTCAGGCACTCACTGCCCCACATGAGCCCCTGGATCTTGGTCTTTCCAGTTGCTGGGCTCTGGATATTCAAGCTAGTGGGGCTGCAGCCCCGCTCCAGTTGTTGGCTCTTGATTTCACTCACTCTGGTCTCTCCAGTCACTGGCACCACAGACACATGGGTCCATCGTGTGGTCTGGCTTCAGTTGCTGGCATTCAGACCTCCTATACACACACATGCAATCAGAATGAGAATGTGTCATCCAGGAAAGTAGTTAGAAACAGAATTTAATGACATGATAGGACAGGTGGTGCTGAGAAGGCACAGGGCATGGCCAGACAATGGTTCTAACCAGCCACTGTTTGCAGGTGTCCAGCCTTTTTTGTCCGCTTATCCCTCTATTTTTTCCCCCCATGTTTGTTGCTCCCTGAATTGCCTCTTTCCTTGCCTTTTGTTCCTTCCGTGAACATACTATAATAAATCTTGTACAATCCTAATTCCCCAGTCTTACAAGGTGTCCTGTAGCCTGCGGCAGCAACACTTCTCAGTCCTAAAGGTGCTCTAGTGTTGACTTGACTTGATGGGTTTTATGGCTGGAAATGGAGGCTGAGGCTCCCCTGGGACAGCCTTGGGATGGGCCTGGACAGGGTAACCTTTCCTTGGAGTCCCTAATTTGGTTTCCCCACCTACTGTTGTGCCTTTGTGCTCCTCTGGCATGTGGAGATGGGCCTTTGGTGGGCTGATGGCTCCTGTGATGGGTTCGTAGGGGTTGCCCCATCTGCATTGTTCCTTTGTGGACATCCAGATAAGCACCTGGTCTAACAAGCAGGATGGGTAAGGGAGCTGTTGCAGGGTTCCTTAGCTATGCTTGTTCCTGTCGTAGGTTGAGGAAAACCTTATAGTAACTGCAACTCTGCAGGACCAATGGACAGGGTATTGTGATTCTAATCCTTTTAGTTTTTGGAATGATTGTTTCAGAATTGGAGATTAGGCGTGCACAGTGCAGAGAGAGATGTGTTCTGGGTGAAGTCTGTCACATATGTCCATAGAAATTATATACGGAGTCTGTGTTTAATGATGGACTTCTTGCAATAAATAGTACCATAGGTTATTGTTAGCCTTTGTGATTCTGTCTCTTGGTCTAGAAGCTACTGATGAAGCTGAAGCTTGTAAATAGAGGAATTATCTTTTAGGAGGTTAAATAGTTGAGTTACAAAAAAAGACAACCTTTCACAGTAATCTCATCCATGGGTATCTATACTTGTTTTGAGAGATAAGGGCAGTGCAGCATGTCACTACAATGTCATAAGCATTCATGACACAGTTTAAAAGGTCAGTCTAATTAACATAGTTAACATAGAAGCAAATTAGGATGATGATGCCAACAGTTCTAACAGTGTGTAATGGATGGGTTTGCTTCTTTCACAGTACTTTTATTCCATATAAATTAATTGAGCCTTTATCTGGAATTTATTTGAAAACTGCATTATACTGTTAATTACAAGTATTTGGAATTAATGTTGATGCTGTTTTGTAAAGAATGTAGTGTCTCTCGTTTTTAATGATTACACTTGCCGTGACAAAAAGGATTTGAGTTTCATCTGTAACTTTTGAGTCAGATAATGCTTTTTAGTCACCAAATTAATGCAATGTGTCTAAAATTTTTTAATAAATCCAAAATTTGTACATGAGAATGGGTAAATGATGCACACATAGAATACATATGGGCATAGCATTTAAAATAAGTCCTTCTGGTATGTGATTATGTAATCCATGGCTACTGGGTTGGAGGACTATATGTAGGGATGTTCTGGCAGCTACGTGATAAGTTTGTGGTCTCAGAGAATGAAAACAAGAGAAACAAAGACATATCTTTATCAAAAGAAGGAGACTTAAACCTATGAAATATCCTGAAGGTTCCTTGAAATCTGTATTTTGCGGGTGGTTCTGTGAGCTTATTACAAAGAGGGAATAGTTCACATTTACTTTCTGGGTCATCAGTTGTCTCTCCTGGCAGCTGAAACTAATTAATAAAAAATGTTATGTTTATCTGCTGGCAGATAGATACCATATTTGTGTTGGGTTTTTTTGTCTTGTTTTTGCTGGAATTAAGTTTTTCAGCAGCATGATTCATTTGATATACTGTAAGTAGAAGTTATCTTGAGGATACAATTGATGTGGTAGCTGCTGCTTGTTGATGCTAACATCAAGAGGTGATACCTGGCTAAACAGTGTACCGAGGATTAAAACCTCACAGCACTTAGTTTAAAAAAACCCTAAATATAACTTATTTCCTTGTTAATTGAGGCACAGTGGACTTTTGAATAAAAGCTTTAAAGCAGGTTTATTCACTGTTTCCAGTATAAACAACTGTCAGTTCTCTTGGAAGAATTACTAGCTTGCTGTATCTATACATGTTCTGAGTGTCAAGTCCTGTATGTATGTGCAGAGATACCGAGACCCATATTTGGGCGGCATAGCTAATCCTCAAGGTTTTTATTTGCTTTCCTGACACAAATAATCTTTGGGAGATTGAAAAATTATTATTTTCAGAATATTACTGGATATTTGCATTTATCAAAATTAATCAGCAGATGAGTATACTGAAAGTGTGGTTAAGAGGAGTTCTTACAGGTAATTCCAGATGACCTGAGAGATTTTAAGCAATAGCATATTATTGTATAAAGGTTTAAAAAGCATCCTTTTTTAGGGGAATATAATGCTACTGTCATATCTGTACCATCATGGCTACTGTACAGAGTGCAAGAGAGTACCAAATTTATGTAGTGAACTGAAGAGTGATTTGGGAGACAGAGAAAGCAGCCTGCTGCTGTTTTGGCATCGGCCCAATAAATCAGTTTCTTGGTGCTGCAGATTAAATGTCTACTGGTGTCAGTATAAATTTGCCAAGTCCCTCTTTTGCTTTTGCATGGGTTAAATGGCACAAATTCTACCTCTCTTTGAGACTGTCCAAGTAGATAGTATGCTTTCCAGAGCTTGGAGATTCTTCAGTGTTCTGTGTAACGTAAATGCGTAGGGTGTGCATGCCAAAACAGAGAAGGCCAACTTAATATTTTGGATAAAATTGCTACAGGAAAGAGGAAATTATTTTCTCTCTGAATGGGAAGGGAGTGTGAAAACAATGGGTGTGACGGATCCCTTCATTATGTCTTTGATTTGGTAGAAACAAGTCTTTGACTACTTTAGTTAAGGACAATTAATGTACTACAAGCTTCATGCAGTTTAGACCCTGTTACTTATTGACTATGCAAGATCTAAATTACCAAACTGTAGTCTGTTACCTAACTAATTGAAAGTTTGTTGTGTGCTTTTCCATGGTGGTGTGTCCCCCCACCCTTCTTCCTGTTTTCTTCTGTGTGTGTTCCCACCTCGAATTTGAGTTCTGGTTTAAACAAAAAGGCCAAAGAAACTAGTTCATTGGTCCTTATTCCTCTCCAGGGTCTAATCTTGATCCTTTTCTGTGTGAAATGACTCTTTACTTTTCAGCTTTTCATTTTAAGAAGTTTTACTCACACTTGACAGTATTTTGAAGAGCGTGGAAAATGCAGAATAAGAAAGCTACTTTTAGTGCAGTGTCAGGGAAAAATGGCGTGTCACTTGGTGTATCTATTCCCTATATGGACTTACAGTATTCTGTCTTTGAGGAAATCAAGTTTTCCTTTTCTTGCATGTGCAGATCTAAACTGATGTAAAACAGCCATGTAGAGCCTCTCCTGGCTTGCCCCTCTGGAAAAGTGTGGCAGGTGCTGCTGGAGTGTCTGGTGCCAAATACCTGCCTGGCCAAGAAGGGTTACAGGTGCTGGTATTGGAGCTAGAAAGATCTACATTGGCTTGCAGATGCTGGGCTGATTATGCAGGTCTGAGAGATTAAAAACCCAAAGAAACCAAAACCCTATCATTTTTTCTTTTTAGGTTTTAAGAAGGGTGTCACTGTTGGTGAGGGAAACAGGGAAGAAGTTGATACTGATTTATGGTGTTCTCGTGTGTGGTTTTTATATCTTTGGAATTTTTTTTTTTTGTTTCTTTGTTTTGTTTTTACCATGTTATGCTACATTTCGGTTTAGAAAATGCTTCAGTTCTTCAAAAATAAGCAGGTCAATTTTGTTATCCTGGAACACTTAAAATATTTATGTCTGTAGTTGTTATAGAAAACATTTATGGATAGGATTATGAAAGAGCATGCTAATTTAGAGTTTGCTTTCTATTGCAGTTCCCAGAGTGTGGTTTCTTTGGCATGTATGACAAAATTCTCCTCTTCCGTCATGACCTGAACTCAGATAATATTTTGCAACGAATTACATCAGCAGAAGAGATACATGAGGGAGATCTTGTTGAGGTTGTACTCTCTGGTAGGTACTGTTGCAACAGTGGAACAGCACTTTATTCAGTAGATTGGNNNNTGTAAGGATTGGAGGAAAAAAAAAAAAAAAAAAAAAAGACGACTTTGTGGAACATTATTATTGTGCTTGGCTTGAGCTTTTTGATTTAAGTCTCCAAGAAAATCCAAGTGGTACTGGTTCTTCAGTACTCAGTTCCATTATTGTTTCATTGTCATCTTTTAATCTTCTTCATGTTTATTATTATAAGTAAACCTGGTTATAATAATATCAGTTTATAAATATAATAAGTTTATTAATGAAATTATTGAAGCTAAAATGCAGATGGGATTCAGAATTTGCTTTTCCAACCCTGTCATTGGCTTTGTTTTGCTTTGTCTTTTTGTTCTGTAGCTTTTGGTACTGATGGTTTATACAGCTCAAAGGCTTTGTATAAACATAGCTGCTGAATCATACCTATAAGGACAGACTCTTAAGGTTATGGTAGTGACTGAAAACGGTTTCTTTTAAATTATTTAAGTCCTTAGAGTGGTGGTTATTAACCTGTAGTATTTCTTAATAACGAGGAACAGCCCTCCTCCACCAATCCCTAACTGATTTGCATTGCATGTGTTGTTGAATCCAACCAAAAGCATCTGTAGTTAAATGACAAATAAAAGCTGGATTAGCATTGAGCAGTTCTTTCAGACTTTGAGGGTGAGGTGTCAAACTGAGCTTACATTCTAGACCGAGAGATCTCTTGACTGTTATAGGATTATATTACATTACATTTGTAAATTGCATATAAGGTATGGTTTCCAGAATTGTTTGTAAGAATGAGTTCCTTGGATGCATTTCAGGATCTACTGTTCTAGGCATGTCTAGGATGTTCAATGGTTGAACACCTTGGTTTGAGCTTTTAACTGCTTCTGGTGAATCACATATTTGGGAAATTTGTGGTGTGTGTCTCTTCTTGACACTCTCTGTCAGTTTCCTTATAAACAGAAAGACCACCAGAGACTGAGGCATTTTGAAGACATGTAAGTCTTGTTTCAGTAGGGTTTTAAAACAGACATGAGAATCTGAATATGAAGTATTAATACGCATTTGATCAAAGAATAGGAGCGAACAGGGCAAGGTAATGTTGGTGTAAAATACCACTTTTTTT
>VZRU01011022.1:287697-316002 GCA_013398155.1 Pedionomus torquatus | reverse complement strand
ACAGTTCTCATACACACAGAATTCAATCTAATAAGCTTTTACTGAAAATGTCCTTTAGAAGATAAAAGCTAACCTGTAGAACTGTTCTTTATTTGTAAATTCTGTGTTTACAAAACAGCTTGAAAATTAAGTTGCTCTTTCAAATGTTTACTATTAAGTTGATTTTAGCAAAGCTTGTAGTGTTTGCCTTCTGAAATTAGTGAGGTTTTCAGCTTTGTGACTCCTACTGTTGCTTAGTTGTGGCCATTAGCCTACAGAGCCCAATGGAATCTTTCCCACTAGAAAAGCTTACTGAAAACCATGTAATCTTCTAAATGCATATTTAAATGGTATACAGTAAAGTCCTTGTTGATCCTGTGGCAAGAACTGTGACTTACTGCAATTTTTTAAAAGCTTTGGCTACAGTTGAAGATTTCCAGATTCGTCCTCATGCACTTTATGTGCATTCCTACAAGGCTCCTACTTTTTGTGACTACTGTGGAGAGATGCTTTGGGGTTTGGTACGACAAGGATTAAAATGTGAAGGTAAGTCTGTGACTTTTAGTGTATTTTTTGGGTTGTATGTCTACGTAAGATGGAGAGCAGGAAACTGTTTCTTGTTTGATAGTGTGTGTGATAAATACAGTATTTCACAGAGTTGGAAGGGGTTGTGTATGAGGAAACCCGAGTTCAGATCCTGGCTTTAACACAAGCTGTGTCTGACCTTGGGCAAATGACTTGAGAAGTGTTCTTGTTTCCCACTTTGAAAAAAAAAATAAAAATAGCTAGCGTAGAAGCATGTTCTCTGCACAAGCAGCACATACTTTGGAGAGACTCCCGAAGGGGAATCCCTTTCCTTATGGCCTTCATCCAGCTGGCTTTGGAGCACTCTACAGCCTGCTGTCAGGTACTGACGCTGCCTGCTCCCTGGCTTCTCCTTGGCTCTGGTGCTCCAGAGTGAGGGAGTGATGAAAGCCTCCTGGTGGGGGAAGGAGTGGGGAGGGCCATCATCTGCTTTGGGGTCTTAAACCTTGTTTCTCAAGCTGGGCTTACTAAAGACCAGTATTACAGCAAATAGTGCAAAAGAGGTGTTAACCATGGATTGCATCAAGAGCACTAAGAGAATTTAACAGAACAATACATTTCTGTCTTTACCATTTTCTGGGACCACCTTTTTAACTGCTTTATCAAAATATAAGTACTAGCTTTGTTACTTTGCAAGTTGGGAGGTTTTGTTTAAAAACCTTCTCTTTCAGGTTGTGGGTTAAACTACCATAAGCGATGTGCCTTCAAGATTCCAAATAACTGCAGTGGAGTGAGAAAGAGGCGTCTGTCTAACGTGTCTTTACCAGGAGCAGGGCTTTCAGTTCCAAGACCAGCACAAGCTGAACACACATCCTCTGCCTCTGAAGAAGTATGTAATGTGAAAGGGGAAACGATTTCTGGTTTTAAATACTTTCGCCTCTGGGGAATTAGTTAGTGTTGCAAGTGGCTCATAATGAATACAAGGGAGTTGAGCTTAACCATTGTGATTGGTTTTAGTTCATTTTTAAATCTGGCGAGTCTTGCACTGACACAGATAACTGTTATTGCTGTGAGAAATGAAATGGGAATGAAAGTATAACTTTTACCTGTAATTTTGTTTTTAGCCTGTCATTCATGATTATATGTACTGAGAACTTTGGTTTTGGGAATGATAAAACACCTTGCAGCCTTTGTAATACAGACTCATTCTGTAATTACTGTATCAGTATAGAAGAGTTACTTGGCTAAAGCAGTACAAAACATAAGCTTTTATGCTAGAAGAGCTGAGAGTCTTTCTGATATGCCATTAAGCTTTTCACAGAGTTAATCTGAAAAAAAAATAAAGACCTATCAGGAAGAGTGTAGGGGATGAAGGGCTTACAGTAAGAACTGTCATCCATAACAGTTCATTGTTATAATGGTTATGAGGATTGCTGAGAGGTTATCAGTTAAACAGCAACTATATTGGGACCTTAAGACAGGGCAGGGAGTGGTTAGATCCATTTGTTTCATTGCTGCTTTCACTGTGGGGCAAAAGCTGTGCTTTTGACACTTAGTCTTTCCAGCTTACCTAATTCTATTACTTAATAACAATTCTTACCATAGTTTAAAATAGATATTTTACAGATTGTCTAGTTCAAGAAAATAATATTTTTTAGCTGGAGGCTACAAAGCCTAGTTTCAAGTTGTGAAAAATATTTATTCTGATGTTTGTAACTATTGGTAAGATTTATGCAGTGAATATAGAATTGTAAACATTTCTCCTCTCATGAGATTCAACTTTTATTTCAACATACTTTTTTAGTACCTCTTTGACAGCTCTTCTTTGCTATCTGATTTTGAATACTTGGCTTGGGTGATCAGTGATATATTATCATATTTGCAATTAATCTTTCAGCAGTCTTAAAATATCTTAGGTCAGATGTACAGGGCCATGTTCTTCTAGAATTTTCTGCATATGTTTGTAACTGTAAATTTACCCTGCTGAATGTTTAGTGTGATACTCAATGCCTTTTTTGTTTTAATTGCTGAAGTTTTTGTTTTAAATTAATTTCCAAAATTATTTTTTTAATTTTCTAAATACTTTTGCTTAACTTAGTGAGCTGTCTAGGTATGCTGTACTCTGCTTTTTGAAAGTGATAGCTAGGGGGAATGATTGGATTTTGGTTTGCCTGCCTCCAGTGTTTTCCATTTTATCCCCTGCACTGGGATCTGTATGTACTATCTGACAACCTTGCCAGGTTGCTTAAAAAAAAATTTTTCGAGTGAATTTTTAGCATTTTAGCATCTATGGAAATACAGATTCATACATATTTTCCTGCTCTCTGCAAGGCTTTTTCATCTGGTGTTTTCTTGGTTTTGTTTTATGATACAAGAATCTCCTTTTAAAGCTTTTTGATCAGGTTCCTTCTTACCTGGTCACTTTCTGAGCCACCACTTCCAGCTCCACTGGCTTTTATTTATTTTTCTTAAAGTAGAACTGTTTTGGTGCAAATTGTGTATGCCTTCTTTCTTCTAGCGCTGCCCAGAACCTAGTAAGAGGATTCCCTCCTGGAGTGGCCGTCCCATCTGGATGGAAAAGATGGTGCTGTGCAGGGTGAAGGTTCCGCACACCTTTGCTGTTCACTCTTACACTCGTCCCACCATATGCCAGTATTGCAAACGGCTGCTTAAGGGCCTTTTTCGCCAGGGAATGCAGTGTAAAGGTAAACATTTAATTTTTGGCTGCAGCGATAAATTTCAGTGAAGGTCTTGTATTTAAAACTGATTTAATCTTATGCTTTGATTACTAGAAAGTTGTATACTGCAAAATAGGGTAGTATAATTTTTGAAAAATGGCATATTTTGAGAGGTTTACAGCAGCCCTCATTTTAATTTCACTAGACTACATTGTACATGAGGAAACCCGAGTTCAGATCCTGGCTTTAACACAAGCTGTGTCTGACCTTGGGCAAATGACTTGAGAAGTGTTCTTGTTTCCCACTTTGAAAACTTTGTACACTTTTATGAAAAATAAGATTTAATCACATGTAGACTGGAAACCCTTAATTCTAGAAGGATAATTCTGAATTAGTGGGAAGTACTTCCCTGTGTTCAATGCCTGCCTTCTTGACTTGTCACTAAAGAAATTGTGAGTTTTCATTATATTATGCTAGTACAGCATAGCAATCATTGGAAAAACATTATACAGGTAAGTGTCTTTCCTGAGCTAGCTTAGGCTTTGTCAGCTGCATGGTTTTTATTTAGCGTATGTTAAGATGCATTACTTGAATTTTCAAATTCTTTTATGCAGTTCCCAGGGCATAACTATGATATAGTGCTTTTCTTCCAGCTCTTTGTTGCTGGATAGTGCGGGTCTATCAGCTTTGTTGCAGGAAAGAAAACTAGTGAATCCTAAGCATTAATACGGAAAGGACTTCCAGTGCTCTCATGTGAGTTTGTCAAACATGAGTACCAAAGGTTAATCAACATTTTTAGAGAGGTCATTTAATACATTTTCAATTTCCTTTAGTAGAAGAGAGCAAAAATTGTAAGCATTAACTTTATTTTGACTAAAAATACTGCTGTCTCATGTAAGTAAGGCAGTGGTTTTATCTTTTATTTCTATTTTTAGTAATTTGTAGTCTTTGTACTCTGAAGTCTGCATCCTGAACTGGTTTTGATTTATTTTTTTTCTAGTCAGCATGTCTCTTGGATACGTGTAATAGATAATGAAACCTGAAAAGATGCTTTGCAGTTTTAACGTGTAGATGCTACTGACCATATACAGTTGTTGTGACTGCATATTCCCAAAGCTTGGGATCTTTCAGCAGTCCCGTGTTCTTGAGTACCTAGAAGAGACTTAGATATTTATTTTTTTTAATTCATCCAGGCTTCTACTTGGAATCTGAGGATGATCTTGGGGATGCTAAGGCCATATTTCTGGTAATAAGTTAAAAGTGCCAATGAATGATCCTGGACCATGAGATCAACTGGGCCAAAGTGACCCGTGCTCATGAACAAGTTTTTCTAGCGTCCTAGTCCAGGTGGCTGTATGCAGACTGCCGGTTGGGAACAATTTAGTGGGATACTCTGATTTATGAACTAGACCTGAGAAGTGTTTGAGATCGTGCTAATGCTGTGGGCCAAAAGCATGCTAGGGAGTGTTTATAACAGTTTACTAGACTAGAGTGGCATTGCAGTACCCAAGAACGTTTCTGAGCGAAGCTTAATTGGTTAGGATTGACTCACTCTTAGTCTTTACAGATTCCTGGTTGGATTTGAAACATCTCTGTTTCTTCTAGCTCCCTTCAAACTAGTGAAATAACCATATTCCATAATTTGGACTGAAAGTGTCACTGTAGAAAGGACAGCTCATTGATCTCCTAGGATGCTTCCTTGTAGGCACTCAGAAGTTGAACAGGATTGCATTTTGCCCCAGGGTTTGGGTTCTCTGCTACTAAAATTGTGGAGATAATGATTTTTCTCTTGTCTGGACTCAAAAGGAAAGCACAATGATCTTTCTTTGGACAGCAGAAACAGGCTAAATTATCAGTTTGAAAACAGTTGCAGGGGCAGTAGGGAGTTTTGAAATTCATGATGTTGATACAGAGTTGGAAATTACAACGATACTGCTAATGAAGGAAATTCCTCTTAATGCCACTAATATTGTGTGCTGGACTGGTTCAGGAGGCTGCATCTGATACCTGGATGTGCGCCATTTCTGCATCCAAGGTTAGATTCCATCTCCATGCCAGGTTAGATCTGGACATAACATTATTCCATCTGCCCTGTGTCAGCACAGAGAAATGGAGATTCAATTTTCAGCCAAATCTGTAATCTGAATTATAGGGGAACTAGACTTTGTTTTTTACTGCAGAGTATATTTGCTCTGTGATACAGGTGTGTGATCATAGAGGCTCTGATAGCTGTAAGTCTTAGACAGCAGGTAGGGAAAAATGATAGAGATGAGTCTTTTAAATCATGTAACAGTGGAAAAAAGGGTGTGGAACAGATGTGACAATGGGAAAAATTACATCATAATGGAAAAAATAACTCCAGAGAAAGCTAGAGAAGTATGTTGTACTGCAAGGGGAAGTGCTGACTTAATCAATAGTGGTGGGGCAAATCAACATATGACATCAAGACAAAATTGTTAATTTCCTTCTGGAGGTGACCTCATTGGTGCTGTCTTTGGTTACTTACAAATGTATGAATCTCAGCTGAAGCTCGTGATGGAAGTAGTGAATGATACAATGTTAGTGTCTGAGTAGGAGTAAGATTCTGGTATTGTGGGCTTATTTATTTTCTGCTGTAGATTGCAGATTCAACTGTCACAAACGCTGTGCATCTAAAGTACCTAGAGACTGCCTTGGAGAGGTGATTTTCAATGGAGGTAAGATGAGAAACATGCTTTCAGATACTGACAGATCTTTGGACACTTAATGAGATGCATTAGTTTTTTGTTTCCTCATCTTTAACTATTTTATGTCTTTTTATCTTCTTATTTTTTTCACATGAGATCACTGACAATTAAAGATTCACTGTAACACTTAACTCTAGTGACTTTAATTTTACTTAACCAGCCTTGGCAACTGCAGTATGCTTTGCTTGAGATGGCTCAAAGAAAATCAAAAAACCCAAGAATCCTTCTCAATATACAAAAATTAAACTTCTCTTGTGATCAGTCTGCTCATTGGTCACCATGAAATATATCTTAAAATGTTAGTATCTGAAGGCAAGTATCATTTTTTGTGACTTGCTTATATCTATGATTTTCAGTGGCCAGAGTTAGCCCAGCAGTAGCCCAGAGGTAAAAGAGAGGAGGTAAAAAAACAAACCAAGAACCCCCACTCTTGCTTTTTTTTGAAGCCTTAGTTAAGTAGGAATATTTTCTGAATAAACTTTACAAAGCTGGAAGGAGAAGATAGGGAATGGTATGTGGAAGAAAGTTTAGAGTCTTATTCTCACAAGTTTTAGACCACTGCTAAGCTGATGAAACATGGGATGGATGAACAGACAGTGAAGTGAAAGCTGGTTTAAATGGATGGACCTAGAAGGTGATCAGTGGTGTGAGGTCTAGTTGGAGGCTGGTAACTAGCAGTGTACCCCAGGGGCCAATACTGGGTCCAGTCCTGTTCAGCATCTTCATTAATGAACTGGATGATGGAGCAGAGTGTACCCTCAGCAAGTTTGTTGATGCCTAGGAGAACTGGCTGATACACCAGAGGCTTGTGCTGCCATCCAGAGCTGGCTGGAGAAATGTTAGAACAGATGACCTCCAGAGGTCCTCTCTAGCTTCGGCCATTCTGTGATTGTATTGCCCAAAATCTTGATCCTTGTCATGTATGATTTTGAGGGGGATAAAATTGATGACGTGCAGCAGGTCACACCAAGCTGTACAAGCTGATTCAGAGGCCTAAAAGTGGCAACCCTGTTAGCCAGTGGGTCCTTTGCCATTGCACAATGTGTCCTGTTCATTCCTGCCAGCCTTCTCCAGCTCCAGGGCTTCTGCCATGAACAAAAACGTGCAACATGTTGTTGGCTGCTGCCTGCTTTTTACCACCCTTGTGATGCAAGGGTTCTAGAGTATGTATTTTGGGAAAGACCGTTTCAGACAAGTCTTCTGTGGACGTAGGAGTGGTTTATTATTATTATTTTTTGTTCTTTCTCCCACCTTTAAAGTAAGGTCTCCTTAGACAAAAAAAACAACCAACAAAACAAAACCAAAACCAAACCCACCACCACCAAAACAGGTGAAGTTACTAGAATGTCTTACTACTTAGTTTTCTAAGGTGTAAGTTGTACAGCTTTTGGAAACTTTAAACTTCTGCCGGTGGAAAGCCAGATGCAATTAAACTCTGTTCTACTTTTCTCTTTTCCTGCAATACCACAGCCTCTTGTTTCTCTCTTACTTTCACTGTTATGGGCTACAATGGCAGGGAGAGCAAAGCTGGGTTTCTGTTGGAGAATTTCATTTGCACGGGAACAATTCTCTGGGTCATCTCTAGCCATCAGAAGGTTACTCTGTACTGATTACATGTGGAACGGAATTACTTAATGAGATTCAGGTTTAGACCTTAAGCTTTTCACCCTCATTTTTCACTGTGATTCTTGTTTTGGTTGGATCTCTCTTGCTGTGGCATTAGCAAAGGTATTTGTGTTTATTAGCACACTCTGCATCAGTTAGCAAAATCTTGAGGATTTTGTGTATTTTCATTGTGCTTTTATGTTAACTTGCATAAATGTGAACTGAAGAAATTTGGTGGAGTTTTTCTTGTTTTCTTTGGTTTTGGGTTCGTTGTTTGTTTTTTTTTTTCTCTCCCCAAATTGTGTATTTGAAATAATATCTGAATCCTGTGTTGCTTTTAGAACCTGCTAGCCCAGGCCAGGACTTGGACATGCCAATGGAAGTTGATAGTAGTGAAATGAATAGTGATGGTAGTCGGGGTCTAGATGATGCTGAAGAACCTTCTCCTCCAGAGGACAAAATCTTCTTTATGGATCCATCTGACCTCGATGTAGACAAAGATGAGGAAGCTGTCAAAACCATCAGGTAAATCATAAAATGGATTTCTTTGCTCTGGGTGTACTTTCCTCAATATTGTGAAGTAAAACTTAGAGTAAAAAACTTCTGATTAGATTAAGTTTTACGGCTTAAAGTGTCATTTTTCACTTCTGGTTTTTAACTTGAAAATGCTTTGTAAAATTATCCCGTTGCAAGCAAGTCTGAAAAATTAATTAAAATGCTGTAGTCTCTTCTAATTGGAAGAAGTGCTGTGCTATGATTGTCACTAAAAAATTAAAACCAGATTATCAAAACATGATAAAATTTATGTCTTGGCTTAACATGACTAAGATCTTCATGACTTTAGCCTTGATTGGTTACTCTTATGCATGTGTTCATTTAAAAGGAATTACTCAAGATATTTTAATATTCACATCATAGTTTGTATTCATTTTAGGTGAATGTTTTGGGGTTTTTTTAACATGACTGTAATTTTTCTGATGTCTTCTGTCTGAACTATTACATAGTTCCTTTAATCAAGTCTGGCCTCTTTAGTTTCTGCATTATTCTGAATAGTATCATTCTGATTTTCTTAATTCATTCTTACAAGTGTAAGAGCAGTTGTATTAGGTCAAAGCAAAGCTTATTCTAGCTCAGTGCTTAATAGCAAATAAGTAGGGAAGAGCATACAGTGATACCTTCTCAACTTTCACTGATTTATAGCTCAGGGAATTCCTGAATTGAAACTAGTATCTTTTCTGTGTTCCACCTATAAGTAGGATGTTTCCATTTATTTTTAATTGCACTTGAAGCAAGTGAAGTTTTTGGGCATGTACAGCATCCTGCAGCAGCCAGTTCTGTATCTGTGAGCTATGTTAAAGCATCCTTACATTTTTGGTTTTGAATCTGCTATGTGACTTTGTGTGTTTACAAATGTTTCTATTAGAACCACACGTAGGTGCTTTGGTGTTAAGCAGGCAACTTAGTGGTTCGCTCCATCCAGTGCTATTAAAACCTCTACATTTAACTAATGATTCTGTCAGAACATTAGAGATTGTCAGATCCTAGTTTGCAGGACAGTTAATATCGCTGAGCAGTGCAGCTGTGATTTGAATTAACACAACCCTGTTGATATTTTCATAAATAGAAAATAAGCTTCGATAGGGACCTTTATAACAATATGAGGAAGTAGCATAGTCAATTTACACAGAAAAGGGAAAATAATAGTAATGTTGATGTGAGTTATATTTTTATGCTGCATTAAGACCAGCAGTCTCACCTCATTTTTGAGGGAATGACTTCTGTAGATGTCCTCATTCCAGTATGTTTCTTCTGTGTTCCGTAGAGTACTGCAGTACTTGCACCAGGAGAGCTAGTGAGAGCTCAGATACTGTAACAATTTCATCTATCAATGAAATAATCTGTATGGGAAGAAAAGATGCCTGTTCCTGAAAACTATGGGCTAAATGTGTAGTACCTGTGTAATGGCAGTACTGTTGGATTTTAACTTGTTAAATATTAACTGTTCTGTCTTTCTTTTTTTTTAATTTTTTTTTTTTCCCCAGTCCTTCAACAAGCAATAATATTCCTCTTATGAGAGTTGTACAGTCGATCAAGCACACAAAGAGGAAGAGCAGTACAATGGTGAAGGAAGGATGGATGGTCCACTATACTAGTAGAGACAATCTGGTCAGTGACTTCAGTTTCTTCCTTCATTAAGTTTAATTATTTCTCTAAACCATTGTATTTATTACTTTCCTAGGTGTTTGTAAATATTTGTTATAAATATGGGGAGCCCTTCATTCCTCTAGCAATTTGCTCTCTATAAAAGTAAGCATTATTGAATACCACCCTCCCCCAAACTCACTATTCCTCTTGCTGTCAGTGGCTTGACCGTATGTCCTTGGGTATGTAAGCATCCTCTAAAAAGACTACCTTATTTGTTTTCAATGCTACCAGTAATGATCTCTGAATTGAACCTTCTTAGGCAAGCTCTTTGGCTTTGTGTATTGAGGAGGGAACTAAGGAAGAATAACTGGGTCCCTTAGAGTTGTCTCATGGGAAGCAGTGAATCCTCTTGTTTTTTGGTAGATCAATGAAAAGGTTAATGTCAAGAAGTTCCCAGTTCTTGTGAAACACAGCGTGTTGTATTAAGACTTTATGAAGGTCAGCATAAATTCTTTTGTATTCTTTGACTCTATGCAGGAGTCTGATTAAAGGGGTCTTTAGGAATTTAGAGAAGCAAAGTTACTTAAGCTCTGTTGAAGACAAGCTGAAGAGTGATACTAGTCAGCTCAGGTTACTGTAGTATTTTTACTGTTTGTGATTGTCCGCTAAACGGACCACTGCAAGTGGTCTATCAGAAACCACCTTAAGAAACATTTATTTGAAGTACAGTTTTCTAATATCTAGACGTATTTCTCACAAACCAAAATAAGCATGTAGTATATATCAAATGAGATTTCAGCCAAGGCTACTTAACAGACACAATTATCATCATCTGGCTATGGAAAAACTAAGGGCAGGTAGTAGACAAAGATGAGTAGTTCTAGCAGTGTTTGGGGCAGACCCTGGTATCTGGCTCTGATTTAATCTTTCAGTACAGCCAGTATGTTTTTCTGTGAACTTTTTTGGACGTCCTCATAAAGCAGTGATCAGATTGTAGATCTTAGCTCAGTTTGATTTGTTTTCATCTGTCAGTCTGGCTGCTACCTAGATGATGTCTACCAAAAGAGGTCATTCAAATGAAAGGAAGTATTCTGCCCCACAGCAAGATACCTTCAGCCTAGCAAGAGCTTCCTAATGGGAGGAGACTGTTGGCTATTTCTCTTGGCTGATCTGCTCTCAGCAATGTCAGACTATTTCCTGTTCCTGAACAACTTGGACTTTCTATCAGTTCCAAAGAGGTTCATTTTAGCAGCAATATCTGTATACTTTGCTGACTCTGGATAACCAGATATTTCACACTTTTATAATGAGAAGTTTCTGTATACTCACCNCTGACTCTGGATAACCAGATATTTCACACTTTGTTTTTATTTTCACATTTTGTATTCTTTTCTTTACCCTGAGCCCATGCTTTTGCAGAATATGGTGTTTTGAATCCCTGAGTTACCAACCTGTTTCCTAATTTCTCTTCTCCAAAGTCTTCCCTGGTTCCTCATTTAGTAAAGAGCATATATGTCTAAAGGACAGGTTTACCCTTCTGCTTTCCCATAGTTTCCATTCAGTGCTGGCTGGGAATTCCATTTACTTAATTTATGGCCTAGCTTTCTTTGTCTAACTCTTACAGGTAGTCTTACCCTTCCCCAATTGAAGTGATTTAAATGTGCCTGTTCTGTTTCAAACTAGTGTCATCCTAGGCCAGAGTTAAGAGTCTTGGATTTTTATCACAGAAAAAAGTAAACGGGTTTTTAACTATACGAGCATGGTGCAAGCAAAGTAAATTAGATTCGTATAGTCATGTTAGCTTTCTAAAAGCTTCTTTGTTTTGTGGAATGATATTTAGCTTAAAATTACGGGATGGTTATGTGCCACAGCTTATTCATAATTACTTTATAGTGGAGATGGTATTTCTTATTGATACAGACTCCCAGAAAATGGTTATTTAGTCTGTCTTAATTTTTTTGTCAACACAGACTTTTAGAAGATCAAAAGCACATACTGGCAAAACAGGTTATGAGATTCAAGTGGACAAAATACCTTGGGGAGGGATAAAAATCAAGGCCTTATTAGGCTTGCTCAGTCCCTGAACCCTTGTGATGATGGTGTGAGGGCACAGAGGGAGAGAGCATGATTCCCACAGTTGTTACTAAATTAAAATAATTCAGGTTTTGTGAGCACATGCACCTGGAGTAAAACTTGTGTAGGTAACTGGTTTTCCTGTATGAGAAATAGCAGTGACAACAGCAGTTTACTGTAAGGTAAGTTATAGTTTTTTTGTGGAAATAATATTATGAGCCTCTTCTTGAGTTTATTTTCTTATTTATTTATTATCTTTATTCCCAAAGTGTATATTTTTGTGTATCTAGTCTAATATGTGACTGTAGAATGATGTTCGTTGATTATCTTAGTCCTTTAAAAGATATTTCATTTAAATAATCAAATAACAATTGTCATACCAGTTATTTAGTCCTTATGTTTTTGTGTTGTGCCTTTTGTAGAGAAAAAGACATTATTGGAGACTGGACAGCAAGTGCCTCACGCTATTTCAAAATGAATCTGGAACAAAATACTACAAGGTAATTAATCATGAGTAATAATTATGTTGCATTTGATATATTCAGTGCTTTATAGATTTGAAATCTACTTCTGAGCAGTATAACTATTATCTCTATTTCCCCATCTTTTTTAATCAAAACTGTGACAGGTTAATTGTTGGCCAAAGCTTCTTGTAAATGAGAAGGACCAAGATTAACTCTGAGAAGTTGCTTGCAGCTCCTGTTCTAATCCCTTTGAGTATGTCTCTCCTTACATTTTACATGTACTATTCTCCTGAATTGCTTAGCATGTGAAACTTTCTTTACAATTACCAGAGAATTTATTTGGCCACCAGTCTAATGAAGGTTAGGATTTTTATGTTCTAAAAGTAATGTCTGAAAGTTTGCATGCTTATGTCTTTTAACATTCCCAAAATTGAATTATTCCCAACTGTACAAGTGAACGTTGGAACCAAGATTGAGAGGAAAATTTCCTGTGCAGCATGGCATTATGTAAATGAAACTTATTGTTAAGTTTAGTATCTTGTTAACATAGTAATGTGTCCAATAGTGGAATATTCAGACAATGTGTTCCAATGTATAAACAGGATTTTTCCCTTTCTTGTCTTACACATTTAGGTGGGGGTCCAAATCTTGCAGCTTCTTCCTTTATAACATCTCTAAGATCGAGCCTTTTGTCTGTACACCCAGCTAAACTTGCCCAGATCCTTCTCATCCCTATCTTGACCAGTGCAGTCTCTTCTTCTCAGACCTCCCTGATACTTGTATTGCCCTGTGCGTTCAAAACACAGCTGGTAAAATATGTTCCATGCTTGTTGCTCTGTTTTGTCACTGCATTTAGTCCTTTGACTTGCCACTTTGCCCCCCTTTTTAAACTGCTTGAATATCAGGTTGTCTTTGCTGTTAGAATTATTCACAGTTGTTGCCTTACATTTATTTACTCTTCATCTCAATCAGCTACTGTCTCTTGACCCCTCATGCCAACCTGGTGTTCACCTGCCTGTTCACTACTCGTGCAAGCGACGTGCACCTGTTCACCTTCCATGTGTGTGGAATGTCCTACTCCAGCTAGTGTGAACTTGCAACCATTTCTTCCTTCAGATCTGTTCACTAATACTGCTTGTGCCATGATCTCAAACTGGCAAGGTAGAAGAGTTGGTAGAAGTTGTTAATATCTATATGAAAGAAAATCTTTACCAAAACAGATTCAGATATGTGAAGCAGTGCTTATTGATGAGTTTATATAACAACGTCATCTTCTTAATGTTGTCATCTTTTGCTTTTTTTTCCCTGTCGTGTTCTTCTCTTGCTAAGCTGTGTTAAACTACAGGGGGGAAAACAGTCATTCTAGAGTTGTGCATCATTTGTATGTGGTGGGGATGCATGCCAAGCTTAATATAAATGCAGTTTATCAGAGTAGAAAATAGTAGTTGTGTAGAAAGAACTGTGGTGGGGCTGGAAGTCTCTCTAGGCCTGTATGGAAGAATTTAGGAAACTGTGGGTGGGAAATGGTCATGAACAGTTTGACATTAATTATGAAGCTTGATATTTTGGTTTTGGTGTTTTGATATATTTGTTTTGATTTCTTTGTAAATGCTTTTAAGCTTTGAATGTCAGTATATTATAACATTATGTGTGTTTTAATTTTTTAATCTTTAATATTTTTCTTCAGGAGATTCCGCTTTCAGAAATTCTCCAGGTGACTCAGCCTCGAGATTTTTCAAACGTGGTGCAGGGCAGCAACCCATACTGTTTTGAGATCATCACTGACACGATGGTGTACTTTGTTGGCGAAAACAATGGCAGCAGTCACCACAGTCCTGTTCTTGCTGCCACCGGAGTTGGACTTGACGTAGCTCAGGGCTGGGAGAAAGCCATTCGTCAGGCTTTGATGCCAGTCACTCCTCAAGCTAGCATTTGCACTGCTGCAGGACAAGGAAAAGATCACAGTAAGCAGGGAGACAAGGCACTATTATTCATATTCTGAAGCTGTTAATGGTAGAGATTCCTTTTAGAAAAGGGCTTATTTAGAGTGAAGTATTGTCTGTCTGTTCTCTGCTGAATTGGGTTTGTAATTTTCTGCAACTTTCTAAAAAGCTACACTGAGATTTGTGGAGGGTGGGTAAATGCTTTAATCTGTTGAAACAGGAAGTAGAAGTTAAGAATCAGATTTATGATATGAATGCATATGGCAGAGCTTTATTGTAGGAGCATTAAAAGCGCAGACATAGCTGGTGGATGTAAAAAGGGACTATCGTTTAGAAATATACTATAATACATATAGTATATATACATAATAATATATATTAGTATANACTAATATACTTTACAAATTATATATATAAATATATATATAATCTGAAGAACTAAATTTGCATGCTTTTTGATGTTATCCCCTATATTTTTTAAAATCTGTGAAACGTTGAGAGCTAAGGAGAAGAAAAAGAGTTAGTGGTGCAATGTAATACTGCCAGTGATGGAAAGAACTTTTGCTGAGCTGTGGGTAGTAATAAAAAAGTACCCCATTCTTCCTTTTATACACCTGTCCTTCCTTTCTTTCTCTGGCATACGATCATATTCATTATAAAGGCTCCACTAAACTATGTAGTCTGTTCTTTCTCATTAGACGTCATCTTATTTGGAATGATGTTCATTCAGTCTGTACTGAGATGTATGCTTTTATTCCATAGTTCTCTCTCATCTTCCGGCTACTCTTTAATATTTTAGTGACATTTTCTTTTGCAGGAGATTCTGAGATGAGTTTCTCATCTCTGGTTATTCTGCATCAGCAACACTTAAGGACATGTAAATGTTAGTCCAAGATAAAGATGCGTTCTGAAAACAGAACTATGGTCGGAAATGGTAAACTTTGAAATGCCAGTACTGGTATCTGTATTTAATTACAGTGAAGAAACATACCTGTAAGATGGTACCTCAAAACTGGTCTTACATGTATGTAAAAGGCCACTTTTTATTAAAAAAATTTAGTTACAAATATATATGCACCAAAACACTGCCTTTTTTTTTTTATTTTTTTAAACTTAGCATTTACTGTTGCTAAGACTTGCAAAGACACTTACTTTTTTCCAAAATCAATGTTTTTGCAGATATAAATAATAACATTTTTATATTAAAAATTGACAGTGGTAGGGAGTAGAGCTGCAGGAGTAGATACAATGTGCTTTAACATCTTTAGGACTTTAGGAGTATAAGAAACTACTGTGACTTGTAGAATGGCATTCCCATATTCTTAGACAACTCATCATTGTGGGCTGAAGAGCCCACAAAACGTCTATTCATTCCTCTCCTTCCTGCACACTGTGAGCCATAAAATGTACCCCAAGACCCTTATAGAAAAATCAGACTTTCAGTTAGAATAAGCTTCCCAAAGTCTCCAATATGTTATTTTAAATTAAAAGACCAAAAGAGGAGGGATACATTGATAGTGCTTGAAAAGCTTGCAGCAGCAGGGAATTTGTAGTGTCAAAATGTCCGTAAGACATTTTTTGTCTGGTCAGTGTATACCATGTTCTAGACAGAAAGTAGGTAGAAATGAGGATGTATTTCCAGTCTGACCCATGGAAAAGAGTCCTTTCTGAGCTTCTACCTGGAGATGTTTGGTGTGGGATGTTTTTGAGCTGAAATGAGAGAGAAGATTAGTAAACTGTTCCCTGCTATAGATTACATACTGAATGCTGGCATTACTGATTTCTTCAGAAGTGACGATTTTTCAGCCCTTATTCTTAGGCCTTTCAAACACTAGACAAATGGATTTATTTTGAAGGAGTAATAACAATCTCTATTTACCAGATATTTTATGTTCTGTAGCCATCTGCAGAGAAGGGCTTAGTGTGTTTTCTTTAAATGATTTCAAAAACTGGATTTTCATTTTCTACTTACCTTGTTTGAATCTTACAGTTTGTGTTGACCTTAGTAACTTTTGTCTGCCGTGGCCTTTTCCCTCAGATACAGATGTCGTCTTTGTTCTCTAAAATTGTGTTTTTGAAACAAAGGCTGCTCTTAGGTTGATAAAGGCTCTTTTCAAAGTGCTGGTAAATTTATAGCGTATCTTCTATCCAGCTTGTATTTGAATTTGTTCTACATGTTTTGGAAAGTTAACATAACAAGCAATAGGTGTCCATCCATTTCTGGCATGCTTCACCTCTGTCTTGGAAGTCAGAGGGTATTTTCTGCCTTCCTCTTCTTGTCAATGCATCATAATGTTATTCCTTTGATGAAAACTTCATATCAACATCTGCTGCAGGCTGAAACGTTTGTTACCTTTTCTGGTACTTTTACTTGCAGATTACACTTCCCAGATATACTCTTATATTCCAAAAATCCATATGATTGTCTAGTTTATCCATGAAACAAAAATTGCTTATATTATCATTTTTATTGCATTTTAATTATCACATCTTCTGTTACTTGCTTTGCTTGATTTGTTCCCTTTTCTTATGCATCAATTCTGTGTATCTTGATGCCACAGAAAGTTAGTAACCACGTTCATTAGACTCTAAGGGATCTACCCAGTTCGCTTCCCTGTACTTTCCTGTGTTACCACCAGAATTCTTAGAAGTAAAGTGAACTCTTGAACAATTGCCACATCACTGTTGCTTTAGGTTCTCCATGTCTCTATTGTGTATATGCTCATAGTGTTCTACTATTTTTGTATTCAGTGATATGACAGAAATAGAGAAAGAATTCCAAGCAAAACTCCCAGGGTTGTTTATTTAAATCAGTCTGTGAAATTTGAGTTCCAGGATATGATGTTTCTGCAGAATATCAGTAAAAATTATTTCACCGCGACTGAGTTAGAAGTCAGAGAAGGCTTCTCCCCAGCCCTGGCTTTTTACTAGAAAAAGTCTATCCATACTATTTACTTACTTAGTTGTATCTTCTTTATTGCAGAAGAGTTATCTCTAAGCATCTCCGTTTCAAATTGCCAGGTCCAGGAGAATGTGGTGAGTCATATGTATATTGTATACATAATGTAATGGTGTGTATTTACCTGGGTATTACAAAGTAATTGGTAGTAACAGTGTCTGGATGAGAAAGCAGAACCACGGTACAGTAGTTCCAAAAATGTGTGTTATATATGGGAAGTAATCTACTTACCTGGCACAGCTGGCAGTTTATGTAAATATATGTCCCTGCTCACAGCTCAGCTAAGTGGATCCTCTTCAGGAAGTCTGTTGTGTTTTTCCATTCCCTTCAGGGTGATGATGGCACATTTTACAGAGTTTGACCATAAAGTATAAATACACTTTAGCCAGTACTAATGACTATGCTCATGAACACTTTGATTACTCCTGATATTTGATGTTTCTTTTTTTCCCTTGCATTAGGATATCAGCTCTGTGTACCAGATATTTGCTGATGAAGTGCTGGGTTCTGGTCAGTTCGGTATTGTATATGGAGGTAATTACATCAGATTCCATTATGCATTTATTAAGGTAGAATGTCTGTCCACTTGGTATAATTAGTCTTTTCATATTTACTTTGCTATATCTAGAATGTCTAGCTGAAGTTTATCTTGTTAAAAGTTCTGTTTGGATTATTGCTTTTCTCTGCAGTTTTATGTACAGCACTTCTTAAAATTGATTTTTCACATCTACAGTTTTGCATTGGTGTCAAAATTGGTGTAGAATATGCATTGCATTTTGACCACAGTTAAATACAAAGCAATCTCTGCTCTGAATTTGGCCTTGGTTAATAACATGGTGTTTTTTAATTGCAAATTCTAACGCTGCTGTCTGTATTACACAAGATTAGAAGTCATGTATTTGAGGAGGTTGTCAGTTATACCTCTTTATATCCCAGGTATAAACAGGCCCAAAGATGTGGTCAAAAGCCATTGGAAAAATAGATATTTTAGTTTGTGCTTTGACTGTTTATGCAAACATATTATTGACATATTTTATGCAACCAGTTTTGCTAAAAATTTCTATCAGCAGGATAAGGTAGACAGAGGACTTGCTTCTCAAAAGGTCTCAGTTTTAAGTTTCAAATGTAGTTTTATCCCTTTTGCTTTTAAAAACTTCTATTGCAATGTACAACTTGTTAATAGTATGTAATTCAGTATTTCTTCTTTTTGTAAAATGTATCATATAAACTGTTTCCTTTTTTTTTCTCTTTTTTTTTTTCTATTTTTAATCCCATGTGTTATATCTCAAGTGTTGAGAGAGCCACACACCATAAATCTGGAAAGAAAGAGAAAGTGATAACTAATGATTTAAAAGTGGTAATCTTTCTGCTTTTGTCATACTGTTTTTCCGGTCAGGAGGTGTTGTGGCTATGGTTTTTCTGTGCCAATTGTGTGGTTAAATACTTTTCTCTATTATTTCAGAACTGCTTGATGGAAATGCAGTTTGATGGTCTGGTTTTACATTACTCTCTCAAGTCTATTTTTTTTTTTCCCTTGTATTTCTTAAAGTGTAGGGTGAATCAAAGTATGCTCCCTCTCTTATGAATAGAGTGTGCACAAGTGCAGACAGTTTAATGTTTTGATTTTATTTTTATATATACTCTCCTAAATTGCCTTTTAGGTATATCTCAACTTGGTATTTTCGCAATTAAATGCTTATAAACATAATGAATTCTTATAAAAGGCTTTTATTAAATCTTTTCATTTAAAGATTTCTTAAAAATATATAGGATATGCATGCTCAGTTTCTTAAGATAAAATCACAAACTGAAAGAGCAAGAAAAGATACTATAAAATAATATTCTTTTTCTGGCTCTACACACTTGCTTAATTGTTGTTGGTGTTTTGGGAGACTTCATCTGGTAACTTCTAATACTGGCTTCTCCTACCTGTGTAGACTTACTGAAGTAACAGTAACAAACCCTTTTATTTAAATAAATAAAGGTAAAATTAAGTTGATTACATTGAGGAGTTTTTTTGTTGTGGGAGTTTTTATGTCCTCTATTTTGGACAAATCAAGAAGTTAATCAAGAAGTTTACAGGATATTGATATCCAACTCCTGTTTCTTTCAGCGAGAACTGCCTATTTTGGTTTGTTTGGAAGGGTCTGAAAAATAGAGATAGAAAAAAAAATCCTTTATGGTTTTTTACTGATGTAAAACTTGCCCTCAAGCCTGGTTGATTGTGTTTTACTTAAGAAAAAGACTTTTCAACTGCTTTTCTCTTAACCTTTCTTTGTGTTCAATTTTTAGCTCTAGTCTAGCTTCTGTAGTTGTTTGTAAGTTTAGTGGTTTTGCTTTATGTTCTCTTGCAACCTAACATTTGTCTTCAGGGTATTGCACCTAGTTTGTAGTTGATGGTGTTTCTGCTACATTTCAATATAAATTGATGCCTTGTGGAGCCAGAGTCACTTGCCCTGAATCTAGGATTTTGCTTAAATTATAGCTTTGTGCTGTGATTTCTAATATTTTTGCCTAAAAATTGCTGATTTGTTACAGACAAAATGACAAAACTACAAAATTCCCCAGATCTCTCAAGACTTCTTGCTTTACACTGTTGTCTGTGACAGTCCACTATGTAGCATATGCTTTCCTTAGGACTAATCTAGTATTTTCAAAATTTATTTTTTGCACTTTAATTGCTCGTTCTATTTGGTAACCTTGTAATCCCTTTTGGACCTCAGGTGATGTCTCCATCGTCTGCCTTACTTGGTCTGGTGGAGATAAGCCTGTTTTTGACTCTTTATTCATTCAGAAGTTTAAGGCATGTGCGTTAGTTGCAGTTCCTATGCCTGCCTAAGCCCTTGCCTCCAATCCTGAGTGCAGAGCAGT
The DNA here is from genome assembly GCA_013398155.1 of Pedionomus torquatus. Lineage (NCBI taxonomy): Eukaryota > Metazoa > Chordata > Aves > Charadriiformes > Pedionomidae > Pedionomus > Pedionomus torquatus. The sequence continues at coordinate 296,034 of VZRU01011022.1, read as the reverse complement.
GGAGCGGTGGTCAGCGGGGTGTGTCTGGGCTCCCTATAGCAGTTCCAACAGAGTCCCCTTGTGCCGCTTGCACTGTAGCTGTTTGTGTCATCTCAAGGCTTCTAAATCCTGTGTTTTTCTTAAAACAGCTTCTGAATCCTTCACTGACCAGATACTGTCACTTTTGTCCTTTGGTGCAGACTTACTGTTCTGTATTTGTTTAGTTTTATATACCTTAGATTATCAGGTTCTTGCATCAACCTCTTTGATGTGAATGTGACAGAAGTAATTGTAGTGGTAGTTGGAGAAGCTGGGTAAGCACTTAGAGCTACTCACGTGGCCCTTGAAATATTCTCTCTGTGTATTGTGGACATTTTTTTGTCGCTTGTGCCGGTTGCAGCAAGGAATAGTATTTGGTGCTATCGGCATGTTTTATTTCTTACCACAGTCTTTTAGAGTTTTTTTGATGACAACCAGCCGTCCCTGGGTGCTAATATGTTGTTCTTCATGGTGCTTTAATTACCCTTATGTTCCCATAGAGGATAATACATAATTTCCTGTTTGTGTGGAGCCAAAAAAAGTATGAAACCGCTGGAGAAGACTTGTAGATCCTTCTTCATTTTTGTCTTGAATAGTTTTTTTTGCTAGTTTTTTTCTTTTTTACAAGAGGGGCAATTTTCTGTGGAATTGTGCAAGTCGCTTGCACAAACGAAATCTTCACCTAATACATTGAATATCAGGATGCATACCTGACAACAGAGTAGCAACCAGTTTAAATTTTTCTACTATCCTCTTGTTGAGGCTGATCACTTCTTATTACTCATATACCAACTGAAATTTTTATATTTTATAAATAGAGTAATATTGTACATTCATACAAAATGTACTTGTTTACCCAAAATTTCTACTGTGATGTTATATGGCTATAAATTACGTCTGGCTCTTGATGGCTGACATTGACTTTCTGTTTAGGAAAACACAGGAAGACTGGAAGAGATGTGGCTATCAAAGTCATTGACAAGATGAGGTTTCCAACCAAGCAGGAAAGTCAGCTGCGTAATGAAGTAGCCATTCTCCAGGTATAAAAGTATTTTTGGATCACACTGGAGTTTGTCTCAAACCATTAATAAGATTTTGTAAGATGTGTAAGTGCTCTGACTTAGTTGTGAATCTGTGTATTTGATTTGTAAATCTTTTTGTGAGAGGGAATCTAAGAAGAGCAGGAATTAACGGGTGTTTGGTAGTTGATAATTTTGGGGTAGTATCTACCCACTGCAGGGAATCCATTGATGACCCATACTTTGAGTCTGTATTGTCTCCCTCAGGTAGCAGGAAACTGTGTTATTTTTGGCTGTCTTCCACAACTGGCTCATCAATTTATGAGTGTTATTCTTGCACATTCTGTACTTAAGCTTGCAAGTGTATCAATGGTAAAATGAATGATTATAGATAATTTGTGTCAAAACAAATTAGTCTCACTAGTGATAATCAGCATATTTCATGGGTTGACATTTGTGTTTCAAGCTAGTTTTTTGCCTCAGACATTACTGTTTTTCACCTCTAACTCTCCCCTTAATGATTTTTTGGTTTGAGGCAAAATACTTCTGTGTAATTCAGGATATTTCGTCCTGTTTTATTTTAGTGATGTACCTGTACTACTTTGTTTTAGAATTTGCATCACCCTGGGATTGTGAACCTGGAATGTATGTTTGAAACTCCAGAACGGGTCTTTGTTGTGATGGAAAAGCTGCATGGGGATATGCTAGAGATGATTCTTTCCAGTGAGAAAAGTCGACTTCCAGAAAGAATAACTAAGTTCATGGTCACTCAGGTTGGCATTCAGTCTTCCTACCGGTAGAGGAAAGGCTAGATTTGTGTTTTGTCATTCTGTGAGAATGGAGTTTGGAGAAGCTGTTTTCTGTATTGTTATTTGAAAGAGGTAGAACAGAACGCTGCACACCTAATGACAGTTGAATAAACACGGAAAGAATTTTGAATGCTAATTATGTTAAATTTTTTGCCTTCTTTCCCAAGACATTACATTATGGATATCTAAAGATTCATGTCAAAACAGTAAGCATTCAAAAGCAAGGGAGGAGTGGGGGGACAAAAAAAGTCAAACTCATTAGTTCTGAATATTGATAGTACTCAGAAAAAAACCTAGTACTTGCACAAGATATACCTGTTAATTCTTTAAGACTGTGTTGATACAAATTACTGTATTGCGTAGTTGTGTGTGTTAAACCCTTTTGGTTCTCTTGAACAGTTCTGAAAATATTCTTTCCTTTTTGTAGATACTTGTTGCTTTGAGGAATTTACACTTCAAGAATATTGTGCACTGTGATTTAAAACCAGAAAATGTACTACTAGCATCAGCAGAGCCATTCTATCAAGTGAGTGAAGATTAAAAAGTACTTCCTTCATCACTTCTGATTGTTCTTTATTTTTAAAGCAATGTAGGCACTGAAGCTTAAAAGATGGCCTCTTAGGGGATTGTTCAACTGACTTCATCTAGAATTACTTGTTATAATTGTGGTTTTGTTTTTTTCCCCCTTCCAACTCTTCACCTGCCTTTTCCACTCAATGGTCTGTTTCAGTTTATTTCCACTCAGTCGTGAGTCCCATCTCACAACGCAGCTGTGTTCCAGCATTCTTTCTGCCAAAGAGTCTGAAAAGTACAGCTACTGCCAGTGCTTAGCCAAAGCCCTGTGTAAACTGCATCCTTTTTTTTTTTTATGCTTGTGAAGAGCGCATGGAAATTGATATTCTGGGTTAGCAAGAATAGTCTAGTGAAAAAGGTACAGGACTAGAAGCTTCAAGACCAGTCCTCACTTCTGCTCCAGTGCTGTTTGACCCTGGGGAAACAACTTCATTTCTGTTGTGCATCATCGTCTCCTCCTTGGTCTTGTCTGTCTTGCTTACAAATTGTTGTGAAAAGGGACTGCCTCATTTGTCACTGGTCTTGCTCACCAATCTTTGTCATCTGTATGTGTGATGTTATGTTATAATATAAACTAAATAGCTATTTTTTTTTAAAGAGAAATACTGTCAATTATTAAGTTAGTTACCTTGGACAGTATGGATTTTGTGGAGGGTATACAGAAACTAAAAGATAATAGCTAGTCAGAGAATTGCTTCCAGTCCTACCTCATTAATGCAAAGTGGAGTGGACTTTTGGAGAGTCACTTGTATGGCTTGTAGTGCATTGTTCTTTCTTACATCCTGAAGAGAGCTTGTTAACTTGGGGTTAGTGCTGGACTTGATCTGGATACTTTTTTCTGTACAAGTGCCGGCTGTGTCCAAGTTAAAGAACCATGAATTTTTGAGCATCAGTGCAGGCACCAGATGTTGATGCTTTTTGCCTGGATGATTATTGGACTGCTTTGTCCAGAGGTGGCTAGGTCTGAGTTGTAGCTAAAATTATTTGATTTCTGTTTAGCTGAAGACTCCATCTTCAGGAATGTGATTAAGAGAAAAGTGATCTGGCTGGGATTCATGGATTCATTCTTAAAATTTTGGTTCTGTGCCTTGTGAGACTGTGGATTTGCCTCTGAAAATGAGCTGAGTTTGGAATCAAGTCTTTTGTCCTTATTTGCACACTTGTGGCCATGTACTACACAGATCGCATCAGACTTTAGTCTGTTTAGTCCACAAGGCCAGTTCATGTCCTAGCCTGAAGCACGCTCTATTCACAGTCTGCAAAACCAGCAACCTAAAACCTCAACTGTGACTGGTTTATGTCATGTTTTGTCTTTGGTTTAGTGCATACAATGTTTAAAATTATGGCAGAAACCATATCAAGTACCACTCTGGTCTTGGGTAGTAACATCTTTGGAGATCAAGAAGAGATTTCTCAGTTTAAAATATATTTCTCCTGCAGGTGAAGCTGTGCGATTTTGGCTTTGCACGTATCATTGGTGAAAAATCTTTCCGGCGCTCTGTGGTGGGGACACCTGCTTACCTTGCCCCTGAAGTGCTGAGGAGTAAAGGTTACAACCGCTCTCTAGACATGTGGTCGGTAGGAGTCATTGTCTATGTGAGCCTTAGTGGTACATTCCCATTTAATGAAGATGAGGATATAAATGATCAGATTCAAAATGCAGCATTTATGTACCCACCAAATCCTTGGAAGGAAATTTCTAGTGAAGGTAAGGAAATGAATCTTGTGTATTTGCTGTACTCTGATCTCAAAACTTACTTTGTCTAGGCTCTAATTATAGAATCTGCTTGAAGTTGAATCTGGGATTTTAGTTTTGTACATTAGCAAGTGAAACGAAACCTGGATCTCAGCATCAGTTCTGAACAATCTAGAAGTTTACAGGGTTGGTCTGCAGAGCTCTGCAATGCCAGCTTTATTAGCAATGTATGTATGATTAACACACGGGTAGATGTGAAAGGACATATACAGTAGTGGAAGTACCTACATCATTTTGGAACACAGGATTATGCCTGAGTTGGTTAGGCACTTCTGAAAATCAGTAAAATCAGCAGAAGAAAAGATCAGTAAGTAATATAGTAAAGCTTTTAGTGTTTACATCAAAGCTGGGGGGAAGCTTACCCTCTACCTATTCTGTAGCCTTATTTAACATAAGCAAAGCTATATATAAAATTCAAGAGCTTGGTCAAATTTAAAAGAGTTCAGTTGGATACACACAGTCAAAAAAAATTCTCTTTCACTGCAGCACATGAATGATGGTAAGGCGGGTTAGTATTTAAACGAGGTATTTTTTTGTTTTGTTTTTCTTTGTCAGCCATTGATTTAATAAACAATTTGCTTCAAGTGAAGATGAGAAAACGTTTCAGTGTTGACAAATCCCTTAGTCACCCATGGTTACAGGTAAACTCATCTTCCTTTTTCGCTTTGTTTGTAACAGCTTATGATGATTTTTTGGATTAAGTCCTTCAGACGCTTATTAAAACTATTACTATCAAAGTTTGTTAACAAACATTCACGGAGGCTTGAGTATTCCTGGTTTCAGCTTTGTTTTATGTGCTCTCCTGAATTGCCTGATGAGTGCGTGGAGCCCCACTGAAATCAGTGTAGAGACAAACATTTGTTCAGTGCTGAAGTGGACCTGGAAGCTGGTGTGTGCTATGACTTGTACTCATTGGGTTTGATGTGGGTTCCTTTCACAATGGTTTCACAATACTGTGCGCATGTAGCCACGCACACGAATAATGTAAACGATGGTAAGGGGAAAATGCAATTTTGAGTAGAGTGTTGGAATGACTATAATTTCATGTGTGTCTGTATACACAATTTTGTAATAAAGCTACTATAGCTGTTTTGTTACAAAAAGATTCCATGTTTTGCAGTATTACAACCTTAGGTACCAGCCTGTTTCATTTTGAACCATTTTTTTATGGACACTGTTAAGGGAGGATGGTGTTTATTATGTGGGGGTTTTGTTTGTTTTTAACAGATCTTGTTGATTATATCTTGTGGCTATTTCTATTAAAAGTAGAGACAAACTGCAGAATTTGTGGCTGCTGTTTCTTAAACTGTTTCTTTTGTTAAAATCTCTTTTGCTCCTTAGGATTATCAGACTTGGCTTGACCTCAGAGAATTTGAAACGCGCATTGGAGAGCGTTACATTACCCATGAGAGTGATGATGCACGCTGGAAAGAACATGCTTATGAGCACAACCTTGAGTACCCCCAGCATTTTATTATGGCTCCTAATCCAGATGACATGGAAGAAGATCCTTGATTTATTCATTATGCTAACTGCAGCAAAGGGCACTCCAGACAGAAACTGAAGATAAGTTTTGGGATGGCTGTTGTTCTTCCTAAATGCTGTACACATAATTCAGTGTACAAAGCCTCAGAGGATCCTGCATTGACGTGGGAATAGACTGTCGCCTGACAAGCTTTTCTCCATCTCTGACTTAAACTACAAGTAGTTACTGGACAGTGGGATAAACCCCATTGGGTAACGTTTCACCGAGCGATGTGGCTACAAAGCCATTTACTGAGGTGTAATGTGTACAGATTGAAAAGTTTGTGTGTTTTTCAAGTTTGCTTTTTTTTTTTAATAGCCTACACAATAACAATTTTGTAACGGTTTTCTAATCCCTATTTACTAGGCCATAAAGGACTGTTTTCTGTTATTTAGATACATCTCCCATTTCTTAAACTGTGCATGGTGAAAAGAGACTGTTAAAAAGAAATCAGTGCAGAATACCTTGGCTAATAGCAAAACATAGTGGTTTAGGTCAAATACAGCTTCAAAGATGAAGGAATAATTTGCTGCTGTTAAGACAGTTAAATAAGTGTGTCTTTGTCCTAACTGAACTTTTTCCAGATACCCCAAAAAAAGAAAACCTTGTGACTTCTTACATTCCTCTTGAAATGCTGGCTGACAGTCTAAAGAGATGACAATCAAAGCTATGTTAGTCCTTTTTTTTGTCTGTTAAAACAGAGCAATAAGCCACAACAGTCTGTTGCTGTGCAAGGCTGGCACGCATCACTAGATACACACCAAAGGCATTTTGCCTTAAAACTTATGCAAGTAAAGCACAAGAGAGTACACAAGACTTGATGTAGCACCCGGAACTGCTTTCACTCTGGAAAAACAGCTTCTAGCACAAGGATGTGGAAGAATAGGGAAAAATACATGCAGCTTTCTTGTTTGAGTAATTAGATTTTAATTTTTTTCTAGTTTTTCTAAGGTTCCCTGGACTTACATCAGGAGTAGTTTGTAGCCTGCTAGCTTGTATCTTAACTCTGCTCAAAATCAAGGAGTAACAGCAGATACCAAATTGCCTGTTGCTTCTGTCAGGGCAGCTGGATTGTAGGAGAAAGGGCTTTGCCTTCTGACCTAACCTGCAGCCTCCCCGGCCCCATCCTCTTTACTCTGCTCGGTGTTGCTGTCTGAGTTGAATGAAGAGTCCAAAACCAATGCCTAATTCAATTTTTTATGCAGATGCCTCAGTTGATGGATTCCCAGCCGCTTACTGGACTTGTGGAACAACAAAGAGGAAGCAGCAGTATTCTATGGAAATTATTCCCTTGGAGGACAGTGTAACAGTTAAAGTTCATGGTATTTCAAAGTTTGAGGCTGTGAATGCTAAACGAAAATGAAAGAGGGTGGGTTTTTTTTGTCCTATATTAAAAACCAGAAAGGTGAAATCTTTCCTTGTGTGGGATAACAGCATTGTGCTGCTGGAAGGTCCTGAATGGCTGTACATATCCAGTGTGCCAAGCTGCTTAACTGGAGCTTGGTTTGAAATACGTTTAAAATACTTTACAGGCTTGAACTGCAAAGTCAGTGAGAGGCTTTAGGGTATCTCCTCTCTACCCATCAAAGATATTTTGTGTGTGTAGATAAGTTGTTTGTTTTTTTTTTTTTTTTCTACTGTTGTTATTCAGGTAAGGAAGCAGTTGAGCAGACTTTTTCTAAGTCATTAGATACACATAAAATTTTACATGGCTATTTTAGGGCTGGCAGCTGCTTGCAATGACAGTGACCTGGCAATTAAGTCAGTGGCAGTCGCAAAAGTACGTACCCACAGGTAGGTTTGGGTCTTTAACCCACCTTTTCTTTTCCTGTTGCCCTTAATCTAACTGCCACTGTGTTTTGAAGGTGTCTAAGTTGGTAAAGGCTGAGCTGTGGTTAAGATATACCAGGCTCTGTGCAAAACATCAGTGCAATCTGTGTGGCAGTGTCCTACAGCCAGCAGTGGGCTGTATTTCAGCTCTTCTGACCACCATGAGTCCCCTCTCCTTGCATGTTGTTTTTCTCAGGGTTGTGCAGGGGACTTGCCTGATGGGTGTCCCTGCCCCTCCTACACTGGAGGTCATCCTCCCTTTCTATGCTGTTGAGGCAGTGCTAAGGAATTCTGAAGGGGCAGGATTTGTCCCTTAACCTTGCTATCCTGTTAAGGCAGAACTGATTCTTCAGAGAGGCACTACGTTTCATCTTTGGAACCAGAACAATCACGAAGTTGGTAGTCTCGTATTTGCCCAGGCTTGGCAAGGGAAGCAGTGCTTTTTTTCAACTTTCACTGCTCAAGTGACCAAACTTCAGTGAAGCCATTGCTATCTTCCATCCTAACTATAATAATATAGATATGGTCTGGTTTTAAACTTCAGATTTCATACTTGAGCTGTCACTTCAGGTTTTCCTGTGGGTTTGTTTGGTTGGGGTTTTTTTTATTGGCTTGTTTGTTTGTTTTGTTTCAAGGGAAGAAAAAAGCCAGCTTGGTCACTTGAAAAAGCACAACAGGAATAGGGGAAGGAGGGGACAATAATGAAGTAGAAGACCTGGCTGATGTCTCTCCCCAAGAAGTCTGCTCTGCTCCAAAATATTATATGAGCTATTTATTCTTCAAGTTATATTTAAAAAAAAAAAAAAA